>JAFIRS010000741.1:0-563427 GCA_018342105.1 Gonioctena quinquepunctata | reverse complement strand
ATTCTCTGATATTCAACGCACTCATCAATACTCGCAGTTCACTTTAGCTCTCACAGGACAAACGCCCTCCTCGCTTGAGAGTACAAGGATTCATGAAGGTCATGACTACACAGAATATGTATGCCTACACCACAACTTTAGTCAAGGTCAAACAAACATCGAGATCAAATCTTAAGGTTGCCGAAACAATCCCAACATCAAAACTCAAGGTCAAATCTCAAAGTCAAAACTTAATGTTATGAATCTCAAGGTCAAACTCAAGGTCAAAACTGAAGTCGAATCTCAAAGTCGACGAAACCCCATGTTAAAACTCAATGACAAATCTCAAAGTCAAATCTCAAGGTCAAACACACACACATTGCACACCTGCAACCATTCAAGGTCACACGTGACGTCATAGTGGTGGGGGGAGAGCCAGAACCGGCTTAAATCTCCTACTACTGATTAATAGTCCTTATAGGAAATAATTAGATACAAGTTTAAATAATGACAATTACGTCTCAACTCTACATAAACAACACTAATGAACAGATTTGGTAGTTTATACAAAAACCACAAATAGACAATTATTATTTTCAAATAGTTTTCGACATAATAAAGATCGGTAAATGGTTGATGTGGATATTACAAGTCAGTATCAGAATCGAGGGAAAAACAGTAGTATTGAAATATCAGGATATTATAAACTATGGAGATTTATGTATTTCAAAATATCCAAAATAAACGTCATGTTAACTCAGGTGACCCAAAACATGAATTCAGAAAAAGAAACAATTACCTTCCTTTATTACCATCAACTGTCATCACTGGATTCACTCGATTTTTATATTTACGCGATGTAACTTCATTTGAATGCTTGTCACTGCATTTTCCGGAGATTTTTCGTGTTGAATTATTATTTCGTACCGTGGTTTTGAAACAATATCTGGGGTAATAATCTCATCAGGGATGATCTCTTGTTTTAGTAACCTCAGGAGGATTGAGTTTTTGATTTGCTTGGAGCGATTATGCTCTTCTTCAGCTATTGCGGAACTGACTCGGAACTTTGTGGATTTGATTCATCGGACATTACTGTGTATTCGTTATTTGACTTATCACTGAAATTTTCACTTTTTTTTTTATTAATCTATCATGACCGTCGCATAAGCCATATTATATAGACTTTTCTCTATAGTACTATGAACTGGTTGAACATGTTACTGTTTTGACTTCTGCTATCAGAATAACCCTCTCCTTGCGATGGAGGTTTGTTTTTATATCAATCTGCTCGTCCGCGGGAGGGGACAACTGTTTATTAGTTTATTACCGTAGGTAATTTTTTTGTAACTTGTCATAATAAATCAGCGACTCAATAAATAATGGGTGGCTATTGTCACCTCAAACGGATAAAGATGAAAATGTATGTCTTTTCGCGGGTTAGTGACATTAATGGGCTGTCATAACATATGAGTTAGTGCTTGTTGCTTTGCTCGTTAATTTTCTCAGATATGAATATCAGCGGAAGTGATGAGTGAGCTATTTATGACATAATTGTAAAAAGGGTGATGTTTTTTGTATGCTTTCGTCTGTCTGGCGGGTGACAAGATATTTATAAGGGGCCGTGTACATAAGTGTAGCCGCATATTCGATTTCCAATTTTATTTTTATCACCAGTGAATTGGTTTTCTGGTTACTCGGAGTTCCTGTTTATTTATTATTTATTTTTCATTATGCTTGAACTTTTTCTGTATTCATGGGGTATAGCATTGCATTGCCAAATATTGCAACTGTAATAATATTTATGAAAATAAAACTATAGTCAGAATACACAGATTTCGGCGGAACAAGATCTCGTTTCGCAATTTCGTGTTTCGTCCCGGAAAGTTTTTGTGTGAGTGTGGGGTGAATACAACTGAAAATGATACAGTATAAAATTCAAATAATAATAATAATAATAATATTTATTTTCCAGTAAGACACAAGTACATATGTATAGGAATAGTCACATAGAGAGAAACATTAGGCAAAACGGAACAGAACAACATAGTCACATGTTAAAATATTCGTCCAAGGAATAAAAACAATTTTTAATTAGGAATTTTTTCAGCGCTGCGATAAAATTTCTACTTTCATTAATATTTTTTATTTCATGCGGCAATCTGTTATAAATGGTCAAACCCAAATAGGAAAGTGAGTTTTGCGAAACTCTATATTTATAAAATGGAATATGGAATTATTCTTTTGTCGTGTATTTACCATATGCAAGTTTTTATTCAGAGTAAACTAGTTTTGTTCGTGAAAATAAAAGAGCATATTTAACCAAATAGGAAATAAGTGTCATTATATTAAGTTTGACAAACAATCCCCTACAAGAGTAGGTTGAAGGAACACCTGCCACTATTCTTATTATTCTTTTTTGCAAAATAAACACGTCATTAACGGAAGTGGAGTTACCCCACAAACATATACCATACCTAATTCGGGACGCTACCTGAGAGTGGTACAAGGATAGTAGCTGGGGCTCCTCCAAGACTTGTTTGAGATTCCTGAACAAATAACATAAAGAATTCAACCTCTTGTTCAGGCATATACAATGATTTTTCCAGTTGATATTTTCATCAATGACCAGACCCAGGAATTTGGTTTCATTTGTATTCTCAATTGATACGTCATTGACGCAGATAGTTATTGGTAGACAGTCTTTTTGCCCAATATGGAATTTCACTATTTGTGTTTTAGAGGCATTGAGATATAGAAAATTTGAGCTGCACCATTCGTATACAGAGTTCAAGACTTGTTCACTTATCTGTTGTGTTTTTATTTCATCCTTATCCGATACTATTAAAGAGGTATCATCAGCAAACATCGTTATATGGGTATGTGTTAAGTGCTTATCAAGATCGTTGGTGTACAACAGAAATAGAATTGGCCCCAGTATCGACCCTTGCGGGACTCCTATGTTGACCAATTTACATTCAGATTTGGTTTGTGTGGCTGCTCCAGAACTGAGTTCTGGTATGCTCACGTATTGGAGTCGGTTAACTAAGAAGGAAGAAATCCAACCAAGAGCTGGACCTCTAACTCCATAGTTATACAATTTGGCTAATAGAATTTGATGGTTAACACAGTCGAATGCCTTGCTGAGATCGCAGAAGATCCCTGCAGGGCATTCTCCTGTTTCAAAATATTCTACAGCTTTTTCGAAGAATGAAATTGCAGCTGTATTTGTCGAATGATTGATTCTGAATCCATGCTGATTTTTGCTCAAAATATCGAACCTTTTTAAGAAGTTCAAGAGGCGATCTAAAAATGGATATTCGAAGATATTTGAGAAACTTGGCGTTATTGTTATTGGCCGATAATTATCCATCAAGTTTACAAGACCCTTTTTATGAATAGGAATGATTTTCCCTGTTTTAAGGGCATCAGGAAATTTGCCAGTTAAAAAAGATAAATTCACTAAGAAGGTCATGGGTTCGATAATGCTATTCAGACATTTTTTCAATAGGAATAATGGTATGTCATCGTTTCCCGCCGAGTGTTTATTTTTGAGTTTAGTTTTCAGTAATGTTTCCAGTTCTATAGCAACAAAAGGGTTGAGAAAAATGGAAAAGTTATTCAATTCAATTTTTGGATTTTCTATATTTTTTATTTTACTCTGATCAATTTTGTTGATGATTTCTTTTGGAGCATTTATAAAATGACTGTTGAACAAATTAGATACTTCATGAGGATTATCATATATTATTCCATCTTTACTTATATCAATTTTATGGTGGGATTCAACTTTTTGTTGCTCAATTCTGAAATAACTTTCCAAGCTGTTTTGTTAGCATTTGTTGAATTAGCTATAGTATTTTGATAGTAATTTTTAACAATTTTTCGTGTTTTTTTTTAGCAGCTTTATATGTGCTGCGTAGTTCAGGGTATTCTGATTGTAGGTAATGTAAATCTTTCAAATTGACACTAGATGATTTGACGTCATCTGTGACCCATTTTTTTATTTTATTCTTTATAGTATAACATTTTCTCAACGGAAAGTACATTTCAAAATAAAAGAGGAAGACTTCCAGAAACAAATTAAAAGCATTGTTCATGTCGGACATTTTATAAAGTTCAGACCAATTTTCCTGAAGAAGTGCGGTATTGAAACAATTAATCGCGTGCTCATTGTAGTTTCTTCTCATATGAGACGAGCCACTTTTCACATCAGTTTGTTCAGGAATCTCAAACAGTACAGTTCGGTGATCCGATAAGATATTATCAACGACGCAGACAACAGGGTCGTTACAGTTGGTAAATATATGATCGATTGTGGTGGCTGAATGATATGTTACTCTTGTAGGCCACTCAACAACTGAAGTCATATTAAAACTATCAAAAATGTTACAGAGTTTGTTAAAATTATATATGTCTGCTGAATTGGCGGACGAGTCAATGTTCAAATCCCCTACCAAAGTTATGTAATAATTTGGTTTATATTCTTGTTCTAGCACTTTCAGGATATTCTCTAAAGAAGTGTTTATATTCCCACTGGGAGAGCGGTAACAAGCTAAGATGATGCTATTATTTTCGCCAGTTTTATAAGACAATCCGCAAATTTCAAAATCTTTATCTATACAGTGTTTTTTCAGATCAATTTCTTTGCATTTTAAACCAAGTTTAGAATATATGGCAACCCCACCTTTTTCGAAATTATTTCTACAATAATGGGCAGATAGATTAAATCCATTGATGTTCCTGTACATTATAGAATCACTATTACAATGAGTTTCAGTAAAACATAGGAATTGAAAATCAGCGTCAACAATATCGACTTCCAAAATATTTATTGTATTAGCGTTGAGACTTTGTGCATTCAATATTAGTAACTGAGGATTGAACATCAGTCCTTTGCAGGGGTTGACTGAACCCTCTTCCGAAAAAACTTGCTGATACAAGTGCCATTTGGCCACAATTTTGGGTTCATAGCCTTGCGAAAGTTTTTGTCGTCGATTGTCACCTTAAAAGATGAGTAAATACTTGGGAATTTTGCTGTCATCAATTCACATTTCACTTCAGGAAAAGCGGGAGTCAATAAATGGGTTAAATCCTCGGCAGTAGTAGGATGCTACGTAGGTAAATATCAAAACAACATTATCAAATCAAATATTGAGTCTGAGTCTTAATCAGCGGCCAATCAAAGGAGCCAATACATATGATTTTTTTACTTTTAAAATTGAATGAAAAATTAGAAGTAGGACAATGTAATATAAATGATAAGGTTAGTGAGTAAAATTAATATTAGATGTAGCATACTGATAAAATAATGAGTTGAAATTAATACAAATAATTTTTTGGTTAATGTCACAATATTGTTCAAGTTCGAATAATTCATGAGGTAACAGTCATACATTAATACAAAAACACACATATACGATTATACATATTTACTAATACACATTTCTTCGGCACCTATTAACAATTTTTTTAATTACATTGATTGGTGATTTCTTCAAATAAGTTTCTGTCAAAACTTCTTATCCATGTTTAAATTTGGTTTTTGAAGTTTCTGGGAGATGGAATGGTTTTCATATTTTCTGGTAATAAGTCCTAAGTTTTCGAGCCCAGATAGCTGCGGTGTGTCTGACCCACGTGTTCAAGGCATCTTGGGATCACAACACCTTGCTTTCGTCTCCTGGTTTCATATGGGTGATCGTTACATGTTATTTTTATTTCATTTTTGTATACTTTTTATGATAGTTTTGGGCAATATAGTTCCCTAATATCGTATATTCCGCTTTCTTCGTATAGTTTCTCACTCGCGTAAGTCCTTCCCTTTCCTAAAATGACTTTTAAGATTTTTTTCCATACAATGTTCAAGCAATTCGAGTAAGGATTCGTTAACTCTTCCTCATCATATAATACCGTATGTAAGCTGTGATTGTATTAGTCCATAATATATTGTTTTCGAATGGGTTATATCTAGATATTCCTCAAGACGTTTGAATCTTGACAAAAAATCTCTCAGTTTTTTTTGTTAGATATGATACATGTATGTCCCATTCCATGTGTCAGTCCATTATCATACCCAGATATTTTATAGAGCTTACTTCTGTAATAGATATATTTTTATCTATGGTCATCGGTCCCATGTTAGCCAAATGTTCCGTGTATGACGTGAATGACACATATTTAGTGCTCTCATCATTCATTGTAAGTTTGTTGAATTGAAACCACTTAATTATATTAATAAAATCCTTCTGTCGTTTTTTTTGAGCTGTTGCCGTGTGTCGGCGTTTCAAAAGACTGCCGTATCATCTGCAAAACTCAGGATAGTTCCTTGAGATCGCATTTTTAGTATACTGTCTATATATACGGTAAATAGTAGAGGGCCCAAGACTGTACCTTGGGGAACACCGTAAGTAACTGTCCTAGGAGATGACAACGTATTTTGAAACTGGAAAATCCATGTTTATAATACCTTTATAGACTTTTGCACTCATTCCACTATATTCACTATGAACTGAGGATCACAACAATGTCAAGAATATTTTTTTAGGATATTGTTTTTCGGGCAAAATTCACGAGAAAGACACACGTACTTTAATGAAAAAAAGCTTTGCTTGCCTCCACATCAGCTAATGACAACTGTCAGATTACGTCACTGACAGTGCTCTATTAAATGTTGATAAACCTATATGAATGATTAGCTTATTTTCACATTAGCGAAAGTGACGAATATGATCGGAATCTCACCGAATTATTTTGTGGTGTTCACGAAATAATCTTTCTGAATATCACTCGACTATGACAAAGAGAGACTATTATTTCCTTCAATTTATCTCGAGCAACCTGTATTTCGAAACAATTCAATTCGACCATATGATCATTAATAATCAGATTATTAATGTTCATATGGTCTCATCAAATATCAGGTACTCTCGATAATAGTCGACTATTTGGCATAGTCTTGGGATATTACCTACGAATAACTCGGTACAATGAAATGCAAGGGGCGTAACATGTTAGAAAGGTGGTGAGAGTGAGCAAAACGGACAGGAATATGGTATCTATAATATTTCGACAAATATTTCGTTCCCATGAAGTTTTGGGAACATTATTCTCCCAACACTAGTTCTAGGTATTTTGCTATATAATGACGCAAGACGCAAAAAGAGCTGTTGTATAGCTAAACACAAATAGTTTTGTGAACTGTTTGTTGAAAGTGGTGAACTAATCCTTTCACTTAGGTACTAACCTCGGCGATTGTATAAATATTCTTCATGAATATTGGCGTTGCTTTGGCTACATGCCCCAATTTACAGTATCCCATGTCAAAAATTATGATAGTTCCTTTGCAGAAATCATCGAGTAACCTTATATCTACCATATTCAGCAGCAGGGCAAAACAGGCATTGGCATCGAGGTCAGCAGGATTCATATCCTTCAATTTCAGTAGAATGATTCTGTCACAATTCCTATCCATCTTTGGTAATGGTAGAATATAGCTGAAAATTGTATATCTGTTAATTTTAGTCAATCAGATGCATTTGGACATGTTTCTTTCTACCCTCACCATACGCAACTAGCTGTGAGATTATTAAGTGGAAATTTTCCTGGCTTGACAGCTGTAATGAAAGTAGTGACGTGGAATATTTTTGATAGATATTTATTTTAATCCCAAATACATATTATTTATCGACAACATTGCTCATAATTGAAAACGTGTGCGGTCGGGGGACCATCATCAGGAAAATAGTTCCTTTATGCGGCTTGCGGTAGGTATTGACTGATAGAAATCGTCACGTAATACCAAGCAATACTATAATTATATATCCTTTTCCCAAACTCCTCCGCTACAGTAACAGGTATTCTATTCCTGATAAAACTATTTCAATATTTGATAATAAGGCCGCAAATTTCACGCGTTAAGGGACCCCGCACATTTCCTATGGAAAATGGCTTCCCAGGTATGTTGTAGCTCTTGATGGGCTGATAAAAAAATATCACAACCACAAAGCTGAAATATTGACAGTTTTCGAAATATGGAGCTTTGAAAATGGATGTTTTCCATTTTTTGCGGTATTTGCTCATCAATCGGAGAGCTCTCATTTCTGGGTGGGATGGAATTTAGATGTTCGGCGCCCAGAACCCGACTGAGAAATGGTCTTCCTCAGTTTTATTAGGTACCGCCATCGATTATTTTTCATGCACTGCTCCACACTGGTTATGCAATGAGATACAGATCCAAGATCTTCCATACATCTTTTCATGCTACAAGAAAACGCCAGAATAATTCACATTTTCGAGAAACGACGAATGTTGGGTATTTCTTTAAGAGAGACCATAATTATTGAATCCGAATATATCTGATGTACAATAATATCAAATATGTTTTCCAAAATGTTCATAACGAGGCTCAGCGAGCTGTAATGGGGAAAAAGGGAAAATCATTATCACATATCCTCAGAGATAACAATTGTGATCACTATTGATGTCATTTATATATGATATGTGATTTGTTTCTCACAAATCTCGATAATCTGACAATGGGACGCCAGGACATTTTCCTCAGAATGGCTCGAAATGGATGATAGCATCTCACAGACAAACGAATCCGTGAAAATGTCTGCATCTTTGATAATTTATAGAACTATCCAGGTAGAATGGGAAAGTCCAGGTGTTGGAAGCAGACTATGAATGGAAATTTCGATATTTACCCCCAAATTCTTGAAAATACTATATTTTCTCATAAATGTGTTCAAAGATCACACATACGAATGAATACTATCTATTAATATGATCGCTGGCAAAATGAATGAGTAGATCAATCAAAAACAATATAATAATAAGAGTTACATTCATAATAATAATAACAATAATGATAATACACAAAAAACTTTTTAACAAAAAATTAAACCGTCGAAATATGGAACTGAAAAAAACAAATAAAATAAACCTTCTTATTCTCAATAACTAAGCTCCTAAACCAATGTATGTAACTAATTTTGATTCGGCGCCAAACAACAAGCAAATGAATTAGGTAAGGCGTAAATTGATGGCATCGAGTTGCGCGGTGACATTCAGATAATTTTTTTGAAATAATTTAATGATCTTCGTTGATTGTTCGTTTGGCGCTGACTCAAAATCAGTTACTTACATTAGTTCAGGAGCTCAGTTATCGAGACTAAGGAGTATTATTTTATTTAAACTTTTCAGTTCCGTATTTCGTCGGTTAAATTTTTTGTTGAAAAGTTTTTATTTTTCAATTCATTGTGGCTGAAATCTACTAATTACTACCCACTTGTTTTTTGATTACTTCCAAAATACTCACTTACCAATCTTACTTCAACTATTAGCAGTTAAATAATATGATTATCTACTTTTACTATTTGTTGTAATATAAATTATTTTTGTTGTTCTGGTCAGTTTATTTCATTACTTTGTATATGACTCCATCCTCTCATAGAATATAATTTATTAATTTTGTATTTCAATGAATTGCATTTTTTAGTAAATGCGTAATCGTATGTAACAAATATAATATATTTAATAATATAATATAATTTAATAACTTCAGGTACAATATATAAACATAGGCAGAAGTAGGGAATAAGTTAATAAACGAGAGAAGTAACATAAACTGTTTCCAGTTTGTGTGTGACTGTGAAAATTACAAACAGGAAGTGAAAATGTATCATGTAGTAAAATAATAAAATACAAGATTAATATTTAACACTAGGTGTTTGCGAAACATAGATATATAATTTTATACACTTACATTAATATAAACATATATATGAACTGTTTGTTCTTCAAAATAAAATTACATTTACGATTTAATAAAATGACAAATTTTTGGGAAGGTTGCTATGTCATAGGGGATATTTATATAAAAAACGGAAAAATGTTTCTGTTGGGATGATTAGGAATATAATAAATTATGTATCTCTGTACGAGGCAAGCTAGTGATGTAGTCATTTAATCTTCTTTTGATTTCATTTTGATTTTTTGAAATTCTTATTTGATTTGGTAGAGTATTGAATAGTTTAAGGCTCAGGTAGCTGGGGCTTTTTTGACCTACAGCTTTATTCATGTAAGGTATTTTGAAATTATTTTGTTTATTTCGAGTGTTGTATTCATGTTCTATTCTAGGATGTTTGTGGTTTGATTTGAAACATTTGATATTAGTATGTAAAAAGAAGAGCTATACGGGAATATATTCGTTTCGAGATAGAGAGCATCTGTTGGATGAGTTCTCTTTTTTTGAAAATTATTTTAAGGATTCTTTTTTGTGTCACTATCAGTTTATTCATAGTAGTCTTTCCAGCTGATCCCCATGTCAGTATCCCATGAGTAATATGCGTTTGAATGAGAGCGAAGTATAACGTTTTGAGTGTTTTGTTATCTAGGATATCTCGTAGGACTTTGAAACGATGCATAAGAAATTGCAGCTTTTTTATCACGTATATTATATGGGATTCCCATTTGCGCTTATCATCTATAATAATGCCGAGATATTTGATCTGTTTTACAGATGTGATGGTGAAAGAATTTGACACATTAAGGGAAGTAAAAGATGATGAGTAACGTGCAGAAGCATACATTGGTAGGTAGTACGTTTTGCTGAAATTTATTGTGAGGAGTCTATGTGAAAACCAGTTTTTGATGTTTCCAAGATCCATCTCTACTTTATTTTTCAGGGAAATCCAGGTTGTGTCCTCATAAAAAAATGGCTGTGTCATCAGGATATGTAAATATTTTTCCTGTTGTTGGAATTGAGAATGAGTTATTGAGGTAGATATTAAACAGAGTTGGGCCCAGAATGGTTCCCTGTGGGACACCATATTCTATTTTCTTGTAGTCGCTTTTATGTTTTCCAATTTTGACGCATTGTTTTCTGTTAGGCAGGTAACTTTGGAACAGTTTCAGTGTGGTTCCTCTTATACCTACATTTTCAAGTGATTTGAGGAGGAGTGAGTGGCTAACCGTGTCGAAAGCTTTTGACAGGTCTATGAAAACGCATGGTGATGCCTTTTTGTTATCCATAGCAGAGTACATTTCAGCCGTTAGATCTAGGATAGCATCTTGTGTCGACACACCTTCTCGGAAACCATATTGTCTACAAGAGAGGATGTTATATTTTTTGAGGTAGGATAATAGTCGGATTTTTATACTTTTTTCAAAGATTTTGGCAACAGCAGTGATCAAAGAAATTGGTCGATAGTTTATAACTTAATTTTTATCGTCATTTTTGTATATTGGGATTACTTGTGTCAGTTTCAGCATGGATGGGAAAATACCATCGGTGAAAGAATTATTTATTAAATATACTAAAGGTTCAATGATGAATGGGATTGTATTTTTTAGAAGTTCAGCCTCTATTCCATCGACCCCCACTGCTTTTTTGTTTTTCAGGGTATGATCGGTGGGAAATAAAAACATTGACATGTGATTATTCATATTTTTGCTCGGGCATTCATAATTTGGGTCAGTTTTTATTTCGCCTGCTAATTTTTTGCCTATATTTATGTAGTGGTCATTGAAACTATCCGCAATTTCAGTAATATTTTTCGTGGGTTTTCCTTCTTTATTTAGATGTGTTATTTCATTTATTGCCTTTCTTTTTCCACAGATTTCTCCCACAGTTTCCCATAATTTTGAGTTATCACCTTTGCTTTTTTCAATGACATTCCGGTAAAGAGTTATTTTTGCTCTCTTTATAGTACTGTTTAATTTATTTCTATAGCGTTTGTACTTCATTTTCAAATTTTGGTCATTTGGGTTGCGAAGATATCCTTGAAACATGCTGTCTCTAGTATTTATTGAATTTATTATTCCGTTTGTTATCCATATCTTCCTTTTTTTTTCTTTGATTTTTTTTCTGTAGCTGCATTCTGAGATTTTTTTATCAACAATTTCTATAAAAGATTTTGTTGCAGATTCTACATTTGTTGCGCGATATACTGATCCCCAGTCAACCGTCTGAAGATGCGCCCTAAGTTTGATATAGTCTACTGCTGTATCATTGTCCACCGACTCACGGATGTGGAAGAACAAAAATAATGACCATAGCCATCTGTCATTGTCAATTTCATATGCCTGCCAATGTTCACAAGTGAAAAATCAATTATCTCCTATTTTTCCACCCGTAAGGGTGGATAATTCCAAATACGGTCAACTATGAGGTATATCTAATGAAAACAGAATCATTCAAATCGAAGAACCCAGTACAAAGTTATGCCTGATAGAATCGGTTAACGGACCAGAATTCAGATAGTGGGTGATCAATATCCTTCATTTTGCTACCTTAAGGTGTGGATTTCATCTTTTGAATTCCAATAGGACCAACTTCAAAGTACACCCTTTCCACTGGAAAAAGTATTATCAGAATAGGACGTCTCTGTACAGTTATAAACTATCTTAGCAATCGCAAGAAATCATTTGAAATATTATAAATCAAATCGAGGGCAAAATGAATTATTTGGTTACATGAAACTATATCAACGAACGTGACACAATCATAAATCATCTTAATAATATAAAGAAAAAATCAAGCCTCTTACGCCATGTCAACTCCTATCTAAGTACTCGATCGTTGGTTGGGTGGATACTACTAATTCATTTATCATAATACCATTGGGATTTATCTGGTTCATTCTATTGGCGGCATCGAGCACATGGATTAATAAACTGGTATCTGACTCCTTGGTTATGGCGAGCATAACCAAGAAACCATAAAACGCTAGCTGGCACTCGATTTGAATGTATAATAATATCCCTGTGTTGACCCTTCATTTTGGTCGTTAGTGTACACAATCCAGAGCTGATACTTCGCTGCGTTCCAGAATCTGGAATAAACTCCCAAAAATCCAGGTTCCTCAAGTATCTCATCGAGTTGGAATATTGCCTGCTGTTCTCTCTGGAGTTTATCCTGTACATAAGATGGTGCTAAATTAACCTGGTAAACACCGATACTTAGCTAGTCCATACTTATTCTTGGGAACTGTGGCACCTGCTGTTGATTCAAGGGTATCCATCTTCCATTTCTCAAATGAAGCCGATCCACCTCTACCCGAGCTTGCGCAACATTGGACAATCGTGATTGCTGAAGCATTTCCTCTGCGATCTGTTCATTTGCTCCTTCCATGATGATAAGCGGACGATATTTATTGATGATTTGTCCAGCTATACTTTAAAATTCTCCCAGATTGTACAAATGCGGCATATTGATTGATTTAGAGAAAAACTGAAACATACTCTTTATGTGGTCATTTCGGGATTCCACTATCCATCCGCTCTTTGTTACCAATCTGGATTTATTGATATTGATTTGTTCTTTGCCTACTATAACTGAGGAAGACCATTCCTCAGTCGTGTTCTGGGCGCCGAATATTTTCAAAGGTCTATATCTCGAAAACTGTCCATTTTCGAGCTTTGTGGCCACGGACACTTTTGATCAGCCCATCAAGAACTAGAACATACCAAGTCAGCCAAATTCACGAAAAGCTTTTTCCCATAAGATATGTGCGGGGTCCTTTCCCAGAGGCAAAATTAAAAAGAAAAATCGATAAAATCCTCTGGCACGAAATATATTTGATGAGAATATTTCCGGAATCACAATCAAACTGAAAAAATTAAAAGAATTCATGTTCTATTATACTATTCAACGGAGAACGAAGGAAGGAAGGAATCGCGTCCGAATAATAACCGTTTCTGAATGCTTCTTTTTACAGGTTTATCCATTAACATGATCATTCACTGCGCTTGAACTCACCCAAAAATCTGGGATATATATATACATTTCTCACTATCAGATCAAATATGTTTGTATCTGGAACCGATTAAAAAAAGGTTCCTTGGTATGGGATCGAACCCGAGCCGACCGCGTGGGAGACTTTCAATCAATCAATCAATAAAAGTTTATTCATTTTTACTATATTAACATTTCATGGCTTGCCTTAAAACTAGTATCTACAATTTATACAGTATATTTAATACAATATACCGGGTGTCCACGAAGGGTGGCTCGCCCCTATATTTTTTTTTTGTTTTCGGAGTTAATGGAATGAAATTTGGAGAATCTGTTTAATGCATAAAACTACATTTTTTGACAAGTAACTCAACTTTATGGAAATTCGGATTCACCGGAAGTGACATAAACTTTCGATTTTTAAACGGGACACCTGGTATATTTTCAGTTTTTTTGTCTCCATATGACATTCAGAATGAACCATTTGTTACTGTTTGTAACTGTTTTTTTATTTTTTTTTTGAAATAAATTTTCATTCTTGAGGGCTATGGATACGTTCAAATAACTAATTTCAGTCCTGAAATGTTTGAAAAACACAACTTCACTGTTTTCGATCAAAATGTTTCAGCTATGTGACGTTCGATTTTGAAATTGCTATTACTATATTTTTTTTCAAATGGCAACATGGAGGTTCGTCGGGTTAGAAAAAAAGAGCATTTTATTACGAATAATTTGATACCGCACTCTATTAAGTTGCAAGACAACTTTCGATAAAAAACAGAAAATACAATAACGTTAGAACTTTCGTCAAATGAAAAATCTTAATGATATTAAAATTAGATTTGAAATCATCGAGTAGCCTGTGACCAACACAACTGAAACAAAATAATCAATTGTTGCGGTAAAAATTGACATGTTGACATATTATTTTACATCTCTTCTACAAAGTCAATTAGGTAGTTATTGTGTACCTCATTGTTTGGAAATCATGGAAAATATCAATATTTATACAAGAACTGAAAGAGTTAATATGTTATCAGTTTTTGGAGAGTGTAGGCAAAATTCAACCGATGCTGCACGTCTCTACGCACAGAAATATCCTGATCGGCGTCACCCGACCCGGCACTATTTTCCAAAACTGGTTAAAAAAAATGCGAAATGAGCCTTATAATGATGGGAACGATTCGTTTGTCGTGAGTGAAGAAAAAAAAATTGATGTTCTGGCATACGTTGAAGTAAATATTAATACGTCACTCAGAGAGATCGCAAGAGAATGTGACATTTCGAAGTCTTCTGCAGCTAACATTTTGAGGAAACATAAATATCATTCATTTAAATATCAACTACACCAGCACCTATACCAAAAAGATAATGCAAGAAGTTCGAGTATTGCAATTGGTTCTTTGGAAAATATTTGGAGGATGACACATTTCCATATAAAATTATAATTTGGAACATTTCAACAGAAATAATAAGCGATATTGGTCCGATGCAAATTCGCATTTGATGGGGGAAGGAAATTTCCAAGAAGGGTTTGGTTCCAATTGTTGGGTTGGGATTTTAGGGGACATAATTTTAGGCCCTATAACTTTTGACGGTGTCCTGACAGGGGCTAGATATGTAAGTTTCCTCACGCAGGAAATTGAGCATTTCTTGTGGAGAAAGTTCCGTTAATAAGGGTGGGTATTATAAAACTATTTCGACAGATAACTAGAAGTAAACTTGTGGATGACGTCACATGTTATAGTTAACTTCAAAATGTAGCAGTTAACTTTATCGGGTGGAACGGGTGTCGGTTGAAGTTAACTTTGTAGAAAATGGTGGTTTTTGGTTTTCGATCGTCGACCATTCTCCTGCCCCTGTCAATATTGCATATGAGTTATATAACCTCAATTTTATTGTTTTGATTTATCGTTTTCGCAAAATGTTAGCAAACGATATCTACGTTATTTTTTAGGAACTTTTAACAGATGATGAAGAAGATGCTGTGAATATTGTTGAAACCCCTCGGCGACAAAGGATATTTAGGAATCGGTTTGACCATTTCACCTTGTGGAACGAAACAGAATTCAAAAACCGATATCGACTATCAAGAGTCTGTACGCTTGTTAATGGGGCACATTGAAGCAAACTTACAAAGTCCAACTAATAGGTCAGCATTTCTAGTACCTATTTTAATTATTGTAGAATTATAAATATTTTTATTTTTAGAAATCATCCTCTATCACCAGTAACACAAGTGTTGATTACACTCAGATTTTATGCAACTGATTCATTCTTGGTAGTTGCTGGAGATTTTGGGGGTATTCACAAGTCAACTGCTAGCAGTGTTATTAGAAAGGTCACATGGGAAATTGCATTGTCATCGTCGAATGTTCTAATTAAAAATAAAACTAACAAAAACAGTTTTTTATTCTATTTAAAACAAACAAGATGGTGTGAAAATGTCTCCTTATCACCTAGATAAACATATAGTCACTCTTTTTCCATAATGTATGAATAATCTTCGGTATAGCTCGTCCAGTATTGAAACGACCACTTTGGCCTTCCCCTACCTGACAACCAATTTTTCTCGAAGATTCCCGAACCATTGTCTAACTGTGGCTATTAATAAAAATTCCATTGGCGTACCAAATTATTTGGTATAGGCGATACACGAGACGCAGAGAACTTACACTCCTATAACTTCTGAATGGAAAAAATATTTTTCGACAAATCTGCCAGAGGGCATTTTGGCAAGGTAACAAGTAAACTATTGCAAAGTTGAATGAATAACTGCACTACCTATTTATTAATCAAACAAACCTAACCTTTCAAACGCTGCATGACAAGACACTGGTAAAGATTCGCCGTAGCAAAAGCAGTCACATCAATTCATGTCCACTCGTGTTTTCCCCCTCTCTACCTACCAAACGGTCGTTTCAATACTGGATGAGCTCTATGTCGAATAATATCTCTTTATTCTCTTCTTAAGTCTTTTTTTTTCTCAACTCTCTTCGAAGGTTCTCTTTTTCACTTTTTTTCTTGGCTACACACACAATAGTCAACAGAATATTCACCAGGTGAACCAGAATTTCATTGAATGTCAACAATCACAAGAGATTCGACAAGTTTTAAGTGTACAATGGCTAAAACCATATAAACATTATTGTTTCGAAAAGTAAACAATGTGTCATCACCTAGATATACATTTATAGCCACCCTTTTCCCATACTGTATGAATACTTTTCGGTATGTTGAATAATCTCTCTTTTTTCTCTTCTTAACTCTATTTTATTTCCTCACAAGTCTCTTTGAAGGTTCTCTTTTTCACTTTTATCTTGCCCACAGACGATACAGTAGGATTTTGGGAAGGGACTGGATTCTTCTTCAAGAGCCCATCGTCTGTCTGAAAACTCGCTCAATCCTAGATCAGTCTGCACCAGAACGTTACGTTAATTTTCTCATGGAAAATGATGAAAACTTATTCCAGTACAACGGGATCGTTTTGACAAGAGAAACATTGTAGGTTACCTTTTTGCCTTCTTCTTCTTTTTATTTAAAAAATGGTACCTTTATAAAACTGACATTTTGAAGCTCAAGTTAACTTGACTGATAAAATTAAAGTTAACTTCAAAATATATTTATAATACCGGCCCTAAATCGAGTTGGATTGTGTTATCAACAAGTTGGTGCTCCACCACACAACCTGAGGGCAGTTACGGAATATCTGCATGAAACATACACAGAAAACTGGATTGGAAAATATGGTTGTTTTCAATTTATACCTTTATTTATCCCTTTTTAAAAAACTTTTCAGGTCACCCGACCTTACGCCTCTAGAATTTTTTTCATGGGGATCTATTGAACACGATGTTTATGATGTACCTCCTACCACACGACACGAATTAGAGGACAAAGTTAGGGCAGCTATTCATAGAATCACACCAAGACAGTTGAGAAACGTTATAAAAGTAACAATAAAAAAAGTTTGCCTTTGTCAGCAACAAGATGGAGGTCACTTTGAACATCTGGAACCCTAAAGATATGTAAATAGGTAGTTTCAATATGATTATTTCATTTTCAACAGGTGCTTCATTTTTAAAAAGTTCTAACGTTATCGTATTTTCAGTTTTTTATCGAAAGTTTTTTTGCAACCTAATAGAGTGCGGTATCAAATTATTCGTTTTTCTAACCCGATGAGCCACCATGATGCCATTTGAAAAAAAATAGTAATACAAATTTTAAAATTGAACATAGCTGAAACATTTTGATCGAAAAGAGTGAAGTTGTATTTTTACAAACATTTTAGGACTGGAATTAGTTAATTTTTTTTATTGGTGCCGCTTTTTACCCATTTAAAGCACGCCTCAGCGTGTTTAAATCGAACTTTAGAAAACGCGCGTTTTTTAAAGTTACCATGACAACATCAACAAATCGAGAAACGTGAAGTCTAAATGACAAATTTTTGGTTATTGATCCGACAGGAGTACCTTGTAACGTCAAATAAAATATTACTAACAATTCGTTCATTTATATGTGCTCCTCCATCCATTTGATGAACTTTTCATATTTTTTTTATATATATATATATATCACTGGATTAACCGCGATTCTGCCTCACTATTCAAAAAATCGATATTAGAATAATTCATTTTTGAGCTCTGGTGACAACAAATATTGATCTTTCATAACAAATTGCAAATGAATATCTGTTTTTCTCATTTTCATGACAACGAAAGGTATACTGATGTCACATCACGAATTCAACCTTCTTGCATTATTAGTTCTCATTTCTATTTTTTGTAGTTATAATACCAGTATATATGATTTCAAAGTGCACCAATAAAAAAAAATAACGTAAAGTATTCGTGGATAACTGGTCTTGAAAACACTTGCTCTATTTCGAGCACTCCGGCTGCGCCGTCGTGCTCGAAAAATCGCGCGTGTTTTAAAGGCCTTTTTATCCACTTATACTTTAATATACTATAACGTATCCATAGCCCTCTAGAATGAAATTTTATTTCGATAAAAAAAAACTGTTACAAACAGTAACAAATGATACATCGTTGTATTCTAAGTGTCATGTGGAGACAAAAAACTGAAAATATACCAGTTGTCCCATTTGAAAATCGAAAGTTTATGTCACTTCCATTATCTCCGAAAACAAAAAAGTTATAGGGGCGAGCCACCTTCCGTGGACACCCGGTATATAATACATCCAAACACATTGGAAATCGTATTTTGCGTCAAATTTTTTCCACAACTGTATTCGAATCTGAAGAAATACTCTTAATTTTTATTCCTGAAGAGTTATTTTGTTTGTTGTTATTTCAATTGAAAAATTAATTTTGATGGAAAAATTGTGTTTTTGTTTTTGCTTAAGTTGATCTTAGAACACCGATCATTGAAGATGCCTGATGTGTTTAATTGGTGCTTGGTATTTCATTTCTAGTTGTGTGTTGATCAATCACTAACATTTGCGCTGACTACACGTTTCAGAAAGAATATGGATCACTTTGAGGAAAACATAAGTCTTTTGATGAGTTTTAGAAAAGACATTTTTTTGGGCGTTCTTTTGTCTTATTTCAATGTTCTACATATATTATCCCTTTCGGTCATGACTTTTTGTTTTTAGTAGTAAAATTTTGCAACTTGGCATGAGGATTTCTTTATTTTTTCAAAATTTTTGACTTTGGTCGCAAAGTCGTATTTTGTCTACTTTTTGAAAAAATGGATGTACACTACAGTGTACGCTGTGACCTAAAGGTTGTAATTCATAATTTTTTTATATATAAAATACATGATATTTGTTATATATAATAATGTATTTTCTGTGATATTTTAATAAACAATTCTTGTTCTTGTTTGTAACACTCGTAGTTGTGGTGGAAATTATATCTGGATCGGCCACTGCAGGTTCTGAAACTTCCATAATGGTTTCTAGAGCATTTATCACGGGTGTATCGGTGTCTGAATTTTCCTGTTCCTGCTCAACTTGCTGAGTCTCTATCTCTGTAACATCCAAAGTACACTATATTAGTTTACTATTTATGCAAAATTAAAAGTTCATATACCTTCTGAGAGGGGCAATTCGTAGTTCTCCCAACCATAATCCCGTCTTCGCTCAGCAATTCTACATCAGAAAGACCATCCTCCATTAACTCAAACAATTATTTATGAGTTAGGGCGCTCCTATTAGCCATTCTGACTCAAAATATCTAAAAACTATTCAATTTAGAGCATAAATTTAAAAAAAGTGAGGTTATCTTTACCTGGTAATGTTATACCCCCTAAATCACACTTCAAAATGGGAATAAACTAGTTCAAAGTAAAAAGTGATCCTTGGGAACAGTTTCACACACTGAAACAATGTTTTATATGCTCACAAAAAAAAATGTCACCATTTCACGTTGACGAAAAGTCAGTGGATAAGGAAATTCGCTTTAGCATTACAGGTTTCTACGACTCTGCATCTCTGCCCACACTTAAAATTATATTTTGGTAGTTTCACTTGCGGTACCTAGATGTTGGCACATGTCTTACATGAATAACAATGGAGTATATTACAGTATTCTACAAAGAAAATGTTCCAATTCAGTCGGAATAAGTTTGAAAAAATCAGAAACTTGGCGTACACTGTAGTGCACGCGGTGACTGAAAGGGTTATGGTGAAAAACGCACCGCAACAGCCCGTATCAATATTTCCATTGAGCACACTCTTGTACGTGAATATGCACTTCCGCGACCATCCTGAACACAACAAACAATTACTCGCTTTGTTCTTTCGTGCTCTTTGCTTGTTAGGTTCGTTCGTGGTAAAATGTCAGGACGCACCTTGGGGTAAATTAATTATCGATATTCTGAGTGCGAAAGTTCATGAAATGAGAAGATTAAAAACTTACAGAAACTTGGATGCATTCAGTATCCTATCAGAGTGGGGGTGTGATTCGGTGAATATATCTGGATACAAGGTACGCATCGTGAAATACATATCGATTTTCGATTTGATTTTCTCTATACTTCCCTTACCAATCAGAAGAAAACCGATAATCTGTTTGTCACCTGAAAAATATTGAAGGAATAAAAAAGATTGATGTAAAGGAAGGGGTTGTATGGACTTTTAGATTTGGTTTCAGTAAATATATATTATCATATAAAGTATATTCAATGTTTCAGGCGGGGAAGCCCTCGAACTACAGTGCATGAAATTCTGTATGAATAGCTATGCTCATCATCAGGAAGATTTCAATAAGTTGAAAAAAAATTATTTAAATGAAAATAAAAAATAAAGATGCATATGCTGATAACATATGAGACATAGACCAATCAACAGAGATTTGTTCGTGACAGAAATACTACCAGAAAACCGACTGTGCCATCATACGAAAGACGTAGTGTGGTAAGCACACTACATCGAATATTTCAAATTTAGCCATATGTGAACTGAAACTGAAGAATGCCAATATAATAAATCAATTTTCGTTCGAAATCAAAGGCGGCCGCGTTAATAATGTAACACCCCATAAAAATATCAAAGAAACTATTAAATCATGACAGCTACGATCTAACCGCTAAACCACATCGCCCCTTATTACGACGGGACAGTTATTTCATCTCTATTGAGCCCAAAGGCACAACTAGGTAATTAACGATTCTTCGACAGCGGGGAAAAAACATAAACTCGTAAAGATCGCTTCTCAAAGAGATCGCTGTCACGTTAATGACCCATTAATTCAACATATCATGGCGGCGTGTCAACTCAAAGGGGTACTCGCCGACACATAAATCATATTTCATTGTTTTCGGGCGGTATCGTTTGAATACCGAACGCTATATATATATATATATAAGATTTTCCCAAATCGAAGAACACTTCATTCAGAATCCAAGCGTCGATCGAGAGTCAGTACAGAGCAAGTTCTGCTTCATTATGAAGCGAATAGAAGTGAAGTTTAATTTTAATTAGAGAGGATGAAGTCTCATCTTCCTACGCTAAGTAAGCGTAGACTCCGTACAGTTTATCCGAAGTAGCAAATTAATCAACCATATGCAGAATCATAGTGAAAGTGAAACGCATCAGAAATCATCTCAGTAATAACTAAATGAATGGAATTAATATTCATCAAGAAGGTAAATAATCATAGTACAACAAGTGAACGCGTAATATAATTCGGTAATAAAACGGAATAATTGAGTCTTAATTGAAATATTGTGTATTACTTCAGTGAGGGTGAGGAATCAAACTGTTTATTTGGCAAGGTATATATGTACAGTGTAATAAGGAAATATTCCATTATTGATGTCATAGTAAAAGAAATTATTGATTTGATAAAAGTAAAAATATTATCAGTTGTTAAAATAACTGAAGAACAGTCATTTTAATTGTCATCCTATATTTGCTTCTCATTTTAAGTATTGTTTATTCAATTTCAGTTTGACTTTCTATACATTTTCTCAGTAAATTATACCAGGTGTATCAATAGTTGTTTTTATATTTTAGAAAATACATATATATTATTACAAGTCCTTATTGTATTATTATTTCGAAACGAACTGGGATTGGTCATTGTACTGTCAAATTAAGTCCCCCGCTTCATTACATACTGGGTGAAACAAAATCTCAAGCCGCTCTGGGATGTTGTTTCGTTATTGGTCAATAGACTGATAACTCTCAGTACGGTTAAATACGGTTATGATAGTAGTAATATCCTGTTATGTTTCCTACTCCCAACTGTCATTGCTTAATTTGATTTAAAAGCATTCTTATAATTTTTTTATCACTTTTTGTAACTTGAAAACTATTGAAGCAAACTCGATGTAGAAAATCCAAATTCAAAGAAAATGACAACTCGATCGAATAATTAGTAACGGAGAAAAACCGGAAAAAATCTGCGTTTTTGAAAAATTCATAACACCAACATTTTTCAAATTTTGGAGCAGGCTCTCCACGACATAGTAGTGATAGATATGTACTTCATGTGTGAAAAACCCAGGCGCGGTTGGATCATTAGTTTTGGCTAACTGCTATTTGTTTTTTTTAATACACTTTATTTCAGCAGACCTGGATGCGTTATAGGTGGTCCGATTTCAATTTTTCTTGAAGATTCTGAAAGTTGAAGTATAGTACTACAAAATGACATTTTTCGTTGAAATGCTGCAAAATAGGTGAGAAATACTTTCAAACATGACCGAAAACCGGTGACTGTATGAAAGCTGGTCAGGAGTGAGGGTAGAGCAGCAGATTCATTACGGGCCAGCTCGCTTGTATTACTATAAATACGCTTCCTCGCGTCTGCTGCTCTATCCTTACTACTCAGACGATTACACGCACTCGCCCATTTTTGGTCATGTTTGCAAGTATATTTCATCTGTTTGGCAGCATATTAACGCAACATTTTGAAAAATTGAAATCAGACCACCAATGTCGCATCCAGGTCTGCTGCAATAGAGTGCATTCAAAAAATCAAATTGCAATTATGTCAAAACTAATGATCCGACAGCACCTGAGTTCTTCACACATAAAGAACATATTTATCACCACTATGTCTTGGAAAGTTTGCACTACAACTCAAAAAGTGGCGGAGTTATGAATTTTTCAAATCAGCTGATTTTTCCGGTGTTTCCGGTTTTCATCCGTTCCAATAATCCGATCGAGTTGTGCTAGGGCTCATGTTCAAGTCAAAAATGATACAAAATTTAAAAACATGCTTTTAAATGCTTATAAGAAATTATGCAATGACAGTTGGGAGTAGGAAACATAACAGGATATAACTACGTCCTTCGTATAATGGCACAGTTGGTTTTCTGGTGGTATTTTTGTCCCAAAATCAATAGAGCAGAAAATCTCTTTTGATTGGCCCACCATGTAATACAAATAACTCAATGGAACTGCAGAAGAACTGATTTAGTGGAACATTATCATATATATGTGACTTTATAATGTAATGTGATGTGAAGTAAAACAAACAACAAATCGTGAGCTAGAAAATGTCTTACCACTCAACAAAACCAGAAACGCACTAAATTCAAAAATAACCAGAGAAGTAGCAATGTGATTCAAAAAAAGAAGAAGTACGGAGAAGGAATAATGATGTTTTTAATTTTGTAATGATTCGAAAATGGGATTAAAGATGCTAAGATTCTAGTGAATCTGAGTATTTACACAATTTTTATTCCTGGTAATTTTTTTTAATGTTTCTAGTTCCTTCAACAGCTCTAATTTGAGGTTATTTGAGGTGTGACGTGTTTTAATAGTACTCAAACTTCTAGAAAATCACGTTATTTATGACTCTAAAATTTTAGGCAGGAAATATTTTCCATTCTCTATTTCAAATCTCGGACGCCAGATTTCATAGTGGTTTTCTCCACGTGCGAGGTTAACTACAGATGGAGATACGGAACGTCCAGGGGTCTGGTGTGTACACTTTTTGAATATTTACAAAATACTGTATGATTTAAGTACAATTTTTTGATATTGAAAGACGATTGGTTTTATGTCTCCCAGAGAGACAGACAGACAGAAATATCTTCGTTTGTTTTTCACAATTACCAAGGATAAAATCAATCCCAGCGACAAAAGTGGCATCTATAAACTTATCTGTGATAATTTTAATACCTTTTATATCGGCAAAAATGTTACAAAAATTTCTAGAGAATTTCAGAACATATAAACATGCCTTCTACCTCCAGTTTTGGCGCTCATTTGGAAGATCATAACCATACCCTCGGTGAAAGATAAGTGCCATGTGAAGTGGAATGAATAGAAAAATCGAATTAAATTATAGGTGTTACAAGATCGATGATGTTTTGTTTACGTTGTGTCTCACTTCAGCCAGAGTTCTTTGGACTTTTGGCTGGTTGACTACTCCGTACTGATGAGGGCCAAGAAGCCTGAAACCGGTATGCGGATTGTAAGGTGAACACGACATAAATTAAACATAATCGAGCTTATCAGAAAGAAACATTTGCATTCAATGTCCATTGATATTATATGGAAGTATGCATGGATTTTCAGGTGAATATCATTCAATGTTCTGCGTGGTATTTGCCAGGAAAGTAGTTGTTTTTCACCTGAGATCTACCATTTTCTGGTTCAATTTTATATTGAATCCTTTATGTGAAGAAAACCGTTTAATTCGATTTTTCTATTCATTCCACTTCACATGGCACTTATCTTTCACTATATGCTAGACGGGCTTGCCACTCCTACTGAGAAGGAATCTTTATATTATAAATCTATCGAGTTGGGAGTTTTTTGGTGTGTTTCTTTCTGTCACGCGGTACCGCCAGTTAAAGTTTATCTTTTCCGGCGTACCTATAGGTGTTACAAGATCGATGATGTTTTGTTTACGTTGTGTCTCACTTCAGCCAGAGTTCTTTGGACTTTTGGCTGGTTGACTACTCCGTACTGATGAGGGCCAAGAAGCCTGAAACCGGTATGCGGATTGTTAGGTGAACACGACATAAATTAAACATAATCGAGCTTATCAGAAAGAAACATTTGCATTCAATGTCCATTGATATTATATGGAAGTATGCATGGATTTTCAGGTGAATATCATTCAATGTTCTGCGTGGTATTTACCAGGAAAGTAGTTGTTTTTCACCTGAGATCTACCATTTTCTGGTTCAATTTTATATTGAATCCTTTATGTGAAGAAAACCGTTTAATTCGATTTTTCTATTCATACCCTCGGTGTTTCCAGTGTCAACAACAATAACCTTAAATTGGATCTGTTGGAGGGCTAGAATTATTGAGAGAAATTACTAGGAATATAAATTGCGTTGTTACTCATGTTCACTTGAATCAGAGCATATTTAATTCCATTTTCAAATCATTATAAAATTAATAATATTATTGTCCCGTCTCGGTACTTCTTCTTCCTTTTGAATCACATGCCTACTTTTCTGGTTATTTTCAAATTTGGTGCGTTTCGCTTCTCAATTCACATATAGCCCTATGGTTTCTTGTGTGGTTAGACATTTTTGCTGCTCGTGATTTGTTGTTTGTTTAACTTCAGATTAGGTTACATTATGAAGTTACATATATTTGTTAATGTTTCACAAAATCATTTCTTCTGCAGTTCTTCTTTCTGTGAAATTCTGACAAGTGGGTTATTTGTATTACATGCCTCAAATGCATCTTTATTTTTTATTTTTCATTCAAATTAATTTCTTTCTATTTTTAGAATTCTCCTGAATGATCTTATGATCGAAAATGTTCGAGAATGGCTATTAATTTAGTTTTTTATGGACTTCCCTGCCTGAAATAATAAATGCACTTTATATGATAATATCCATTGATTGAAAGTAATGTCATTCTATGTTATTCTATTAAAAAAGGCATATCAATTCTATAGGGTGAACAAGGCTTCCGAGATACCCTACAGTAAAAAAATCCAATGGATTCAAATCCGGAGACCACGCTGGCCATGAAGATGACCCTCTTCTACCAATCCACCTATTGGGAAAATATGGTTGAGGTGGTCCTGCACCATCATGCATAAACTACATTTCTCTTTGAAATTGCTATGGAACATCATCCAAAATCGAATAGTTCTGAATGAACTATATATAACGTTCTCCATTCAATCGATCATGTAAAACGAATAGCCCTATAAAATGGTTTTCTATGATACCAGCCCGAACATCCACGTTGAATTTCTGTTGATATCTACCATCTACCTGAACCTGCTTCATCAGTGTATAAAACTCGTTCAATAAAAGTCTATTCTCCTTATTTACACATGAACCAGTCATGCTGGAAAATCTTGAGGTGTCTTATAATATCAGTTGTTCTCTAATGATTATTAGCGAGAACTTCGAATACAATTTCTTCCAATACAACGGTACGTAGAGTCCTAGGGGAGCCCTCATCACCTCGCTTTGGCAAAAATGTACCTATAATATAAAATAAATCCACTGAACATGCTTAAATGAATCATCCATTAGACTTCGAGAGTTTCTCATGCCGGTAGCAATTGATTGGGAAAATGCTCGGAATAATTACAGAATGATTGTTCATAAGATACGAGCATATCTGTAAATTCGTGAGAAGTAAACTGTTCGGCCATTTCGAAAAACTTTGAAATGTTCTTTACAACACTGACAATATGTTGACAATCATATGACTACGGATCACTCAACAAAAACAAAATCACATCATGGTTTCTCAATTTTATCAAAATTATTCATTTATTATTCAAAGATGTTCTTTCTACATCTGGTGAAGAAATGAAACATGATTATTCATTGGATATTTTCCCCTATTCATGCTCAGGTGTTTTACCTCCATGAACCAATATTAAAATCAATGTGGACAAGATTGAAATTCTTCAAGGATTTCAGTCTCCTCTAGTTTATGAAGGAATTCCATGAATTGTTCGAAAGTGGCATTCATCAGACATATATGGCATTCCAGAATAAATCTATGATATATGAAAATGTATTTGATGGAGATATTCCAGGAAATATCGTATATAAGCCAGTAGGAAATGTTTCTATGGACATTCAAACTTTGTCTAGCATTCAGTAGTTTGTGCACAACACAGTAACAAACTCAAAGACATACATACATTCCCAAACTCATATCCCCGCTTTTGGCTATGCTGGGGTCGGTTGGAAACAAGTCTCATAATGCAAGCTGAAATTTTAAGAAAATATATGAGTTACAGGTCATTCTATATTTGATATCGAAGGACTTCCAAAGGGTTACTTTGACAGAATCAGTAGAAGACCATGATGACACAAGATAGAATGAAAATGATAAATGTTACTGATCTAATTGTGGTGTATTGAGTACATTGGTCTGAACAGCTAGTAATATCTGACTATCATTGTTCGGTTTTCCGCTGATTATATGGATCGATTGTTCAAATGTTCAAATACCTTCACTTACTCAATGTATATGGTAGATGGGGTTGGGAATTGAGCCATGTCCTAATGATCCCTATATCTTCCTCAGCTCTATCGTTAGTCGTGTTTATCGACTTCCATATCTCAGTTTCTTCTTCTGTGGTAATGGGCTGAAAATACTCGAGTGCCATCTGAAATTGATTCAGAACATCAATGATTGATCAAATGCATAATGAACTTGCAATTTATTGTGAATACCATATCTGGATGACATCATTGGTGACTATAAAATAAATGAAAACAATGTTGAATTCGATATTCAACATGGAACATGAGAGTGTCCAGTACTCGTTAAAAGTTAACATAATAACATTGGTGCACGATAATCATGGAACTCACAACCCCCTGTTATGTCTCCGTGATCTATTCCCAAAATACCTACGCATTTTTTAGGAGAACATAGCTCTTTAAATATGAGAATATCGAAAGCACCTGCGTCCTACTTGGATATTTACCTGAAAGTGATTATTGAATTGAGAGATCAAGAATCCTGCGAATAAAGAAAAAAAGAATTTTTTCGAAACTCTATAATCGGAAAAAATCATTTCACTTGTTTGAATAGAAGTTGAACTCTAAGGAGTTCGGGAGAACTATTCATTACCCCAACATGATAAATAAAGGAGTATTTCTCATCCATTTTAAGACATTCTGAATCATTGAGTACTTTATATATATATATATATATATATATATATATATATATATATATATATATATATATATATATATATTCGAGTGATGAGTGTATTGATAATAACATAAAAAAAAATAACAGGTCTTTATTCACAGTGGAAGAGATTTCTAAACTGTCCTATTCTTATAACCGCATCAGCAAACTCAGAAAACATGTGAGAAAACATGGTCCCGAACAAACTGAAAGACTGCCTTCGAACTTCGGAAATATTCTCACCACCTCAGTGTGGATTTTTCACGGACTCTTTCCCTCATACTATTTCAACCAATGATCTGTCAGCATTTTTCAAATTCTGACCAATACTCCCAAAATGACAGCGGCAAAATTTGGAAATTATCCCTTGCGTTTTTTTTTCGAAAATACCTTTTATAAACATACTTCCGTAATTGATTTTCGTGGTTAAGACAAAAGAACTCTGGACATGTGTCATCTGAAGTTCAATTTTCGAAAGTGTCAAAATGAGTCGTTTTGGCACAAGTTCCATTTCTATTCTAATCCTAATATGTAATTGAAAGTAATAAAAAAACATTATTTTTGGTGTCAGATTAGCTTATTTGGGAAAAAGTCGAATCAAATATATCTCGCTCTATTATTTTTCAGGAAAAATTTAATCTAAAGATTGTTGCTTATAAGTAACTTCCCTCGACAAATTTAATGACAAAATCTCTCGCCTTCGGCTCGAAATTTTGATCATGCAATTCGCTTCGGAATACTTCTCAAGCAACAATCTTTCGAATAAAATTTTTTCCGGCAAAATAATATTCCCTTGATATATTGTTACTGGATATAGCCCTACTACGGCAAGGGCAAATGTATCGAGCGATAAATACAATGCTCGCGATTCTAGGCTCAAAACATGTTTGATTCTTTGGTATTTAAATGATAGATGTGATAAACTCAATCATTCCCTACTTGGTAAAAAGATAAAATATTTTTCTCAAATAGTATCATCTCCTTTGAGAACCATCTGAGTAATCGAATACAATGAACTGAAATCACTGGCAGCATATCAGGTCCCCATTCTAAGTGGAGTACCACATGGTAGTATATTGGGGCCATTTCTGTTTTCTGTAATAATGCAGACTCTATTCATGACTCTATAGATGATACACGGATAATATTATCCTTTGAGAGAGAAAAAATGTATACTGCTTGCGAAGAATTGAATCGGACCTGTTATATAGTTGCAGAAAGGTTCATATATTCATTCATATCTCAAATATAATCAACACATCAATCCTTTTATTCAGAAAATCATATGGGAATTTGAGGGTGACTTCTATACATATTCAGTGTGGTCATTTAAATATGCATCATATGGAAATTATTAAAATCAATTGCACAACCAAAATACAAATATGGCCGAAATTTTGTGCATCTATATTAAAGCTATGTGAAATTTTTTGGCCAAATTTTATCAGTATTATCATTGTTTATAGAGAAAATGAACAATGGTATTATATTCGGAAAGTATTTTGTCCTGTTCGGTAAACCATGTATCTTCTCCATTAGTGATCAGGAGAATTAAGTTGTCAATCCAATAATCGTACATCAGATGCCGATTGGATGTTCATATTTGAATTTCACATCGAACGGATATTCGGTAGATTTTCATAAATGACTTTCAAATTCGGTAGGATATCCACTGAAAATTCATAATATTCAGTCGACATAACCTTCGATGAGCATATAATGGATGTCCAATTGATGTATCGATATAATTGGAAAATTCATTAAGAACCCATCTCCTCCTACATCCAACGGAGGATTAGGGCACATTGATACGTGGTAACATTGATACAATCTATGTTTCTCCAAACTGTAAACACCTTAGAGGTTAGTAGGTTCATCAATATAAGGGTTTCTGTGGTACATGACCGCTTGATTCACTGCGAGTGCCCATGAATTTTTCGTTTTTCGAAGTTTATTTCATCATTGCACGTTCTAGGTTGGTTCTGGTGGTGCATACAATTCTGGTCTGTGGTGGCATTGGAAGTAATATAACATTCACAGTAGCCAAGATTATATCCACTTTTGTTCATGGTTCTTTTTCTGTTTCGATGAAAGGGGCATTCATGAAATATGGTGGCGTGGGGCAGATTCATACAACACCTTGCGAGGTGTTTTGATACTCCAAAAGAATTTATTAATTAATTTCGTATATTTTTCAGTGATAATGGTGCGATCTTACAAGAAAAAAACCAAGGGTCAATGTTGACGGAAATGCTGTATCTCAGACATTCTGGAAAGAAGACTATTAGAAAAGCTATAGATTATCAATCAGAACCAATTAGACCACTACCAAAAATTTCGAAGACATAACAGAGAAAAAGGGGATATAAAACGGCACCTCAAGGATCTACACCTCTACGCCAGAGAAAGACAGAATCAGGGAATTGGCAAAAATAAAGGAAAAAAAAAGAATCACTCAGGAACAGAGACAACGCGCAAAAAAATTAAGAATGCCAGGAAGCTATTTTGTTTAGAAACGAAAATGTCTCAAAAATTGCTGGAAGATAGCGAATCGACAAGTTGTTCTGATGAATTTGAAACCAAAGACATATCGTCAGATTCAAATCTCTGTCTGTCAGATTCAGATGATAATACAGAAGAAGAAGGAATGCCTGAAAATTTTACGAAAGAATATTTTGTTTCAAAGGGGAACATTCTCAATTGAATATTGATAGAAAGATTTTTCTGTTAATTGAAAAATCTTTCTATCCATATTCAATTGAGAATGTTTTCCTTTTCAACATGAATACCCCACAAGAGGTTATCTTGACGATGGAAGATAGTGACTAAGGTTTATCTTTCAGTCGCAGATGATTCCACATCTGATTTTATGAACATCCTGTTTATATTTTCAACAAATCAATATTTTGTTTTTGTTAAATTTGAGAACAAGAAGTGTGAAGCATTATATGTTGGCCAAATGTTTTCGAAACACGATGGGAATGAAAACCAGGTTCATATCTGAGAAAGAAAGAAACCCACAGGAACATTTGTCTTCCCCAATATAAAAGTCATCGGTGCTCTATTCCACTTCCGAATTGATTTCTCGTCATTCAACTCAAGTGATGAAGATCTGTGAGATGTAAATGATAATATAAAAAATATATCTACACGTTTTTTCACTCTAGCTTTCCGAATTTGTCCATAATGGTATCTGTGTATGAAGGTGCCCCATAGATGTATCAATGAACCTCGTAGCTGGAGAACATTGATACAATGTCCAGTTTTTGAAAAAAAATATACATATTACTGTTCATTGTTGAGTTATGGAATAACATACTAGGATAATGATTCTTCAGACTCAACATATTACATCAATCAATTTAAGTTATTTTCTTTGCTCGCCAAAAAAATCGTAACATTGTGCGGCAACTTCCCCTAATTATCCAATTTGTTGATCCATCGTTGAATCAGTAGAGGTCCACAATGAACATCCTTCAAGTGTCCAAAGTGGTTGTCCTGAAATAATCATAGGGATTCAGATGGATGTCTAATTAATTCTTTAACCGACGAAACCAAGAAGGAGGAGGTCCTTTAGTCGACGCGTATTTTTTTTTATGTGTGATCACGCATAACTTTTTACAGAGCATGTTGAGAAATATTTATTATTGATCAATTTTACTTATCCTGTTTAAGAAAAAGGAGTAGTCAAATAAAAGTTATACAATTGAACACACGTCAAAGTCTCTTCATATATAAAAAGTACTTTCTATCGAAATAATTAACATTTGTGGCGACCGTGACAGGACATATCGACGATGGAAAATTGTAGAAGAGAAAGAGAGCAGCTACGAAGACTTTTCATGAAAAGCAGTAAAGATTTGGATATAGCACTTACAGCAGAGACAGTAAGCAACGAACAAGTACTAGCACGCTTAAGACAATTGGAAGACAAGAGTGAAAGAATATTCACACTGGATGAACTTATCGGAGAGAATTTGTTTTCATCTAGTCCAAGTGGAGAAGAGCTCACACAGGAATTTGACCAAATTGAATTCTACAGAGAAAAAATTATAAATTACAGGTCAAAATGCGAAGTTGTTATGAAAGAGAAGTCGGCGCATGATGATCAGAAGAGTTCTACATATCATACGGATGGAGACAACAGAAGAAAATTTCGACTTCCACGACTGGAATTGAAGAAATTCGACGGTAATGTAAAAAACTGGATTGGCTTTTGGGGCCAGTTCAAGAAGATACATGAAGACGATAAAATAGATACAGAAGACAAGTTCCAGTATTTATTGCAAGCAACTGAACCAGGTACTGTGGCCGGAGATTTAGTCGAGAGCTTCCCTCCTTCTGAATCAAACTACGGTAAAGCAATTGATCAGTTGAAAGCACGTTTTACCAGGGATGAATTTCTGATAGAGGTTTATGTCAGGGAGTTATTAGATCTCGTCCTCAAGCAAGCAACAAAAACCAAAACAGGTATGACTTTGGCCAGTTTATATGATAAGTTAGAAACTCAATTGAGAGCACTAGAAACTCTTGGGGTAACTAGTGATAAATATGCTGCAATGCTCTTTCCTTTACTTGAGTCAGCATTACCAGAGGAACTTTTGAAAGTTTGGGAGAGGTACCGTAGCATGAATCCCGTTAGTCTCCATGGGAAATTTGAAGAGGGTGAAGAAAATAAAGGTAATTTCAATAAAACTAATATTCTGTCAATGTTACTAGATTTTTTGAGAAGAGAAGTAGAGTCAGAAGAAAGGATCAATCTTGCTCAAACCAGTTTTGGCATAGGGAAAGAGTTTACAAAAAAAACTACCGATCGAAAGGAAGAGCAAGAGCAAGGTGGATTAGAATTATATACAGCTTCTGCACTTGCTCTTGCTCTTTCTTTCGATCGGTAGTTTTCTTTGTAGACTCCTTCCCTATGCCAAAACTGGTTTGAGCAAGATTGATCCTTTCTTCTGACTCTACTTCTCTTCTCAAAAAATCTAGTAACATTGACAGAATATTGGTTTTATTGAAATTACCTTTATTTTCTTCACCCTCTTCAAATTTCCCATGGAGACTAACGGGATTCATGCTACGGTACCTCTCCCAAAACTTAATTTGAACAAATACCAAAGTTATGGCAAATGCTTGTTGTTGTTACTAGGGGCCAGTTCAATCGTTTCACATTGTCCGAAGCAACATAAACAATGTCACCAACGTTCAAAGTGCCAGTTTTTCTATGACCAGAGTGTACTTATTCTGCCAGGTATTCCTTTCTGAATCGAGTTCTGATGCCATCTCTGATCTTTTGTGAATACCGAAAACGTGATATTATATGGTTTCTATCGATGTTGTCTAGATCAGGGGTTTCGTTAGAAGGTAGGTCTTGTATAAACATTGCGGGAGGTATCAAATCTTCGTTTTCAGAAATATAAGTTAGTTGTCGACTATTGATGATGGATTTGGAACCTGGGACGATGGATTCCGTACGTTCCGGTCCTTTTGGTCAAATCTTCCGAACGGATAATTTCGTTTTCGGACAAAGCGGAGCCGGAAACAACTGGGCCAAAGGCCATTACACGGAAGGTGCTGAATTAGTGGATTCCGTCCTGGATGTGTTTAGGAAAGAAGCCAAAGGTTGCGACTGCATGCAGGGATTCCAGCTGACTCATTCTCTAGCAGGCGGAACGGTTTGGGAACTTTGCTGATCTCGAAAATAAGAGAAGAGTACTCTGATAGGATAATGAACACGTTTCCCGTTGTACCGTCACCAAAGGTATCTGACACTGTTGTTGAGCCTTACAATGCAACGTTGTCCGTCCATCAATTGGTAGAAAACACAGACGAAACGTATTGTATCGATAATGAGGCTCTATATGATATTTGCTTCAGGACTCTCAAACTCACGACGCCTACCTACGGTGACTTGAATCACTTAGTGTCGGCTACAATGTCTGGTGTTACAACTTGCCTACGCTTTCCGGGTCAATTGAATTCAGATTTGAGAAAGGTAGCTGTAAATATGATTCCTTTCCCGCGATTGCACTTTTTCATGCCAGGATTTGCGCCCCTTACCTCTCGTGGTAGTCAGCAGTATAGGGTTATCACCGTCCCAGAACACGTATTACAAATGTTTGATGCAAAAAATATGATGGCAGCCTGCGATCCTAGACATGGAAGATATCTTACAGTAGCTGCAATATTTAGAGGTAGAATGTCGATGAAAGAAGTCGACGAACAAATGTTGAATATTCAGAATAAAAACAGCAGCTACTTTGTAGAATGGATTCCTAATAACGTGAAGACAGCAGTCTGCTACATTCCACCCCGAGGTCTGAAAATATCGTCCACTTTCATTGGAAACTCGACTTGCATCCAAGAATTATTCAAGAGAATCTCAGAGCAATTCACTGCAATGTTCAGGAGGAAGGCTTTCTTGCATTGGTAAACAGGAGAAGGGATGGACGGAATGGAGTTCACCGAAGCAGAGAGCAACATGAACGATTTGGTTTCAGAATATCAGCAATACCAAGACGCGACAGCCGAAGAAGAAGGTGAATTCGATGAGGAGGAAGGAGCTGATGAGGGCAAGAATTGATTTTTGTCTAGGGGTTTTTCAAATCTTCCAGTAGTTTATATTATTGTCTAATGTATGTGAATTAAGAACACTTACATCGTGTGGTATATTAAATATATTTCAACTTTGAAAAAAAAAAACCCTTTCAACAGACAGTTTTTTTCTTGCTTTGAGGAGATTTCTCGCGAGAAGAGGAAGAGTATCTACCATATATTCCGATAACGGAACGAACTTCGTTGGGGCTAATAATTTGTTGAAGAATGTTGAATGGGATCAAATTGAAAAGTATTCTTCAGCAAAACAGATAAAATGGATCTTTAATCCTCCTACCGCCGCCTGGTGGAGAGGATGGTGAGAACGATCGGTTAGGATTATCAAAGAACTTTTGAGGAGGAAGTTGGGAAGAACTGTGGTCAAATTTGAAGAAATGATGACAATTCTTTGTGAGTGTGAGTCGACCACTAACTTATATATCTGAAAACGAAGATTTGATACCTTTAAGTCCCGCAATGTTTATACAAGACCTACCTTCTAACGAAACCCCTGATCTAGACAACATCGATAGAAACCATATAATATCACGTTTTCGGTATTTACAAAAGATCAGAGATGGCATCAGAACTCGATTCAGAAAGGAATACCTGGCAAAATTAGTACACTCTGGTCATAGAATTACTGGCACTTTGAACGTTGGTGACATTGTTTATGTTGCTTCGGACAATGTGAAACGATTGAACTGGCCTCTAGGAAGAATAATAGAAGTAATACCTGGCAGAGACGGGATAGCTAGGATTGCCCGGGTGAAAGTTCGTAATGGTGAAATCCTTCGACCATTCCAAAGACTTTATCCATTAGAGATTTCTGGGGAAGAAAACAGCATAAGATTCAAGTATTCGAAGAAGTCAGAGATGAAGTCAGGAGAGACAGAAGGAGATGAAGAAAAGAAAAGAGAAAAAACTGCTGGGAAGAAAGAAGATAATCTGAAGAATTTGAAGAAAGAAGAGAATAAATCAGTCGTCACAAGGCTGGGAAGAACCGTACATGTTCCCAAGCGATTCGGTTTTAGTTAATCATTAGTTAGAGTTCAATATTTTGAATTTTGTGTCAAGTTTTTTAGAGTTCAAATTGCAAAAGGGGGAGAATGTTGGGAAATATTTATTATTGATTAATTCTACTCATCCTGTATAAGAAAAAGAAGTTGTCAAATGAAAGTTATACAATTGAACACACGTCAAAGTCTCTTCATATATAAAAAGTACTTTGCATCGAAATAATTAACAGAGCAGGTCGATTCCGATGATTATTTTTTCATTGGATAGGGCGTACTTTGAAGTTGGTCCCATCCATCCCTAAGGGTAGCAAAATGGAGGATATTGATCGTTCACCCTCTGAATTTTGGTCCGTTAACCGATTCTATAGGCATAACTTTGTTGGTTTTCCGATTTGGATGTTTTTTTTATTAGATAGATATACCTCATAGTTGATTATATTCTAATTTGGAATGGATTAATCCACCCTATGGGTAGTTAAATAGGGGATGATTGATTTTTCACTTGTGAACATTGGCACACATATGTAGTTGACATTGACAGATCCTCCTGCATCCGTCACAATAATTACATTTTATGAAAGGATGGAATTATATACAAACGTACCAGATCCAATGAATAGTTAAAGTAGATAATCATATTATTTAACAGTTAATAGTTGGAGTGAGCGAAGTAAGTAAGTATTTTGGGAGTAATTGAAAATTGAAAACGGTAGTAATTAGTAGACTTCAGCCACGAAAAATTAAAAAGTAAAAACTTTTTATCAAAAAATTAAACCGAGGAAAAAATTCACTGAAAAGCAAATAAGTAAATGAACCTTCTTAGCCCTAATGATAATTGAGCTCATAAACTAAAGTGAGTAACTAATTTTTAGTCGGTGCCAAACAAACTAGCAATTGAATCAGGTAAAGCGTAAAATGATGGAAGCGAGATACATAGCGGCGTTTTAATTATTTCTTCAAAGTAATAAAATGGTCTTCGATAATTGTTTGTTTGGCGCCGAATCGAAATAAATTCTCAAATTGGTTTATGAGCTCAATTATCATCATCAAGACTAAGAAGGTTTATTTTTTGCTTTACAGTCGATTGTGAAAATGAAGGAATAGCTGGCCAAAATTATATAAGGGCGAAATATTATTTTTGTTGATAGTTACACGTAGAATAACACTCATCAATTGATTAATTTCATGAAAGGTACTGAATGATCACATATTGCCGCACGTTTATAGTATTAACACGATTTTCACAAGCTTTTATTCGTTCGCATGTCCTGTCTCTCCGGTTCAAAATTTGTAAGTGAATTTTGACACATTTCTAATCGTCCGATTGACTTGAAATTTGGCAGGTGCATATAATTTTGGTGACAATGTCTTATGAAATTTTTATTGGAGGGAAAAATAAAATGGCGGCTCCAAGATGGTGCGTGGACCAATTCTGTGATTATGTTGCGATTCTATTCAAAATTGGTATGTAGGGTTTTATGAATTTTTCTTCAAAATCCATAAATTCAAGATGGCGAACGAGTTTTGGGATTGAAGCCCAATTCTATCGAAAATAAGTATATATTGGTTTCTGGGCTCGGAGATTATGAATTTTGTGTCTAAACTCATAAATTCAATATGGCCGCTCCAAGAGGGTCGACGAATTTTCACATTTATGATCCTATTTGACTCAAAAATGAGTATTTGGTTTTCAAAGTCGAGAATCAACTCAAAATCGACTTGTATGGATTCTTGGAGACGCAAATAATGAATTTATCATCAAAATATTAAAATTCAAAATGGCGCGGCTCCAACTTTTGACAATGTTTTTGAACAGAAAAGTACATTGAAGTGTCAAGCCAAGTTCTATTTTTAATTTGGAAACATTCATCTTTTCCTGAGGTACTTTTCCACCTCTTTTTATATTGATGTATACATTTTTACAACTTTGGTATGATGTCTGGTAGTTCGTCCTCACAATTTGTAACCTCAGGAATTTTTGAAACCAGGTATTCACATATTGACTCATTTTCATCTGATGCGCCATTTTTATAAAAAGTTCTCGTCGACTAATTGAGATTTTTATATGTGGAAAAAAAACTGTTATTACTACGAGACCTCTAATATTTTTATATTCTGACTAAATATTTCTTCTGCAATTCGATTGATTGGTCGATGAAACATTATGAAATCTTCCTTACTGCAATGGGAGGTAGAGAATGGGGAAAAGTGCTTTTTACCTGATTTCAAGTCTACAATTGTCAATTATAGAACAAGAATACAAAATTAAAGCTAATTACTTATAATGCCTGAAAATATTTTTCGTAATCTTCTGGTTCGGCAAAAGAGTGGTAAAAAATGTAATAGGATTTTTTTTCTCTATAGGTACACAACTAGAAAAAAACAAAATTCAAAAAAAATAAAAATAATTTAATGTGTTCGACTTGACGAACTATGTGACAGACACTGCATAATTTATATTATTCAATATTTTCACAAAATGAAACATTTGGTACGTCATGTGATGCAATAATGAATATTTATGTGGATTCAAGATGTTCGAAAGAGACAGAACTGGAAGCAGATTATTTTAGGATATTGGACAATTTCTCATGGCACACCCTGTACAATAACATAGACTCAATATAACGGAGTCCTAAATTCAATTACCAGTATACTAACCTATCTTGTCATGAAAATATACAATGTACTTACTTTGATAAATAGATCAATTGAGGTCGCGAATCTCAGCTCTATTTCAGATGGATTTTAGATACTAAGAAAGGAGGGACCTGATTGGAATTTTTTAGAAAACCCAGGGAAATTGATTTTGTTTAGAATTATTTTTGTTGTAAATTTTGAAATAAGCCACGGAATTTGTAAAATATCAAAGATATTGATTTTTGTCCCACCCCCACAGGGTAAATCTCGTCATAAGGGGGGGGGGGGCAAACTTGAAGACAATCGATAACCCAACAATGAGTTCTCACATTCAAGTTGAGAAAAAACCGAATTTCTTCCCAAATTATAGGGATTTTTTCCAGTTAGCGCTTGGCGCGTATACACTTATCAGGAGTCAAATAGACCTAACAGATTTTTTTCTGAAAAGCGCAGGTAGGCGCAGCTGAATTTAATACCAATTCAAAGCTTTTGAAATGAGCTTTCACATGATACCAAATATACCGTTTGATCTTGATTGATGTGGTACTTTCATTCCAAAGATAGTAGATGAAACACATTTTTTGTCATACTAACTTTGAAATCGTGTTATCTTTGACTGGATAGATTGAAAATAATGTTTTTATGCAAATAAACATGTTTCTTACCTTCTTGAACGGAATCCATGATAAATGAAATACTTTTAACCCTGCAGCAAATTTTACACACACAGCAAATAGTTCTCGAAAGACTCTAGATGACGATCTGTCAAGAAAACGACTTTGTTTGAAAACACACAGGTAGCTAGATAAAGTGCTCAAAGTCAAATTTTGCTCACCAAAAGATGGTCTTACTCGCCCTATCAATAGTGCAACAAGTTATTGTTCAATTGAGATATTTTCAGAAAAAAATATTTTGGCCAGCTTTTTGGTCATTCTCACCTGTGGGCGTCGGAATTGTTACTCACCTGTGGGCGTCGGAATTGTTAAAAAACAAATTTTTTTTTACGTTTTTCCAGAGACAGGCCAACTTCGATGTGTCTTGGAGTTTTTTCAAATTATGTTTTGCTGTGCCCCATGTAAAATGTTTTGAAAAATCAAAATCCGTATATAGCAGAGTTCCTGGAACTCACAGTATGCGTCGAAAGATATAATATTTGGTGAAATCGATAATTTTGTTTTTGAATGAAGTGGAATTTTTTATTCAAGGATCGTTCTTACCAGGAAATAATATCATCAACAGGCACAATTGCACTAAACAGATTGAATGTTTTTCCACCTCACAAACACAACTATTATTATAAATTAGCAATGACAATAATTCTTCGAACAATTATTGCTGTAACAATTTTTCCATGCACGTTGCCTCGGGAAAAACATTTTAAGGAGATCGCATATACAGTGTGGTCATTTGAGTGTGCATATGGAATCTTTTAAAATTAATTTAACAACCAAAATACAAATATTTTCGAAAGTTGGTGCATGTGCGATAATCATATAAAGTACACTTCGAATCGTTGCAAGTCGAACAGCGTACAGGGTAGATCAAAAAATATAAAAATTGTACATGAGTAAAGTACCCTTATTTCAGAACATTCAGCAAAATGTTATTGATTCAAATTGAAAGTTATGCCCAAATATCAAAACATGGCCTCCCAAATTTTTTTTTGTAATTAATAATTTTCGTTTTTTTTTTAATTTACACTCAACACTTTTATAAATTATTTAAAGTTGAATCAATGTTGCATAACTCTGTTCAAATTCAAGCATATTTGTAAAATTTGTTTGAATTTTTAATTCTTTAGGAAATCACAAACTATGTTTTTTGCAATGATATTAAACACAACTTTCGCAAAAATTCTTTTTGACAAGGTAAAATAGTATGGTATGCATTCGGAAGGATCTAGAAAGTGGTTATAGGAAAAAACACATCTACATTCTATCTGACAGTCAAAGTGCTATCAAAGCACTCAACTCTATTCATATAAAGTCTGAACTGGTCTGGGACTGCCTCCAGAACCTCATCGAGCTGGCAAAACACAACAAGGTCACCTTGATGTGGGTGCCAGTTCATAGAGGCATTGAAGGCAACGTAAGAGCGGACCAGCTAGCTAGAAAAGCATCTGTAACGCTATTCACAGGACCTGAAACCTGTGCATGGGATTAGCAAGAACTGATGCAGGACCCTGATCGACGAGTGGATAGAAAGAAGACCTAACAAAATTGGCATCAAACTGTCGGGCAAATATACAGCAAAGTCATGGTAGGGCACCCAAACCGGACCCTGACGGCTGACCTTCTGAACCTGAGAAGAACAAAGGGACGTATAATAGTAGTTCTGTTGACTGGACACTGCGGCCTAAGAAAACATCCAAACACCATGGGAGTACGCAGGGAAACCATGGAGTGTAGGCTATGTGATGAAGAGGAGGAAACAGCCTCTCATATTATCTTCGACTGTGACGCCCTTAGTAGAAGGCGACACAGAACCTTTTGAGAGATCAGCCCGGAAACAGGCATGAATCCGAAGAACCTAACAGGCTACTAAACCTAATTACAGGCACAAACCTGTTCGAATGAGGAACCACTGACGACAGAGTGATACAATAGACCCCAGCTGGTCGCAGTGTCAAGGGAAGCTAAGTGCCAACCCTGTCTCTGGCTCGTCAGTTCTCAACCAACCAACCAACCAACCAAAAGTATTATTGATAAAATGTTTATTCAATAACTCAAATTTGGAGTGCAATTTTTTTATTGTTTATTGAAAAACTATACACATTGATAGACAAACATGAAATCACACTAAAATAATCGCGGATACCCATGGAAAACAATGAATAAGGGTTGAAAATAAACGTTATGACAGTTTGGTGTCATTAATTTTTCATAATTATTGTTCGAATGTTTAGTTCATTTGATTTCAAATGACTCCTCCAAGACAGTAAACGTCAGTCGAGAAAGCAAAAATTAAACCGACGGGAAAATCAACTGAAAAGCAGAAAATAAAATAAACCTTCTTAGTCTAAATGATAATTGAGCTCCTAAACTAATGTAAGTAACTGATTTTGAGTTGGCGCCAAACAAACAATTATCGAAGATCATTATCTATGAAAGAAGTCATCAAAACGCAGCCGTGCATCTCGCTGCCATCATTTTACGCTTCACCTAATTCAATTGCTAGTTTGTTTGGCGCCGACTCAAAATCAGTTACATTAGTTTAGGAGCTCAATTATCATTTCGACTAAGAAGGTTTATTTTATTTTTTGCTTTTCAGTTGATTTTTTCGTCGGTTAAATTTTTTGTTAGAAAGTTTTTATTTTTTACTTTTTAGTTCCGTATTTCGTCGGTTTAATTTTTTGTTAAGAAGTTTTTATTTTTCAATTTTTTGTGGCTAAAATCTACCAATTACTACCTACTTGTTTTTTGATTACTGTCAAAATACTTACTTACCCCCTTACTTCAACTATTACCAGTTAAATAATATGATTATCTACTTTTACTATTTGTTGTAAAATGAATTATTTTCGTTGTTCTGGTAAGTTTATTTCATTACTCTGTATATCATTCCATCCTCTCATGAAATATACTGATTTTGACGGAACAAGAATAATGTCAGTAGCGATCTGTCATTGTCAACTACGTATGTGTGTGCCAATGTTCACTAGTGAAAAATCAATTATCCCCTATTTTTCCACCCGAAAGGGTGGCTAATTTCTCTCGAAATCCAAATATAAGGTATACCCTATCTATTAAAAAAAGAATCATCCAAATCGAAGAACCCAGCACAAAGTTATGCCTGATAGAATCGAATGACGGACCAGAATTCAGAGGGTGAGTGATCATTATCCTTCATTTCGCTACCCTTAGGGGTGGATTTTATCTCTTAAATTCAAATGGGACCAAAATCGAAGCACACCCTATCCACTGAAGAAAGAATTATCAGATTCGGACGCCTCAGTAAAAAGTTATGCGTGATCATACATAAAAAAAAATTTATGGAAAAACATTGAATATACGGGTTGAATAGAAAACCTCCTCTTTTTTGGTTTCGTCGGTTAAAAATTAGATTCAATATGTGGAGATAACTATAAACTAGTGCATGAAGCAGCAGATATTTTCAATGAACGACAGCCAGACAAACAAGTTCACTATCCAACTGTTAGCAGAATTTCAATTAATTTCAATCAGACAAAGGCTTCAGATTGTGAATGTGAAAATGAACGTACCAAAACAGTATATCGAGTGATTCTCTAAGGTGGCTTACCCCTATAACTGATTTATTATTGAAGATAGAATAACGAAATTTGGAGGTTGTGTATTATAGTTCAATTAAAATATTTACTGGTCTGGTTTGACTGGAAATTACTTCAAATTTTCATTTTTAAATGGGTAATCCTATTTATTTGTACTACTTTCGATCGAGAATGACATTATAATTCCAACAACACCTCACTTTTCAATATTTGACAAATGAAGTCATTTTTATCCAATTTCCATTTTTCGATCTAGAATGCCATGGATCGTGTAAATCGCTTCGATGTTGATCAAGTAACATGGGCAAAATAGGACTTTGAGGCTTATGCCTTCACAGTAGTTTTAAAAATCATTTAAATGTCGCAAATATGAATTTTTCTAGTTTACTTAAATTTTTCAAATGGAAAGGGGATGGCTCGTCGGCTTTTAATGGAAGATAATTTTCTAACGAATAATTGGATACCTCACTCGTTCTTTTTATCTTCACTATTTTTCTGAATAATTGCAAGAAGCGATCATACCCAATAACGAATAATACGTATTCGCTATACTTATGCACTGAGTCCTGTTATTCTAGTTATCCGTGACAAACAATTGAAGCTGTTGCTAGGACTACCTAAACAGATAGGCTGATTAATATGCTGTCGAAAAGGGAAACATTCTCAATTGAATATTGATAGGAATAATTTTCTGTGAATTGAAAAATCCACGATAAAAATGAAGTTATTTTTGTGAATGTCCAACAGAAAACAACTACCGCCCAGGCTAAAGCTACGCTGGACATTGAACTACATCTGATAGATATTCTGAAAAGACCCTAACTCAGAAGAAAAAATCTAAAATTGAAAATTTGCATTTTCATTCAGATAGTTATTTGATTTTCCATTCCAGTCTTAATCAAGAACTCATGAAGATGAATGAGGCAAAGAAGAATGTTTTCAAAAAAAGAGTACTCACCAGAAAAATTAAAGACATGCATTACTGGGTTTCAATACATTTTTGTCGACGAAAATCTATTTCACGCTTCCACGATCATCAGGAAGACCGGAAGAAATGGGAAACACATTCTGAAGAAGCAATCTCACTTTGCAAAGATGGAAAAAGTAAGAATCATTTCTTTTGGAGAGACACTTTGAAATGAGTGTTTTCTGACATTAAAACCTGTCATGGGGTATGATAGATTGATTTGTTGAAAATATGAACAGGATGTTCATAAAATCAGATGTGGAATCATCTGCGACTGAAAGATAAACTCTAGTCACTATCTTCCATTGTCGAAATAACCTCTTGTGGGGTATTCATGTTGAAAAGGGAAACATTCTCAATTAAATATTGATAGAAATATTTTTCTGTTAATTGAAAAGTCCACGATGAAAATAAAGTTATTTTTGTGAATGTCTAACAGAAAACAACTACTTCCCAGGCTGTAGCCACGCTGGACATTGAACTACATCTGATAGATATTCTGAAAAGTCCCTAACTCAGAAGAAAAAATCTGAAAGTGAAAATTTGCATTTTCATTCAGATAGTTATTTGATTTTCTATTCCAGTCTCAATTGAGAACTCATGAAGATGAATGAGGCAAAGAAGAATGTTTCCCAAAAAAGAGTACTCACCAGAAATCATTCGTAACATTGACGCAAGACATCGCATTCACTAGGTCTTCAATACATTTTTGTCGACGAAAATCTATTTCACGCTTCCACGATCATCAGGAAGACCGGAAGGAATGGAAAACACATTTTGAAGAAGCAATCTCACTTTGCAAAAAAGTTAGAACCATTTCTTTTGGAGAGACACTTTGAAATGAGTGTTTTCTGACATTAAAACCTGTCATGGGGTATGATAGATTGATTTGTTGATAATATGAACAGGATGTTCATAGAATCAGATGTGGAATCATCTGCGACTGAAAGATAAACTTTAGTCACTATCTTCCATCGCCAAGATAACCTCTTGTGGGGTATTCATTTCGAAAAAGGAAACATTCTCAATTGAATATTGATAGAAAGATTTTTCTGTGAATTGAAAAATCCACGATAAACATGAAGTTATTTTTGTAAATGTCTGACAGAAAATAACTACTTTCTAGGCTAAAGCCACGCTGGACATTGAACTACATCTGATAGATATTCTGAAAAGACCCTAACTCAGAAGAAAAAATCTGAAATTGAAAATTAGCATTTTCATTCAGATAGTTATTTGATTTTCTATCCCAGTCTCAATTAAGAACTCATGGAGATGAATGAGGCAAAGAAGAATGTTTTCCAAGAAAGAGTACTCACCAGAAATCATTCGTAACATCGACGCAAGAGAGACATCGCATTCACTAGGTCTTCAATACATTTTTGTCGACAAAAATCTATTTCACGCTTCCATGATCATCAGGAAGACCGGAAGAAATGGAAAACACATTTTGAAGAAGCAATCTCACTTTGCAAAGATGGAAAAAGTAAGAATCATTTCTTTTGGAGAGACACTTTGAAATGAGTGTTTTCTGACATTAGAACCTGTCATGGGGTATGATAGATTGATTTGTTGAAAATATGAACAGGATGTTCATAAAATCAGATGTGGAATCATCTGCGACTGAGAGATAAACTTTAGTCACTATCTTCCATCGTCAAGATAACCTTTTGTGGGGTATTCATGTTGAAAAGGGAAACATTCTCAATTGAATATTGATAGAAAGATTTTTCTGTGAATTGAAGAATCCACGATAAAAATGAAGCTATTTTTGTGAATATCTAACAGAAAACAACCACTACTCAGGCTGAAGCCACGCTGGACATGGAACTACATCTGATAAATATTCTGGAAAGACCCTAACTCAGAAGAAAGAATCTGAAATTGAAAATTTGCATTTTTATTCCGATAGTTATTTGATTTTCTATTCCAGTCTCAATTAGGAACTCATGAAGATGAATGAGGCAAAGTAGAATGTTTCCCAAAGAAGAGTACTCATCAGAAATCATTCGTAACATTGACGCAAGAGAGACATCGCATTCACTAGGTCTTCAATACATTTTTGTCAACGAAAATCTATTTCGCGCTTCCACGATCATCAGGAAGACCGGAAGAAATGGGAAACACATTTTGAAGAAGCAATCTCACTTTGCAAAGATGGAAAATGATAAAATCATTCCTTTTAAAAACATATTTGTTGCGTGGTTTTCAATTTGATATGGAAAATTATACTAAAAACGATAAAATTGACATGCTGCTAATTTACGGAGAAGCAGAAAAGAAATGAATTAACCAGAATAAAATTCCAATACCTTCATCGTCAGTGAAGAAAAAGAAGTAGACGTGTTGGCCTATGTTCGAGTGAATTGTATGGCGTCAATTCGCCAAATTGTTCCTGAGTGCGATATAAGTTATTCGTCCGTTTGAAGAATTCTTCACAAATATAATTATCGATCATTCAACTACCAACTACACCAATATTCTCACGATAACGACCACAACCGAAGATAAACTTATTGCAACTGGTTTTTAACTAAATACGTTTTCCATTTGGAATTATTTATTCAGATGAAACTCGATTCACCAACTTGGGTCTGTTCAATCGAAATAATAAAAGGTACTGGTCTCAAACATATTACCATCTGATGCAAGAAGGAAATTTCCGAGAGCGATTTGGTTTCAATTGCTGGATGGTTATTATCGGGGGAAAACTTTTGGAGCTAAACATTTTGCGGAAAGATATCTACAGTTCCTTATGAATCAAATTGATGATTTCATAGAAGATTTGCCACTGCCTAACCAAAATATCTATTCTCAACGATATGGAGTGCGACCTCACAATTCTCAAGTTGTAAGAGAACATCTGAATGACACCTTCCCAGAAAAGTGGATTGGCACTTATGAACCTATTCAGTGGCCTTCGAAGTATATTCTTAAGTGTTCATATTTTTTCATTATGTATGATTTCTTTTTCATATTCTAGATCACCAGATCCTACTCCGCTAGATTTTTTTGCTCTGGGAAACAATTGAAAATCAGGTGTATAAAACAGCATCAGCTACTCGTGAAGAACTGGAGTATAAAGTAAGGGTGGCATTTCAGAACATCACTGCGGAACAGCTAATCAATGTGGTGCGCGCAACAATTGAAAAAGTTGAACTTTGCCGGTATCATTTTGAAAATGTAGAGTCTTGATGGACTAAATAATTCTTAAAACGACTGTGAAGACATAAGCCTCAAAGTCGTATTTTTCCCATGTTACTTGATCAAGAATGGAGCGATTTTCACGATCCATGGCATTCCAGATCGAAAAATAATAATTGGAATAAAATGACTATATTTGTCAAATATTGACAAGTGAGGTGTTATTGGATTTCGAATGTCATTCTCGATCGAAATGAGTGAAAATATATAGGATGTCCCATTTAAAAATTGAAAGTTGGGGTCCTTTCCGGTCAAACTGGAAGTACGGCAAAGCAAGTAAATATGCCAGAAAATGTAAATTGAACTATAATGCACAACCCCCAAATTTCGTTTTTCTATCTTCAATAACAAAAAAGTTATAGGGGTGAGCCACCTAGGAGAATTACCCGGCATACTGAAGAAAATCAATAAGAAGTACTTCAGGTAGTTGTTGAAAATCCTAGGATATCCACCCAAAAAATTTCTGTTTATAAGTGGCGTGAAAAAGGCTATGTTGAGAAGTTTCTTCAAAAACATGTATATCATGTCTATAAGCCAAAGTTTATTTGCACGTTTCAAGAACGAGACTATGCATTGCAGTATGACTTCAGCATGAGGATTCAGGGACAAATAGAGGATCAACGTGAATTCCATAGTTACATGATTTTTGGGGAATAATCCACGTTCATAACAAGTGGCGTTGTCTCTTCCCAGAATTGTAGATGGTGGTCGGACGAAAATCCAAAGTTTGTCATTGCCGATGAAAACCAGTGTTACCAAAAAACAAACATGTGGTGAGTCATGATTCACTACAAATTAAAAGTATCGTTTCTTATTCGTCAGAAGCTGAATGGTGGTACCTATTTACAGTTTTTGAAAAACGAGGTGATGGATTTTTATAATAATATGAGTTTACCATAACGAAATAAATTATGATTGCTATCGTTTCGGACGTCCTTCGTCTTAATGTATTTGAAAGGTTTTCACGACGTTTCGAATGCTTGTATCTGCAATCGTCTTCAGGTGAATACTGACAAGTTTAGGTGCTACTTACCAATTTATATGACTGTCGGCGCAATGATGCGTGTAATTCCGCCATGTGCAGCGGTGCGTGTAGTTTCGCGCGGTGTGGTGGTGCGTGAAGTTTCGCGCCTCTGCAGCCCGCCAGAAAGAGCAATCAGGGGTTTCCATACGTTCTTGATCTCAACGCTTGGTTGACTAAAGGCGTTCTTGGCTTCGATGTGGGCGGCCTCTTTGAACTTTCGTTTGAACCATTGCTCCTCTCTATGTAGAACACTTGCATCGTCCCATAGAACTCGATGGTGCTCAGTCCAGGCGTGGTCAGCGATTCCCGATTTTGATGTTTCTCCACGTTGAGTCCATTTTTTGTGCTCATCCAATCTTACCGATAACGGTCTCTTGGATGACACCTTCATTGTATGGAATCACGGAGACGAACATTTCCAGTATTTCTTCTCAGGAATTAACAGAATCAGGAATTCGATCAAGTTCACGATGGAGATGGAAACCAACAGTGCCTTACCCTTCCTCGATGTGAATGTTGAGAGAATAGGCAATGAAATTCGCACCTCCGTCTACAGAAAGAAGACACATACAGGGCAGTACCTCAGTTACAGCTCCAACCATCCGAGTTCGACGAAGAGAGGGATCGTGAGAACATTGGTGGCGAGAGCGTATGCAACAACGCGGAGTTACTAGATGCCGAATTGAACCACATCAGAGAGGATCTCCACCAGAATGGATATCCCAAGAAACTCCTAGAAGAAGTATTGAAACATCTCCGGAGAACGAAGACATCTGAAGAGAAACAACAAAGCACAGTGATCTGCCTTCCGTACATCAGAGGTGTCTCCGAGAAGATCAGAAGGATCGGAAACAAGTTCAACATCAAGAGCTGCTTCTAATCCAGCAGTACTTTACGGAGTTCCCTGACCAAGACCAAACCTGACAACAAAAATGAAATCAGTAAGAATTGCATTTATGAAGTTCCATGTGAATGCGGAGATTCCTACATTGGAGAGACAAAGAGACCCTTATTGGTAAGATTGGATGAGCACAAGAAATGGACTCAACGTAGAGAAACATCAAAATCGAGAATCGCTGACCACGCCTGGACTGAGCACCATCTAGTTCTATGGGACAACGCAAGTGTTCTACATAGAGAGGAGCATTGGTTCAAACGAAAGTTCAAAGAGGCCGCCTACATCGAAGCCAAGAACGCCCTTAGTCAACCAAGCATTGAGATCAAGAACGTATGGAAACCCCTGATTGCTCTTTCTGGCGGGCTGCAGATGCGCGAAACTTCACGCACCACCACACCGCGCGAAACTACACGCACCGCTGCATATGACAAAATTGCACGCATCATTGCGACGACAGTCATATAAATTGGTAAGTAGCACCTTAACTTGTCCGTATTCACCTGAAGACGATTGCAGATACAAGCATTCGAAACGTCGTGAAAACCTTTTAAATATATTGAGACGATGGACATCCGAAACAATAGTAATCAAGTTACCACATCGTCTACAACCTTCAAACAAACGTTGAAATAAATTATGGTTTGTACATGATGGATGTCCCGCTCATTCTGCTAGAATTGTTTCTGAATGGTTGAATGGGGAATTTGGTAATAAATACCGATCCACGGTGGCCTCCTCGTTCGCCAGATCTCAATCCAATAAATTTTTTTCATGTGGATAGAAGCAAAACAGGTTTTGAGAATTCGATACGATTATTTGCAGAAATATCCCAGCAAATGTATTACGATCTACTCTCAGTGAATTTTATTATCGGATAATTGGATGCATTGAACGAGAAGGTGGATATACAAAGGCGCTTTGATATTTATTATTATTTTGAATATTTGCTATTCTAATTCATTTTGATTTGTCAATTGTTGAGTTATAATAAAAATAAGCCGATAACAATTTGCAATACCATCGGCACCACATTCAAATACGTTTAAAAACATTGTATTATTCTTTTTGAGATTATGATAACGATAATAATGTTAACTTTCAACCCTCATTTGTTTTTTTGTCTATGGGTATCCGCGATTATTTCAGTGGAATTTTATTGAAAATAAAATATTTTTACTTCAAAGTGGAGTTTTCTAATATGCATATTATCATAACTACGTTTCGCCTTGGAGAAATGCGAAATTCCAAAGTTATATTCAATATCGTTCCAATGAAGTTTGTGATTTCCAGAAAATCCAAAATCTGAGTTAATTCAACAAATATGCTTGAATATGAATAGAGTTATGCGAAATTGGTTTGATTTTGATCAATTTATTGGAGTATTTAAGGTAAATATAAAAAAATTGGACATTATTTATGTTATGCAAAAAAAAAACTTGGTAGCCATGTTTCGGTATTCAACATAACATTTAATTTCGAACAACTTTTTGCAATAACATTTGGCTTAGTTTTCTGAAATGAGGGTTCTCTACTGTTTCACAATTTTTAAATTTTTCGACCTACTCGTATGCTGTTTGCCTTGGAACGATTCTATGTGCACCTTATATGATTATCGCACATGCACTAACTTCCAGCAATATTTATATTTTGGTTGTGCAATCAATTTTGATAATTTTCATATGTTTCACACTCAAATGAGCGCCCTGTATATCTCCCAAGTGATTTCTGGATTGTTGCAATGAATTGATATAATGTTTTTGGAATACTGGGTTGCCAGAGATACTTTGAGGTCATCAATGAAGATGATCTACATGCGTTTCTCGTATACATTGTAACGAATTTTTCGTTACTTTCCCATACATAATCAATTTCTAATAATTTTTCCGGTTATCTTTACGGTGGTGCGAGTCAGTAGTCACTGCTCAGATCGGGAACTGCAATACAGCGCTCGTTATTATCGATCCTTGAAAATGTGATCATGTCAGTTCATATTCTCGTCATGGATCGTTTGTTTTTTCCATCAGTGTTTTTAAATAGAGAAAAAAAAATAGAGATTGGTTTTGAGAAACAACAGGTGAAATTGGTGATCTGTTCGAACAGAAGGAATGATCGCTCTTTCTCCTCGATTGAACCTCGACATAGGCAGGTGTGGTGAGTGAATTGATTTTGGTACGTTACCATCTTTAAATTGAATGGCTATCACAGTTGATATTGGTGGAGTATAATCATTTTCCTTATTTTGCAATCCATGTTGTAGTTGATTAACATTATTTTTCCGCTTTCTCTATGCTTGTTATATTCGAATTCTTGGATGTTAATTGTTTAAGGTCAAGTATACATTCTATGCTGTCAGATTTACGTCACCTTTGGAATTATCAGTGAATTTTCGATCAAATTATTATCTCACATATCGTATATGATACTTCCTTTGGCTGATTCCTATCAAGATTGATTTGAGTTTTGGATTTAAGTAAAGAAAAAACAAAAAAAAATCAATATGTATTTCGGCCATTTTGGCAAAGCATTTTAACGCACCTGTCTATGTGGCTGACCAGTATCCGTCCAGACCATTGGGGACTAATTTTTTTTTTGGAAATCAGTTCTACGCTTTTCCCATTTTTATGTACCAGATAATTGGTAATTTCGAGTGGACTAGCGCTTACTTCACATCCACAGTACCAGGGAATTATTCCAAGGATTCCGATTGCAAATGGTGCATTCGAGTTTTCTGGGACAGTTATGCAGTTACTTTATAGGACAGCTCTCTGGTAAGCAATTTTTTATTTAATTTCATAACTATACGTTTATGAGATTATTTTTGTTTTCTCTTGAGAAAAAAATGCTTCTAGAGAGAATTGTATCTCTGGCTTAACTTATCTCAGGACACTCGATTGCTAATATATTCCTCAAGCATAAAATTTGATTCACATTTGACAAGTTCCTTTTATCGTTCTACTTCATTCAATTCACAGTGAGGATAATTTGGTTTTTGATCGTTGTAGAATCAATATATTTCAGTTACCACCTTGTCACCAAGAGCAGGAAAATTCATTCAATTCTTTGGGAATTACCGGGCCTATCGATTTGAAAAGGGAATTCGCCGCCCTATTTCGAAATTATCTTTATCTAAGATAATTGTGCCCACTAGAAGAAGTGTGGTCTCCCTCTTCTGTTTATTTCTGAAAATTATTCGATAGAAATAATTATTAATCTTTATCTAAGAGAGTTGTGCCCACTGGAAGACGTGTGGCCTCTCTCTCGCCTTATCTTAACTGCTTAGTATACTTTTGCCTGAGTAATATCTTGGTTCATGAACACTAACTTTTTGTAGCTTATCTTAGTATGTTGGTTCAAAACGCTATATTTTCCTAGGGTACTTGCCTTAAAATGGTATATATTTACTCTGGCAACCTTTAGAGTATTTTTGCTATAAAATACTATTTTTTTTTTCTGGTAAAGTCCCGAAGAAATTTTTATATTTCTTTTTGAATACATTTACTCATTCAATTTTTTTGACCCTTCTGGTACCTATAATCACCTTATCAAAGTTTACTTTATTTCAAAATTTGACTGAATTTGAGAAGAACGTTTTGGGTGAGGTTTGTTTCGTTTGGTTCTGAATTTTGCTCATTGTTAATATTTTTTTTTAATTATTGAAATTAACTTGGAAATTTGAATCCAGAATAGCAGATTTGATTGCTATTATCTTTGTTCTTTAACTGTAATCTTCCAGTCTCATATATGAATTGGGTCATTTCCATTGTTTGCTATCATTTGCACCTATCTTTTGACTCTAGATTAAAATTTGAAATATAAAAACTTGAGGTTCGAAGGATATCCTCCGTTCTTCCCCATTTTGTACAAATTTTGATTCCTATCATCTTTTTCGCATGATATATACCACGGAGTGAAGCCACCTACTAAGACAGGAGGACTGGTACCCTGAGAGGTCATACAGCACGTCAAATTCAGCCTGGTCCGTGAAGATCAAACCAATTCATGCCAACAAGGGGGTCTAAAAACCAATAGAATGTCACCCACGACCAGATTCGTCGTCGTACCACTGAGACCAAATTCGTCGTCGTACCGCTGGGACCATCTTCGTATAAACCAGACTTCTTCATCTCCCTCCAGTGAAGACCTCCTCCGCAGTTATACACGTAGCACCAGCGTCTAGAGGAATATTAGATATTTGTAAATGTTCTAATTTCATCTAGGTCAAAATTCTCAATGTAAATGTAACTTTTACATTTTTTCATTGAATTTTCTTTGCTTTTCAAGCAATAGTGTTATGATTTATCTATATACTCTAAAAATTCTTTGTCTGGAATAAATTGTTGAGTTTATTCCCTGCATATTTATTTGCCTTCCCATACAAGCTAGGTGACATTTATTTAGTGAATTTTTGTTGATCTCTGGCTTTTGCCTTCAGCAAGCCTGGCCCCCAACATTAATTGATGTGGAATTTTCTTCCGTGGCCCAATTTGACAAACTAGGAAAAGTCATTGATTGAACCTTACTCACGGCCTAACCGTATCAATCTGAACAGCCTATCGGCGAAGTAATTTCACCTTCTTAAATTAAATCAGATATTTCAAATTTGGGGTTCAAAAATAAAGGGTGTTACAACATTCCTGGTGGTTTTTTGAAATTATGTAACCGTTACTTATTATAACGACTTATTCAAGAAGCGCCAGGGACTGCGTCGTATATTAATTCCACAAAGTACAGATCAAACATTTTTATAATTGCGAATTGGGGTATTTATATCTGATCGAATTTCTAAAATGTAGCTTGAGCAAACATCTCTTGGTTCATGAGTAATAATCATAGTCAACGATGATATTTCCTGAATTGCAAATAATATCAATAATGCAATTACTTCTCAATTTGAATAATAACTTCAATTCCTCCTGTTCAAAAATCAATGTGGTCTTATTTCGCTGTTTCAGTTTCGTATTTTTTTACAAGCTTTTTTTCATATATTCGAAAATAATCATCTCTTCGCATAATCACCAAGGAAATCAGATCTCCTTAATCACTTTTCTCAATATTTACAGATAATATTGGTCTTCTAGGTGGCGGTGTTACTATTTTGGTGAAGCGTTGCCATTCACATACAAGTCAATATTTCAAATTATGGTACACATGGCACAGAAGCAGCGGATATTATTTTCAACACGAATGCTCATTATCTATGAAATATTTTTTCGGACATGCAAATAACTGAAGCTGCATGCCACAGGGGAGTACATTGACTCCTATGCCTGAGGGCATATACATGTGTGGAATAATTCGGCCTTATTTTCCTCTGGAACTTTAAGAATATGACCCCAGTATTAATGTTACCTACAGATTTACTCATTAGTTGGAACTTGGAGAAGAGGAGGAGGAATCAAACATAGATTGGCCTTGAAATTGTTCAACGCTACATACTGACACCTATCAGTCAATGTTTATCAATAAGTAGCTGGGTACACCAATATTTGCCAATTCAGTTGTCATCGTAGAATGGTGTACATAGCGCGAATGGAAGAGACATGTACCATATTTCCGGAGATACTTTACACGAATGGCAGTAGATCCCTCGACATACCTATTTTCTTCAAAAACATATGAGATAGTATTTAAAAAGCTCTAACATTACGGTTTTCGTGGAACAGCTCTGGACTGGTTCAGATCCTTTCTCACCAACTGAAATCAAGGGATTGTATTGGTAACAATATTGAAGATAGAGAAAAAAAAATTATGGGAAGTACCTCAAGGCTCAGTCCCAGGTCCCGTTTTCTTTCCACTCTACAGCAACGATATGGCCAAGCTTGATATCTCTGGTCACCTCCTATTGTATGCTGACGATACCACAATTCTCTCGGAAAATTGAGATATCGCTCATTCATTTCAAACTTCTTCTGTAGACGTAGATGGGGACTTAAAAAAAAACAATCCGACGAAATAAGAAACTGGAAAGCAAAAAATAAAATTAACCTTATATTAGTTCAGGAGTTTTGGTTATCAAAACTTAAAAGGGTAATTTTATTTTCTGCTTTTCAGTTTCTTCTTTTGTCGGTTCAATTTCTTGTAAAAAATGTTTAATGTTGATACATACAATCTAGAGTTTAGTCATGGTCGAAACCGAAAAACAAACCGGCCATTCTCACTGAACATGACAAGTAGTTTCGAATTTCAATATTATAGTTATCGAAAGTATTTACATTGGAGAAAAACAGAAACCCATTTGATTTGATACGAAGTTCGGGTGTGAAATTCATCATCTGCTAAACACTGTTTATCATTCACCACTTCCACATCCGATTGAATGTTCAACTCATGAAGAAAGACTTGAAAGAAACGAAGTTGGAATCTTTATTATAAATGAGTTATCAATTGACAGGTGAAGAACAATAATTTGTATGAACATCATGACTTGAAGTCTATAAAATAAATATCAGTTCACTAGCTCAATTTTCCCCCACCACATTTTCAAAATCAGCTCAATCTACACTGACGTTTTTGAAATTTCCGTAGTACCCTAATACTTCATCATTAACTAAAGGGATTGGTCTCAACGCTCCATCGACTCTTAGTTTGTCCAAAGTATCGAATCGATCCTTGTAATCAGCAAACTTCCTTTTCCATATTTCTGAAAAATAAATCGTTTGGAACATGGAAGATATGTTAATAGAATCGAATATTCATTCATCTTTTGTATTCATCACGTTAAATCAAATAAATTATTATTAAAATAAAATATGATGAACATTCAGGTTCATCAATAAATTATGGAAACCTGAAAAATATTTCATTGAACTATGGAAATTCTGAACAGAATGAATAAGATAAACATTTGGATTTGACATAACAAAAATTTTATAACAATGGGGAATACTGTAAAAATGATAAATCATTCAGCTGGAACCATTGCGATTTACTCCTAGTTCATCCATGTTCCAGATGAAGTGAATACTATAAGATGTTAACAATTATCTAACTTCCTCTATAAATGTGCAGTATGATTGAATTTATCTTTATTCAGATGGATTATGATCATACAGTTTTGTTCCTGCCAGTGAGGGAGTCTTCTCATATAAGTTAGTCAGGTGTTTTTGGATTTCAGTTGGATTGGGGTGCCTCAATGGATATCGGGGTGCCTTATTGAATATCTCCCTTATTATTTTTGAACCAATCAAATGGCCAAAATTTCTTACAGAAAACCAATCATATCAGTTTAACAGCGATGAAATCCCTAGCACTTTTGAGATTACCCTCGATTATCACCAATTCTGTAAAAAAAATCCATTTAACAAAATATATATATATATATATATATATATATATATATATATATATATATATATATATATATATATATATATATATATATATATATATATATATATTTATATGTAAAATTCTCGTGAAACGATGTTTGTAATTAAACTCCTCCGAAATGGCTCGACCGATTCTCATGAAATTTTGTGTGCTTATCGGTTAGGTCTGCGAATCGGACAACATCCATTTTTCATCCCCCTTAATGTTAAGAGTGGTCCACCCCTCAATTTTTTATTTTATTTTTCAGATAAAAATAGTTTTTTTCATGATACAGCATTCAAAAATACATATAACCCTAAATTTTCACCCTTCTACGATCAACTCCTATTTTTCCATCGCGATTTTATTTTTATTTTATCCACAGATCCGCAATAGGGTTGCAAGATGGCCAGCGAATATAATAACTGTAGTACGATGAATTGAGAACGGGATAAAGGAAAAACGGGATAACAGGAAAACGGGATAACGGAAAAATGGGAAAACGGGATGAACGGGAAAACGGAAAACAGGATAAAGAAAAAACGGGATAACAGGAAAAGGGATAACGGGATAACGGGATGACGGGAATAACGGGATAACAAAAAAACGGGATAATGGGATGACATGATAAGGGGATAACGGAAAAACGGGATAACGGGATAGAGAAAAAACGGGATAACAGGAAAACGGGATAACGGGACAACAGGAAGCGGAAGGAGTCAAAAGCATAGTCTAGATGGAACAACATAAGGGAAAACATAGAAAAAAAGAAATTCTACGCGGACGAGAGTTTTCGGAAAAAACATTTTAGGGAACATAGAAATTGGGACAGGACAACGTCTGTCGGGTCAGCTAGTATATATATATATATATATATATATATATATATATATATATATATATATTATATTTATTTTTTGGAGGTTCTTGGGATGTAGATTCAATAAGAGAAATGAGAGTTTTTGGATAGACGTTTCGCCTCTGGCCAAAGGCTTCATCAGTATTGGCTTTTTTTTATTCATTATAAGTAGGTAATATTTTGTTTAACGACATTGCTGAAATAAACAATCATTATTTAAAGGGGGACAATAGAGATACCTTTGAGGTGGTAATGTGAGTTTGTTTTGATTATAATTTTTTTGCTACGGTACGTACCTTGGCATAACATCAGGGTTATTACACCATTTTCTGGTTGTTTACACATTTTAGCTTATTGCTTTATGTTAAGATATCATATCTGTATTCCGGTGAGAGTGGAACTTCAACTTCTTATAATTAGTTTTCGGTTTGTGTTGTGTATTTTGTTGTTTCGATGTGACAATTGACAGACTTATTGAGAATCTTTGATTTTAAGGCTGGCAACGTTGGTGTACCTGTTCTTCGTTCATTTGTCCGACACTTCGGAATGTTGGGGTTGACTGGGGTAAAGTTTAGTTCATTTCTGTTTCGGTTTCTGTAGAGGGGATAATTATTCTTGGGTTTTCGTAATTCAATTTGTTTATATTATGGAATGGTATATTCGACTCAAATTATTAATGTCCGTTCTATTGTTGATGGCATGTTTGCTTTTTTTTATAAATATCATTTCCTTGATAGTCCTTTTGTCTTCGTTGGCTTCGTAGGCTGAAATTTTTGTATTGGTAAAGTCAGGGTTGTGGTTGTCTGTGATGATGTGTTTATTTAAGGCGGTGTTTGATTTCTTCATGTATTTATGGCCGTTTATTCTATTTTCTAACAGCTGTGATGTCATACCGATGTATTCTTGGTTGCAATCTTCACAAGGAATGCTATAAATGAGATTGGATTTTTTCATCAGGGGGCCTTTACTTTTTAGAGGGGTGTAAAGTTGTTTAAGAAGGTTGTTTGGTTTGTAACATGTTTTTGTATTGTGTTTTTGGGGTATATTACTTATGTTTTCCGATAGTTTGGTATGTATGGTATTGTGGTGAATTTTTCCGGTGGAGTTACATTTTGTTCATCTGAAGAGTTGTATAGTTTGTATGTGCGTTGTTTTATGATTTTGTTAATTAGGTTTATTGATTAAGGTATTTCTGACTTTTTCTAATGTGTTGTATCTGAAAGGGGGGCTAGTAAGTTGGAGGGCTCTATCCGTTAGGCCAATTATTACACTCCTTTTTTGGGACATCGGATGGTTTGAGTTATAATTAAGGTATCTACCTGACCACGTTGGTTTGGTGTACCATTCTGTCATTATACGGTTGTTATTTTTTATGAGTGACATGTCTAGAAAATTAATTTTATTCTGTATTTCTTTTTCTATTGTAAATTGTAACTTGGGGTGGTAATTATTAAACGCATTGAGTAGTTTATTTATACGATTTTCAGGTGCTGCCATTATACAATCATCGACATATCGTTTGAAAAACGGTAATTTGAATGTAAGATTGTTGATTACTGTTTCTTCCAGGAGTTCCATTACTATTTGGGCTATTGTGCTTGAGATGGGAGATCCCATTGCACAGCCATCAATTTGTTGGTAAAATTAATTGTTCATTTGGAAGTAATTTGTAGATAATGTATGTTCTATTGCTTGGATGAATTCCTTTTTTGGGAGGTGGGAGTATATATATATATATATATATATATATATATATATATATATATATATATATATATATATATATATATATATATATATATATATGGAACCAGTAAATAGTGGGGTTATGCAGCAAATAAAAGAGAACTCTTTAAAGGTTGTCCAAGCTTTCGGAAATTTTATTAATTATTTCCATCATCAGGGAGAATCTTTGTTGAGAATGATTATAAAGGTGTTCAAGTCGACTTGACATTTCTTCCCTCATGGGGAAATGACATTCACCTACAAAAAATGTGATAATCCTTATTTTAATACTTAACTAGTTATTTTAAATTGTATTATATCATCATTCATCCTTCATAATGTGTCAACCATCATATTTGAACACCTTTATAATCATTCTCAACAAAGATTCCCCCTGATGATGAAATAATTGATAAAATTTCCGAAAAGCTTGGACAACCTTTAAAGAGTTCTCTTTTATTTGCTGCATAACCCCACTATTTACTGGTTCCATCCCTAACTAGTCAGCAACGACTACCCGTTCTCTCTCGCTCTCTCTCTCTCTATATAATTTTATATATATATATATATATATATATATATATATATATATATATATATATATATATATATATATGAACAGCTTGTTGAAAACACAATCCGAAGAAAATATCTTGAGTTTTGCTCTGATGATGATGACACAGCAGTCTTTTAATGCGATCATTCATGGCAACAACTCAAAAGAAGAGTAGGAAATGATTTCGCCAATATCATCAGATGGTTTCAATATGATGAACTTACATTGAATGTAGAAAAGACGAAATATCTACCATTCACTTCCTACGTCCATCACCTACCGAATATGGGATCGTTAAACATAGATCAATATACTTCCATTCCTGAAGCCACTTCCATAAAATACCTGGGCATAATAATTGACCGACACATGAAATGGGATCTTCATATGTCATATCTAACTAACAGAATGAGAGGATTTCTATCAAGAATCAAATTATTGAAAGAATACCTTGATGTTACAGTCTACTACGGACTAATACTGGCCTAGCTTCCATACGGTATAATAGGTTGGGGAGGGGTTGATGATGCACATTTGAATTGCTTGAATATCGTACAAAAACAATTTTAAAAATAATCTTAGGTGAAGAAAGACTTCACTCAAGCAATAATATGTACAAAGAATGTGGAATATTTGATATAAGACAACCATATTGTCAAAAAATGTTACTCGAAATATACAAAAACGTAATCAAAGTAAAACCGTCTGATCACCCATATAACACAAAAAGGACGGAGCATGTGTTATGGGCCAAAAACTTGGATTTTACCTGAATAAATCAAAATTATTTCTACTTACAGTATGTTCAAAACCCAAATAAAAAATGGGCAAGTGCTTATGACAACAAACTATTTTAAAAAATATGACAAATAAGAGAAAAATCTGGCGAATCAATAATAAAGTGATATGAACTCCTTAATTGATATTTACCATACAAATATTCACTGGTACAACTATTTTAGGATACTTAATATTACGAAACACCTGAATATGACCTTATCAGACTGCCATACTTCAGAAGAGCCTGAATATGAATATGACTATATTGATTTCCCTATTATTATCGAAATCAGACTTGAACACTTTCCTGATTGTAAAATGGAACAAATTTCTTGTACTAGTTTCAGTTTTTAGTATAGGTATGTGTGTTTAAATTTGTATTTTTTTTTATTTAAGATTTTAAATTTTCAACTCTTCATGGTAGATTGGCTATATTACACACACGTAATAATTACTAGTAATTGTTACTTCAGTGATGCCTCTGTGTATTTACTTATACACTGAACTTCATTGACTGCATTGTATTTCCTTCTTTTTTTGTCAAATAAACATTATTATTATTATTATAACCTCTTTGGAATATACATGAAATCGACATTCAAAAACAAAAATCGACCTCTCTCAGGATTTTTGTCAAAAGTACATTGCTCGCGAAATATCGACTTTGTTCCATAATTTAGCCGCGCACTGTATAATGTGTAGAATAGAGGCAATACAAATTACTGACCGCTTGAATATTTTTTCCACAAGCGAAAAGTTATTATTTCGGTGCAGGAATTAACCTATCAAAGTTGATCAGTTTCAATATTTTTTTTAGATTTTGAAATTCATTTCACCCAGAAAAACCAGTCAGCAGTTACCATTCCTTAAAAAAAAATGATTTAATTTTCTCAGTGTGATGACATTCTGGGCAGCCCCTTTTGGGTTGTATTGTCTCGTCTGAAGTGAGTCATTCCCTTGTCTTGTCTTATTTTTTTTTCTTGGCGGCATCACTAGTTCCAATGTATTCTGTATGTCCCTGTGAATGACGATGTATAATTACCATTCATTTCCTTCAACGACATCTCATGACCTCCATAATCCTTCGGTAAAATTTCTATGGGTATGAAATTTTCGATGCCTTTTGTAGCTCTGTGAAAATGGAACTGAAATAAAAACAAATCAATTGTGTTAAACATGATTTGTTTCGAATACTTGGAAATTTTTCGAATAGGTGGAATACTTTACGAATATAAAGAATTCAAGTGGTAACAAGTAATCAATGATCGAGAAAAAAAATGTTCACCATAATTTATCAAATTCAGGAGTTTTTTGTCATTATCATATGACTGGAATAGTTATTTAATCAACTAGTGAATCAATGGTGGCGATTACTGAACGAGATATTTTAACGCGAGTACATTAATCGCCATTTTGATATTCGAGTTGTTTACAAAAAAAATCCGTCGACCTCATTCCTGGGATCAACCTGAAATTTTCGATATCCATTTCCTCCAACTAGGAGGAAACTTACAATATTTGGATTTCAAAATACATAAATTTGACAGCGCGAGGGTAATGTGCTTTGACATTTGAATAATACTCGAATTCGTGTATGTTTAGTTGCCTATACCACAATTATACATTTACAGGTTATTAATGGTCGATTTCGGTGTATGCTTGGTTGCATATATCACAATTATGCATTTAAAGATAAACTGAAGGTTAAGAGAGGTCATTAACGATCGATTTCGTGTAGATTAAACAGACTCGTTAACACGAGGTCGCCGAAAAAAATAATGATCCTCATCGACTGCTTTCCAATGGGAAAATTGCGATATCAAATATATATATATATATATATATATTTATATATTTATATAATTTATATATATATATATATATATTTATATATTTATATATTTATATATATATATATATATATATATATATATATATATATATATATATATATTGTTACACAGATTTTAATTTCTTAATCCCTATTCTAACAAATAAAAACTCCGGCTATGTTATCTTACCCTTCTCCTTTCAAACCTCTTTTCTTCACCTTATCCTAGCTCAGTCAGGTACATGAGCCAGCTCCTTCTCAGCAGTCGGTTCTGTTATCTGTATTGCCGACTTGGCACTTACGATTCGATATGAAATGCTGTTCAGTGGGAAAAAAGTGTGGTAAGATAAAACACAGATTGCAGAAAATAAGCAACTGGTTGTTTTTATTCAGATGAAAACCTTCTAAACTGCCCTACTCTGCGATAAATACCTTATACCAAAAAGAATCAATAATATGGAATAGTGCAATTTGAATATAAGTGATGATTATCAAAAGGAAACATATTTAAAATAACGGTCAGTCCTTTACCATGGAATTTTGATGAATGTTCCGCCAAAACAAAGTGAATAGTGGATCGGACACTCAAAGTTATTGGATAAATATACGAAAAGTTGCACTTTGGTGATTTCTGTGATTAGAATACCTTGTTGCTCCTTTTCCTGTGATGTTTCCAGCCCGTGGACGTACTTTTGGGATTGCAATGACAGCTTACGTGAGTTCTTCCATGGATTTCTCTTCTATACCAGGTAAGTGGAAATTTTTGATAACTTATTTTTCTCGGTTGTGCCTTTCAGGAATATATCTCGTTCGGAATTGTTCAACCGATTTTTTTTTCTTCAATTGTCTATTAACATCTCTTTTGAAATTTTTGTACGTGGCTTCTTTTTTGTAACTTTTTTCAATCTCCTCCAAACTTGTTATCTCCTCCCATGGTAACCCACATATTTCTTATTTTCTCACGGATTTTTGAATTTAGTGTCACATCCTACCTAATTATTTGTTATTCTGATTACTACTAATGATTTCATGAATGAAATCTAATTCAAAATCTTACATACTATTTCCAAATTCGTATAAAATTATATTTTTACAGTTTCTGCTAACACATCCTTTATATATCATCACTTTTCCCACACAAACTCTCTCAATCTCCCATTGGTGGGTTTCCTGTTGATGTGAATTGTCATACAGGATGTTCCAAGACTTATATATCAGTTGATCTTACTTTAAATCCAATGTTTTCTATAGATTTCAGTTTGATATGATTTAATTGTGGATTTTCAGTAGATATTTCGTTGGTCACATACTTTTGATAATAGAACTACTTCAGGACTGCCCTCTTGATATATATGCATCGACTGGAGCATAGTATAAGATTCTATAATAGTAAAAAGGTAAAGAAAATTGCAAAACAACATAGCATTATCGACGATAACTAATATACTTAATAATAATAATGATAATTATAAGTTTAATTATTTCACAACATTTCCTAACAGAACAATATGAACAATGCCAATCGTATTAGAGTTGCAGTCAAATATTATTCTTTCATGAGGCCGGAGACATTGAGAGAATACTCTTTGTTCAATGGTCGAGCTTTCGGATTTTTTTTTATTCCTTCATGCAAGACATATATAGACAAAAGGTTACCATTGCAACAAATTTCACCATAGAACTTATGTAATACTTTCTCACTTGAGATTGAAACGAACTGAAAATATAAAACATACACCACACGGAGAAAAGTAAAAAGTTGAACATAACACACAAATTAAAACATTTTTAAAACTCATTTTGGGAGCTTCAATCCCACGATAGACACAAATGTTCACTTGATTTCAACCATCCGTGCAAATCACTGTGATAATTGTGAAAAGGAACAGTGAGTTTTTTGCCTATTCAGAATACAAAATAAAAAAATTTCAATAAACACTATATTCAATCAAACTTGCCTAATATGCAGGAATACATGAACAATTTTTTCCGTTCACAGTGTTGGCATTGCCAACCTTCATTTTCAGATGAATTCGGATTTCGAAAGTTTCAATACATAGCTGAATATTTTATCAGAAACAGATTTTTATTCAAACAGTTATTTCCGTCAATCATGTGAATAATTTCAAGAAAAGTCCGTTTATGATCATTTCCTTCAGTTTATTGAATTGTGAGATTATCATTTAATCATTTCATGTTTTGTTGTGAAAACATGCTCTAACAATGCAAAAGTTTTGTTTTTCTTCCTACAATACCTTTTGTGTGAAATAATTCGACCATTTAGTTCCCTTGATTTTTGACAAATGTATGCCCAACAAACATTTCAAGTAAAAATTTACGTCATTTCTACCTTCAAATAGGTCAGCGCCCAAATTGGCTAAGGTAATACAAACGTTATAAATACCTTGATTTTACCAATATGAAGAAGGAAATGGAAGTAATTCAGAAGTCGAAAATTGGGCAATCAAGACATTTTGCCTAAGAAGTCGAAGACATAAATAGGTAAAATAGGTTTCGCATCCACATCTAGTTCGGATTTTATTTGCGATACAAACTTTTCTGTGATGATATTGAATTTTACTTATGTAAAATAAGTGGGTTCCTTCAAAGTAACAAATGTTTATGAAAAAAAATAATAAATTCAATTGAATTTCCCCAACTTTTTTTATCTAACACTGCAGAAACTAACTTCAGTGATGAAGTATGTATATATAGATCATATATACCAATTTTTTGACCATCTATCATTAAATTATAGTAGATTGAAGAAAATTATGGATCATTTTTGCAATGGCGGAAACGCTTCAAGCCAAAAAATATATAGTCTATCCCATATGGGACCATTAGGTCGCATTTTCCCAAAATTTCAACTTTGAGAACACATAGGCTTTATGCAAAGTCAAAAGTAACCTCATGTTAATAACTAGTAATGAGCTCTTCAAGTTGGCCCAACCTTCAGTTGGTACTAACAAGAAAAGTACTAAAATACTTTGGCCAATAATGGCAAACCATTTCATATCAGTTGGTGCTACCCTCGGTTGGTACCAGTGACTGTCAAAGCATATGACAAGTGAATAAATAATTTTCCCACAATTCCAACCCATTGTACTTTCTCAAGACACACATGCTTCAGACTTTATTATTTTTAATATTTTAATTGGTAACGTTTCAATGAATTTTAATGTGTATAATTAGTTGACGATTCAAAACATCTCAACATCTCTCAACAAAGATGTAGGTTATTAGTACCTTAAGGTCCGAATGACACACTAATTTGTTCAATTCTTCATTGAAGTATCCCTGCAGATGGAAATAAAACATTCCGAAAGTTCGGACAAACTTTGAAGAGTACACTTTTTCTTTTGCTGCATACCCCAATAATCAATTTGTTACACCTAACTTGTCAGAAACGACTATCCTTTCACATATATATATATATATATATATATATATATATATATATATATATGAAAGAGAGTATTATCGAGGGGACTGTTAAAAACAAAATGGAAAGAATTTAGTGGATAAGTTCTCAGACAAGTGTTTCGCCTGGTACGTAGGTGATGAGATAACCTTGGTAGAACAACAATCAACGGAGTCAAAGAATGCAACCGCATTGTGTTTGTCAGCAGATACTTCAGGGCAAAATCAACGTCAGGAGGTATATACCTCGTGACATCGATCCAGGAATATAAATATGAAAGAGAGTATATCGAGGGTGAAACAATGGAAGATTTAGTGGATAGCTCAGAAGAGTTGATAGACAGTTGGTTCGGCTATCAGTAGTGGAGAGGTGAGGATGAAACACTTGGCAGAAAACGTTGATTTGTCGTTTTCTACCAAGTGTTGTTCATCCTCGCACTTCCACCGTACTGATGAGGGCCGAGAGCCCGAAACACGTGTCTACGGTTAACTCTTTTCTGAGGGCTATGTCCACTCAAATCTTTCCATTTTGTTTTAACAGTCCCCTCGATAATACTCTCTTCATATTTATATTCCTGATCTCGATGTCACGCAGGTAGCTATAGCTGCCTCCGTGGTGACGTTGGTTGTTGCCCTGGAAGTCAGGGTCTGCTGACCGAAACCACAAATGAGCGGTTGGCTTCTGTTTGTTGACCTCTGATTTGTCGTTTTCTACCAAGTGTTGTTCATCCTCGCACTTCTCCACCGTACTGATGAGGGCCGAGAGCCCGAAACACGTGTCTACGGTTAACTCTTTTTTCTGAGGGCTATGTCCACTAAATTCTTTCCATTTTATATATATATATATATATATATATATATATATATATATATATATATATATATATATATATATATAAAGAATGAGAGTATCTATAGGGGATTCGGTCTTGGAGAAGATACACTTTTTTTTTGCTACCTGAGCTTTCGCAAATCTTGAATTTATTGAAAATACCTGAGTTAATAACCACTGTATATACCTTTTCTATTTGACATCCATAATAAATGTCAGTCATCAAATTTTCATGTCACAACATTTTTTAAGTTTTCCTTCGTACTTTTCTGATTATATGATATGTTCCTAAGCTTTGATGTCCAAAGAAAATCTGAAAATGCACAGTATGTATACTATTATTACTTAAATATTTTAATGTCAACATTTTTACTTTGTAGCCTTCGAAAAAGCAAATAAAGATTTGCGAAAGCTCGAGTAGCAAAAAAGAGTGTACCTTCTTCAAGACCTAATATATATATATATGAAAGCGCTATAGACTCAACTCACCCGGTTTGCAATTTTTGGATTCAAAAATTTCCTGATAAGCGCAATGAATGCTTCTGCATAGGATGGATAGTTGAGACAATGGATACCTTTGATATTACTGTTGAATGTTTTCTGAAACAGAAGAGAACAATTCATTCAAATTGGCTTACATAATGTTGTTACATTTTGATTCAGTCAGTTACAAATATACAAGAAAGTATTTAGTAAGGGACATAGTACAGTAGACTGAATATTCAGAATTAACTTAGCATGATAAAATTCATATAGTAGCTACATGCACATGGTATGAGACATACAGTGCTCGTCTAAAGTCCGTTCCCCCCTACTTATTTCTTAAATCACCTGGTATATCGCAACGAAATTCAGAGGGCTCAAAGAGGAGATGAAAACCTACTTTTTTCTGAAAAAGCTGAAAGCTTTAAAATGGCGGCTAAGCGCCATCTCAAATTATTTTTTCAAAAGAACTCCCCATATATTATTCCATTTTTGAAAGCTGCTTATAATTGTCAACAGTTTTCTCTTGTACACTGTACTCCTGAATTCAATTGTTTTCGAAATATTAACGTTTGAAAAGGGACATTTTGGTCATTTCAAACCCAACCAAAAACACTGATGTTGCAATCAAGTTTGCATTGGAAAAAATCGTTGTCGCGGTAACATCTTGTTTACTGTCAAACTGAACTTCTAACTGTCAAATAGTCCGTTGAGCGCCTAAAATGAAAAGTGGGATCATGGCTCGTAGTTCAGACGATAAGTTTGAAGCAGTTTCGATTTTTGGAGAAGCTGGAAGAAATTATCATCTAGCAGTCCGTATGTTTAATGATATATTTCCCGATAATCCTATTTCGAGGTCATATTTGCGCAAACTTTCGAATAAGCTTCAAGCAACTGGTACGCTGAAAGATGCTCCAAGATCAGGAAGAAGAAAGAAAAGGTAGAAATTGTTGCTGAAATGGTAATCAATCCGACTCAGTCGACGTCTGCAGTTGCTGAATCCTGTGGAGTGAGTTCAAGAAGTGTCCAAAGAGTCCTAAAAAAATGAAAGTTTCATCTGTATAAAATGAAAATCCTGCATGCTCTCACGGAGAATGATCCAGACCGAAGGGTTGAATTTTGTGAGTGGTCAACAAGAACAATTGAAGGAGAACGTGGCTTTCTAAAACGTGTATTTTTCGCAGACGAATGCACGTTTTATCTTAATGGAAAAGTCAACAAACAGAATGTACGATACTGGAGCGATACTAATCCGCATATTCTTAGAGAGGGACATACCCAGTTTCCTCAAAGGTGATTGTTTGAACGGGCAATTGTTGTTGGACCGATTTTCATCAGAGGCAATCTTACAGGAGTTCTTTACAGAAATCTTTCAGAAACTGAAATTGAACCTCGAATGAGATGAATTGTATTAAACAATCAGAAAGAGTTTGAAAATCATGAAATCATATTTCAGCAGGATGGGGCACTTCCCCATTTCGATCGCATGGCTAGAGAGTTCCTCGATACGAACTTCCCTGGGCGATGGATAGGTCACAGGGAAGTACAGAATGGCCACCAAGATCTCCGGATCTTACACCTCTAGATTTTTTTTGAGGTATCAGAAGTCTACGTCACTGAATGCCGAACAATAGAAGAGTTGGAACGCAGAATAATAGATACATGTGTAGAAATAGATGAAAAGACTTTCATCAACGTGAGTGAAGCTATTTATAAAAGGGCACTTTATTGTCAAGATTTAGGAGGGGGCCACATTGACCACCTGATAAAATAACTGTTGGGGTTGAATAAAAGTGGTATTCAAATATAAATTATTATTTGTTAGCTAACTAATTTGTTTTGATTGTGAATTTACAGAACACATTCGTAGGCTTCGAGATTTTCCGGTAAGCGGTACTGTTTATCCTAAATGAACTCTCTTCAATAAATTTTAGCAAAATGTTTTACCGGAAGTGACCAAAATCCATACTTCATTTTAAACCGGAATGTCACTTTTCAAACGTTAATATTTCGAAGTGTATTGGAGAGAACTATCGAGAATTATGAGCAGATTTCAAAAATGGAATAATATACAGGGTGTTCTATTTTAAAAATAATTGAAGATGGCGCTCAGCCGCCATTTTGAAACTTTCAGCTGTGATTTTTTCATTGAAAAGTAGCTTTTTATCTTCTATTCAACCCCTACAGATTTCGTTGCGATATACCAGGTGGTTCAAAAATTAGTAGGGGGGGAACGGACTTTAGACGAGCACTGTATAAAAAAGCTCACATGTTGTAGGTCAGGATGAAGATACATAACGCATGTCGGGAAAACAAGAATAATAAAAATATAACATTCTCGAACAGATCAGCAAACACAGTCAGCCAAGAAGAAAATAAAACATGATTTTGTAGATGCGCACATAGGTATGTTTTTAAAACACTATATGTGTATAATTATGTTGCAACATGTTTTTTTCTTTATTCCGGACGAGAGCATATACCAAACCCAGTGGCATTTCCATCTCTGTAGTGGTGGAGACGTTTGAATCTCACATTGATTTTGCCAGAGAGTCTGGAGAGGTATAAAACTGAGTTCGAAGATGAGACTATTTGTTTTTCCGTAGACTTGCAAAAACTTACAACTTATAATGCAAGCTTTGTTCCATCAGGACCCAAGTCACAAAATGAGGCATTTGCTGTTTTGTGGCATGACGCTTTATCGAACAGGGACATTATAAGCTGTTTCTAAATTCTTTGTTATTATAGAGATTCATACATAGAGATTCATACATACATATTTTTTCTCTTTGATTGTATTATGTACCAGGCTTAATATAATGAACATTTTTCCACATTCATACTCTACATTCCATTAAAGTTTAATTCACTCAATCTGATAAATATTACTTCATCTCATTAGATTTTGATAGTTGCTTGTTCTAGAAAGATGTATACTATGATCAATACTATTCATTGCTTGTGACTGAAAATTTTGCTATTATGTTCTCAAGTCCAGGAAAATATTAGAGTTGTTGTTTAAAAAAAAAAACAATATCAATGATACTTGTTTTAACCCAGATAATTGACCTTGGTGTTTTAGTTTGGGTACATTATAAACTAAAAAAATTTAAAATTATTTTTTTTATTTTCTACAATCGATTGAAAATCTATTGTTCATGCCTTAAAATCATAGAACATTGTAACTGATATGAAACTAATTTCTGCTATGGTTTTATTGCTATTTTTGTACTCTTATTTTCTGGTGACTTTATATGAAATGGTTTTATGAGATATCATTGAATTATGGATTTGTGTTATGGTTTTGATGATTGATGTTAATAATATCTTTTGAATTTACAACTATATTATCATGTCATTTTGTTTTGATAGCTTGAGATATGACCGAGTACATAGATTAAAACGAACCTCGATCATATACTGATTGAATTGCTTTGATAGGCCGCTCTTGGAGTAAATTCTTGTCAATAAATTTTAGCACAACCCTCAGTATAGAACCTCTGAAGACTTTTCGAAACACGCTTTTGTACTGCCAATTGTGTGAGAAAGATATAGTATGAAGAATAGTGGATCCAAATAATACGACTATATTTATACATCATTTGGCGGTATTTGTAGAATCCTTATATTGGGTTTTCTGAAGTGTTTCTTTGGTAAAAGTAAATGTGGAGCACTTGCCGAGATCCTATTGAGCTGAAATTTGGCAGGTGTTCATAATTCCGGTGACAATGCATCATTAAATTTTTATTAAGGGAAAAAACGAAATGGCGGCTTCAAGATGGCGGACGAGATTTAGATGATGGTCTGAATCGATTCAAAATTGGTATGTGTGGGTATTCGGGGTCGGAGATTTTGTTTTTTTTTAATTCATGAATTCTCTAGATGGCGGTTTCAAAATCGTGGAGAAGTTTTGAGATTATGGTCCGATTCTATCAAAAATTTGTATGTAGAGGTTTTAACCCAGATAATTGACCTTGGTGTTTAAGATTTGGGTACATTGATGAAGCATAAAAAGAAGTATTAAAATATATTGCTACGTTTGATTTTGCTACAATCGATTGAAAATATATTGTTCAAGCTTAAAAATCATAGAAATTTAACTGATATAAACTAATTTCTGCTATGGTTTTATTGCTATTTTCATACTCATATTTTCTGGTGAGTTTATATGAAATGGTTTTATGAGATATCATTGAATTATGGATTTGTGTAATGGTTTTGATGATTGATGTTAATAATATCTTTTGAATTTACAACTATATTATTATGTCATTTTTTTTGATAGCTTGAGATATGACCGAGTACATAGATCAAAACGAACCTCGATCATATACTGATTGGATTGCTTTAATAGGCCGCTCTTGGAGAAAATTCTTGTCAATAAGTTTCAGCACAACCCTCAGTATAGAACCTCTAAAGACTTTTCGAGACACGCTTGTGTACTGCCAATTGTGTGAGAAATATATAGCATGGAGAAGAGTGAATCCAAATAATACGAGTATATTTATACATCATTTGGCGGTATTTGTAGAATCCTTATATTGGGTTTTCTAAAGTGTTTCTTTGGTAAAAGTAAATGTGGAGCACTTGCCGAGATCCTATTGAGCTGAAATTTGGCAGGTGTTCATAATTCCGGTGACAATGCATCATGAAATTTTTATTAGAGGAGAAAACTGAATGGCGGCTCCAAGATGGTGGACGAGATTTAGATTGATGGTCTGAATCGATTCAAAATTGGTATGTGTGGGTATTCGGGGTCGGAGATTTTGTTTTTTTTTAATTCATGAATTCTCTAGATGGCGGTTTCAAAATCGTGGACAAGTTTTGAGATTATGGTCCGATTCTATCAAAAATTTGTATGTAGAGGTTTTCGGAGTCGGAGATTATGATTTTTTTGTCAAAATTAATGAAATTGGAATGGCGGCTCATGGAATTTTTGTTACAGATAACAACAAAGTGGCCATAACTTACAGGAAAAAGGCCTCATAATAATGATGCTTCAACAAAAATGCAAAGATTACGGCGTACTTAAGTACTGAAAAGCACAAAATAAAGTAATTAATAAAAAAACTTTTTAAAGACAAGCTTTTATTCAAACGCACTAAAAATTTAAAAATAATTGCTTCGGATGTGTGACGGAGCTTTTCGCTTCTGTATTCGAACTGAAAACTTTGCGCGACACGCTTTTGAATCTATAACTTACGGTATAACCTTCATCACACATCCAAAACAATTATTTTTTATTGAAAAGGGAAACATTTTCAATTGAATATTGATAGAAAGATTTTTCTTTTTCCATCTTTGCAAAGTGAGATTGCTTCTTGAAAATGTGTTTCCCATTCCTTCCGGTCTTCCTGATGATCGTGGAAGCGTGAAATAGATTTTCGTCGACAAAAATGTATTGAAGACCTAGTGAATGCGATGTTTCTCCTGCGTCAATGTTACGAATGATTTCTGGTGAGTACTCCCTTTTGGAAAACATTCTTCTTTGCCTCATTCGTCTTTATGAGTTCTTAATTGAGACTGGAATAGAAAATCAAATAACTATCTGAATGAAAATACAAATTTTCAATTTCAGATTTTTTCTTTTGAATTAGGGCCTTTTCAGAATATCTATCAGATGTAGTTCAATGTCCAGCGTGGCTTTAGCCGGAGAAGTAGTTGTTTTCTGTTGGACATTCACAAAAAATAATTTCATTTTAATCGTGGATTTTTCAATTCACAGAAAAATCTTTCTATCAATAATCAATTGAGAATGTCCCCCTTTTCGACATGAATACCCCACAAGAGGTTATCTTGACGATGGAAGATAGTGACTAAAGTTTATCTTTCAGTCGCAGATGATTCCACATCTGATTTTATGAACATCCTGTTCATATTTTCAACAAATCAATTATTTTTTACTTTTGCACGACACGCTTTTGAATTTATAACTCACGGTATAACCTACATCACACATCCAAAACGATTATTTTTCACTTTCAGTGCATTTGAATAGAAGCTCATCTTTAAAAAAAATTTTATTGATTATTTTTTTTATTCCAAATTGTCGCTTACACCTGAATGTGGAAAAGCAGACTTTTGCATGTAAGAAGGCAATGAAAAAAAAAACGGTTATCCGTTTCAATCTGTACCACACCGTACCTAGAGGTTTCCCGAAAAAAACAAAAAATTACGCCATTTTGAAAAATTTCGAGGTCATTATGCCCGAGAACCGAAACAGTTTTCAGATCGATTTGACAGAAAATTAGATTTATTTGAATAGTGGAAATATTCTGTAACAAGCGCCTCCTGGTTTTCCTTGCACACATACGGCATTTTCATTTTGTATAGCTCAGATAAAAAGTTAGCCATAAATGCCGTATGTTAATTTTTTTCATTAAAATTTCTTGACTTTTGAGTTTTCCCATCACCATTATGTTTTTTACCGATCCTAAATAAAAAGTCACATTTGTTGTTTTTAAATCTCGGAACACTTTGAAGACTATACAGATAATTAAGCTCAATTGCCTTGATTTGACGGCCTCTGTAGATACGGCATCTGTTCTCAGGACGGCAGTATAACTGAATCACTTCATTCGAATTATTCTGAATGAACAATACCCTTGCTCGCGTACACTGTATCATATAGAAGAACCGTGAAATTCTACCAAACCCGGTTTGACGTCAACGAGTCACATTCTTGGAATCTCGCTTGGACATCACACAAACAACATGCAGCGCCTTCTGTATTCTTTTCCATGAAAATAATATTCCATTTTTATCATGAAAGACTGCCAAGTAGGAAATCCAACCCCAAACCAAACGATAATCGAATGAAAATAAATAGATATCCAAATGGGGTCTCAAAATTAAAAACAAACATCCAAATATACTCCACAATATGGTGAAAAAGTTAATTTTCCATAAAGATTGAGCTCAGAATGTCGCTCACGCTGAATAAATATTTTAGTCATTTACTTTTTATCTGGACAATAGTTTCCTAAAAACTATTTCAACCACCTTATGTTTTGAATATTTTTCTACCATCATCCATTATTATACGAAGCAAATGGGTGACTTGCGTGATAATGGCGATACGATCGCCTGATGCAAAAGCTCTGTATATTAGCATGATTTGCTGCGTTGTTGGTCAAGACCTCTCTCGTATTCTGCTGATTTTGAACCTCTTGTTATTTTTGGAAGTAAATTCTTCCCCATGCACATCGATAATAATTTTCTACAGCATTCTACATATCGAAACAAATATAAATTATTATACGCCAGTAGATCTTACCTCTAATACTGTCGAGTAGTTTTTCAAAATTGTGGGTGTGGCTTGTGCCAAATGACCCAATGTTAAACTCGTGAAATCGTAAATCAATATATCTCCATTTTGATAATCTTCCTGCATTCTCACTTCCAATAGGTTGAAAAAGTGTCCAAGATATTTGAGGAAATTGAGTTCTGGATAATCATCAAATATGCGAAAAATCATGACTCGGTAACCTTCTTTTGTCGCTTTTGGCATTGGTACATAGGCTCTGAAAAAGTTACGACAATATGACTAGAATAACTATCCGAATTGAATACATGATACCAAAATATATCCAAGAGAATGCAATATTAGTTCTTGTACAGTTTAACCATTCTCAATGGACAATTTCCATAAAATTTCAATTTCCAAATCATGAACTCATTATGAACAGCCAAAAAGCAAATGAGTCTCCAATATAATTCATATATATTGTAAAATCCACTCTTAAAATTTGTACAATTTGTCGATGTTATCACGTGATAGCAAACACGCCTTCTATTGATGTGACGTCAAATGGTCGTAACTGTCTAGTTTGAAGGCTGTTTTGTTCACGTTCAGTTTTCAGTCGCAGTTGGGATGGAGGAAATTTCACGCGCAGCGTTGCCAAGTTTCCCAAATATCATAGCCGCGATTTTGATACTTATTTGTGCATATTTTTTTCCCAATAATGAATGATTGTTGATGATTTTCGATCATGATTCATAGATTAATTCTGTTTTGAAGAAAAAATTGTTGACGTTCGTCCAGTATTAACCGAGATAAAAGCGAAAATGTGTCAAAAATTACAGTTTTTATTCTTTTCTGTCTTCGAAGCGGCGCCCCAATTTATTTGAGACTACAGGTTTATTCAATGGGTAACTGATATCATTTTGGTCGAGAATTACTCATCGTTCGGCCATTACCTTCGGGAAAATCAGTGAAATTATGCCAAAAATGATGTTATTATATTTAATGTTTTCACTCATAACCATAACACATAACTACGAAAGATATATCCGATTTAACTTTCAAGAATTATTCTATGAATCATTGTCGAAAATCATCAACAATCATTCATTATTGGAAAAAAAATATGCACAAATAAGCATCAAAATCGCGGCTATGATATTTGGGTAACTTGGCCACGCTGCGCGTAAAATTTCCTCCATCCCCACTGCGACTCTCTACACGTCACAAATCGTGGACGGGAAACCGTAGATAACCTCACATTAATGACAACTAGATGACGTATTATTGAACATTGAAACAATACCTACAATATTTGTGAAATCCTTTGGTTTTGCCTTCCATTATATCACAAACACAAGCAAATAAATATCCAGAACGTTTAGAGCGATGTCGAAGAGCCTGATACTAATATACTCTGATATTCATAATGACAACAATAAAATAACAGGAACCATCTGACGTCACAAGATAGGCGCATAGAAGCGGCGCGTTTACATGTAAATTTTAATCCCAGTTAATGTTTTAATTTATTACTGAGTGAAATATTCGTTATGGATTTCCCCAATTGCACAGAAATGAATGTTTCACGATGTAGAATAACATATATTTTTTTCGGAAAAATTATGCAAATTGCTAATTGCAGAAGCTGTTTCTACAGGGTGATTCAAAAGTACTTTCACAAACTCCAGGAGGTGATTTCTCACAATATTCTAAAATGCATTGTCCAAATAAATATATGTCCGGAAATGCTTCGTTTCCAAGATACAGGGTGTTGAAGTTTTATTTTTATTTTCGTTTTTCTTAAATAACTTTCTAAATACTGACCTTAATTAAACGAACATTGGTATTGAGAGGTTTTTTGAGGTGTCGAATTCGAGCCTGATGTTATTATTGCTCTCACTCGTAGGATGCGCCACCTACACGTCTTTTTCTTTTTCGAAGATTCATAACATTTTTAAGCGTACTTCTAGCACAATTTTCAGTAAAAAAAATCAATTCCTCCATTATATCTACGTAAAAAAGCCACCCCCGTTACAAGTCGCTGTAAGCAACCGTTTTCTGGACATTTGGACTTGAACATTTCAAGTCGAGTGTGTTGAAGTTATTACCATCATTTTGCATTTCCCACAAGAATGCTTTGGAAATGATTTTGACATTTAAGTAAGTAGTTTTGGTAATTACATATCATGTGACAGTTGAATGTTTTGTTGTTTTGTTGAAGTTTATGTGAGTTTTAGAACATCAATTTTGAAAAAATGGATGATTTAAACAATAATGCTCATTTAGCCGATATGCATTTTGTTTATGGCCTTGCGGATGGCAATGCATGCGAAGCAAGACGTATTCGGCAGGAGCGATTTCCTAATCTAGTACTGCCTGCAGCTCCAATCTACCAGTCCCCACCGTCGTTTGGCAGAAACAGGAACCTTCAAGAGGGCAGCTCATATTTTTGGAAGACCACGAGCAGTCCAAACCCCAGAATTGGAAGAAGCTGTTTTGAACGCCCTCGAGGAGAATCCAGAAACAAGTACAAGAATAACTGCTGAAGTTCTCAATTCTACTCAGTTCACAGTTTGGAGGATTATCCACTCATCCACGATCAACAATTTTATCCATACCATATTCAAAGGGTACATGTTCTTCTGCCACGAGACTTTCCCCAACGCATTACTATGTGTCAGTGGTTTTTGAGAAAATTGGCTGGAAATCCTCAATTTTCAAGATATTGTACTCTTTACGATCGAGGCAAACTCCTTCCGAAATGTTATCACAAACTTTCATAACAACCATGTTTGGGCTCTGGAAAATCCGCACGCAGTTAGTGAAAGACAGTATCAGTATCAATTTTCTGTAAATGTATGGGGGGCAATAATTGATAATTTCTTGATTGGTCCTTTCTTTCTTCCATTCCGACTGAATGGCGCAACTTACAGAGACTTTTTAGAAATGAATTGCCGGGACTACTTCTGAGTGTACCATTAGAAATTCGTATTCGCATGTGGTTCATGGGGCGGCACGGAAATTCCTTGACACTGTCTATCCAAATCGATGGATCGGTAGGGGTGTAGAAGAACCTAACCAGGCGTGGGCACCAAGGTCCCCAGATCTAAACCAGCTAGATTTTTTGTTTTGGGGACATTTGAGGTCACTAGTTTATAAAACTCCAGTAGCGAACGAGGAAGATCTGAGAAACCGAATAGTAGACGCCTGTGGAACAATAAGAAACACACCAATAATTTTTGAGCGGGTACGAGATTCAGTGACGAGAAGACTGAATGCCTGTATCTTCGCTGAAGGTGGACACTTTCAACAATTCACTTGAAAATAATTCAGATCCCTTTATTTCATTTTATTCTACATATTCTTGAAATAAAATGTTCATATTTCTTGCAAATTTTATTAAAACAAATACAGATTTTGCACCCTTGATACAAAAATAACTATTTCAAACGAGTAAAAATGAATAGAATAGGTGGCGCCTCTTACAGAAAACCAAAACTACTTACTTAAACGTCAAATCCATTTCCTGAGCATTCTTGTGAAAGTACAAAATAATGGTAATAACTTCAACACGCATCGATTATCAAATAATCGACTTGAAATTTCCAAGTCCAAATATCTAGAAAACGGTTGCTTATAGCGATTTGTAACAGGTTCAGCTTTTTACGTAGATATGATAGAGACATTGATTTTTCTACTGAAGAATGTGCTAGAAGTACGCTTGAAAAAGTTATGAGTCTTCAAAAAAGAGAAAGACGTGCAGGTGGCGCTCCCTACGAGTAGGAGAAATGATAACATTAGGTTCGAGTTCGACACCTCAAAAAACCTCTGAATACCAATTGTCGTTGAATTGAAGTCAGTATTCCGAAAGTTATTTGAAAAAAAAATAAAAATAAAACTTTAACACCCTGTATCTTGGAAACGAAGCATTTCCGGACATATATTCAATTCTGTATAAATAAAATATTTCGAAACTAATATGAAATTATGTCCATATTGAAAAGTTGTATAGATAAAATCATTTGAAAATTCCACTGAAATATAATGGACGACTGATAAAATAAAATTATAAAATGTAATACATGTGAACATCGAACCATACCCTCATCTATTCTTATAAGGAAGTGTGATTATCAATGGAACATAGTATCAATAACCTCATGTTCGTTTGCGCAATGCATTTGTTTCCTTGTTATAAGGCAAATTTTCATCGTGGAAATGATTTCAACATACTAGTCTAAGAGCCGGTGGGAGATCGACCTTCACCGATCTGATAACTCGATGAGACATATTTTCAATCAAATATAATTTATAAACAAATATGCCTATGATAACTTGCCTATCGAAAAGTGTTCATAGCTATTTTTAATTGAATTAATTTTAATCAATTTTCTTTCATCACCATCACTCTTTTGATAACCGAACGAGTTTTATCTCAACTGATAGTTTTTAACACTCAGAATTTGCCTAGGTAGGCTTGCCTACTTATTTCTGTGCATGGCTACCTGGCAAGCAGATGTGAACAGGTAAGTCAATATAGGTAACTACACCGATCTGTTAGCCAATCGAAATTGATATCATAGCTAAGATAATTTAATTACAAAACCAATCGTATAGGCATGCCTGCAAAAAATCGTACATAAAATATTATTGCCAAGCTATAAAGTCTCAGAATTTTAGCTATTTGATAGGTGCGAGAGAGAAAGTAGAGCGTCCGAGGTCCGCGTGATAAAACAGGACACAACATACCAGCTGCACGCTACCTGACCGTCGAATGTATCCGAGTGCGCATGCTCGTGTACATGGGAATGACAGTCACAGCATTCATTCACACTCGACAGTAATTTTGAAATCTAATTTATTATAACTCTGATTTCGATCACAATTTTTGTATTATTTCACACTATATATACTTACAGCTATGGAATAATCAAAAATAAATAATTTAATATATTAATAAATAAAAAAAATACAAAATTCAACAATTTTTTTTTTATTTTAAAGGTAAATTATGAAATTTGAAAATGATAAACAAATGTATATTTTTTATTTTAAATTAAATGAAGAATAATTTATTTATTATTTAAAATCAAATAAATGTCGTAAAGCGGGAAAGAATAAGTGTTACTTCTGAAATTTCAGTATAATAAATTTAAAAAATCATCAATATAGAGAAATAAAATTCAATACATTTATGTTGTTAAAAGCGTTTATTACAAAGCATATGAAAGAGTTCAAAATTACTGTCGAGTGTAAATAAATGCTGTCACTGTCACTCACATGTACACAAGCATGCGCACTCGGATACATTCAACGGTCAGGTAGCGTGCAGCTGCTATGTTGTGTCCTGTTCTATCACACGGACCTCGGACGCTCTACTTTCTCTCTCGCACCTATCAAATAGCTAAAATTCTAAAACTGTATAGCTTGACAATAATATTTTATGTACGATTCTTGCAGGCAAGCCTAAACGATTGGTTTTGTAATTAAATCATCTAACCTATGATATCAATTTCGATTGGTTAACAGATCGGTGTAGTTACCTATATTGACTTACCTGTTCACATTTGCTTGCCAGGTAGCCATGCACAGAAATAACTATCAGTTGAGGTGAAACTCATTCGGTTATCAAAAGAGTGAAGGTGATGAAAGAAAATTGACTGAAATTAATTCAATTAAAAATATCAATGAACACTTTTCGATAGGCAAGTTATCATGGGCATATTTGTTTATAAATTATATTTGATAAAAAATATGTCTCATCGAGTTATCAGATCGGTGAAGATCGACCTCCCACGGTCTCCTCTACTATAACATTAATCTCGAAATCAAGTTATTGTAATGGACATGGTAACCTAATTGTTATAATTTCGTTGATTATATAATCACAAAAATGGACTGAGTTTCATTATGTTTGGTCATCGCCTTAGGGAAAAATACGTTGAGGCAATGATTTTGCAGTCAATCATTAGTGGTCATTAATATCATGTCCAATACTTCTTTCTGTGTGTATCTATAATTGTTGCATAATGTTGATTCTTTTGCGAGAAAAAGTGACATTTTCACGTTGAAGCCTGGATCGCGCGAATCGAACAACAAACGTTCTTGATTGAAATAATTATATTATCAATATTTCATCATGGTTTCAGGTAGTTAAAAATATCATTTTTCCATCCGTTATCAACATTCATTATTTCGAGTCATACCAATGGTTGACAAATGAGTAAATATAGTTTTACTTTTATTCAATATCAGTTTTTAGGAGTACAATCATGGAAAAATAATTGTATGAAGAAAAACCTCAGTAAGAAATTTTAGTCATCTAGCCTTCACGAATTCTTCAAAGTCTAACAAGCATGTACTTTTTCTAGGGGAGAATTCGATGAATGTCTTTAATTGATGGATTAAGCCATCATCGAAGCTCAAAAAACCTTCAAAAGGGGTTTCAGAGTTTCATATGAACGATCCACAACCAGTGCCTGTACGACAGATTCTAGGCCAGCATGAAATCAAGATACATGAGGAATCATTTGCCAAATAGACTAGGAGGAATCGGCGCATGAGTACCGAAAACCATTCCACCTCAATTTTTTCATGCGATCCTCTTCAAATTGCCCTAATGATGATACAAATGCATGTTGCCATGGGGCAACCCCGTGCCATATTGTTTAAACCGAAATTGTTTAAACAATTGTTATTTTTCAACCGGACAAATTTTTTGTATATTCTTTATTGAAATACAAATAAAAAAAATCCCATGACTTTTGACGATAAAGTTGATATTTTTAGAGATATGGATTTTTTAAAGTTTAAAAAATCTCATTTTATTTATTATAAGAAAAAATTACCTTTAAGTATCGCCGTCTCTCTCTGACTCATGCGCTGCATCGGCCTCTCTGTTTCCTGAATCATTATTTATCATTTATCTTAAAAACTATTAACTTTTTTAAGATCGTTAAATTGAGAAATGTTATTAACAATTAAATTGTCTACAATTTGTTTTTGCCAAATTTTTTTCTGGAATCAATTTTACAAACGTTATTTAAGCATGAATCGGAACATGTAATTAAAATTACTTTTTTATCAGTTTATATTATTTTTTGTCATTGAAACAGAAAGTAATTACATTGAATAACTTCTTCAAACGAAGGTTATAGATGTAGAAGTATGAAATAATAAAACAAGATTTAAAAAAAAGGTATTGTGTAGTTGTATTTCTCTTCGCCTAATTTTTTCTTCACTTGTGTAACCTGCATAACACGCTCTGTGCCACGAAAATGTTTGTTTATCAAGCGAAGAATTAAACAAATTTTCAAACCGGATAGCGGCATCATCTTTTCGTCGATAAGTTGCACGTTGTACAGTTATATATGTATCAGGCTTCGGATTCTTCACTACATCGTTTGCATTTTCACAAAAAATACATGGTAGAGTAGTATCACTATATTTTCTTTTCTTGGGAACAACTAAAAACGACATGACACTCACATTAATTGTAACGAAAAATCACAACAACTGAAAATGTAACCATCTAAAAATGTCAATAATACACGAATCACTCAATCAATAACAAGTTTCACAATCTTACATCTTAAAGAAATAAAAAAGATAATAACTATGAAAAAAAAAAAGAATATCATTAATCAAACGAATGTATGTTTATTTTAAATGCTTTATATCTATATCGATATAATCGACAATTTTGTCACAAGAACAAACGAAGAACTTGAGGTTTTATACAAAGAGTAACCTTGAGAAAATAAAAAACAAAAAAAATATTTTCCTTACTTAGGCATAATCATATACACATCATGATACATATACATATAAGTATTTTTTATGTTATTATTTTTCAATTCGAACATTTAAGTGCTTACCAATATCTTTTCATTATTTATATATAATTGTGATTCCAAAAAATTTTAAATACCATTATATATTATTATTGTTAATAAAAATTCATGAATTACTATGATAATAACAAAAAAATAATATAAACTGATAAAAAAGTAATTTTAATTACATGTTCCGATTCATCTTAAATAACGTTTGTAAAATTGATTCCAGAAAAAATTTTGTCAAAAACAAATTGTAGACAATTTAATTGTTAATAACATTGCTCTCTACCAATCTTAAAAAAGTTAATGGTTTTCAAGATAAATGATAAATAAAGATTCAGGAAACAGAGAGGTCGATGCAGCGCATGAGTCAGAGAGAGACGGCGATACTTAAAGGTAAGCGATGCATACTTGTGAGCGCGCGAAATTGATAATTAAAAAACAGGTATAATCAATGAAATTTTTTTAAATCTCCATTAAGAATGTTATTTCCTATTGTATAAAGAATTGAAAAAAAAATATTTTTTTTTTTTTTTTTTTTAATATATTTTTTGGTAAAAAAAAACTAAAAAATTAAAATATTCCTTTATTAAAAATCATTGGACCTTTTTTATTTGTATTCCAATGAAGAATATAAAAAAAAATTGTCCGCTTGAAAAATGACAATTCCTTGCAATTGTTTAAACAATTTCGGTTTAAACAATATGGCACGGGGTTGCCCCATGGCAACATGCATTTATATCATCAGTAGGGCAATTTGAAGAGGATCGCATGGAAAAATTGAGGTGGAATAGTTTTCGGTACTCATGCGCCGATTCCTCCTAGTCTAAAAGATCATCAATGTATTTTTAAATACTTGATTTCTTCCATTTATTGACGTTATATTTCACATCGTTTTTTATAATTTAATTTTTCTGCTGGTAATGCTATTTGCATAAACATAAACACTTGATAAGTTGATAATTGTTTCGAATTGATTCAAACGTCGAATTGTTTTTCACTACATATATTTTTTTTTATTTCAATGTCACATAACTACAGCGTAATGAATCTTGCACCATTCGATAATATGATTTTCATCGAACCAAAAAAACAATAATTATACTTTGGAATTCATACTTACATAAAAAAGTCTATAGATACAATTAGTGGATTTCACCAGCTCGACCTACAAAATTATATGAGAAATATTACCTGCATTGGAACTGCGGGTTCTAGTGTCTCTCAAGTCAGTCGAAACAAGACAGTTTCAGACCAATGCGGCTGTTGGCGGGATGAAACCGATTGGTTTCTTATTGAGGGAAACCACCGAGTTTATGCCCGCTGAATGGAGTTGTGATCCTTTTCACCCTGTCAGAATAGCTCCTGTTTTTTGTGAATTGCTACACAATTGTTATTTTAACCATCAAGTTAACTGAAATATGTCATATTTACAAACTAAAATAGAATAGAAGTTTTGAGCAAAAAAATACAAGTACACCACAACATCTTATTGGCGAAGAGCAAGCTGTAGGCCAGTAGATATGGACAATCAATTAACATAAATTCCAGAAGTTTTCAAACTCCAATGGTATGTCAGTGCATCAATGGAAACAAACTGTAAAATTTTGCAGATGTCTGCGATGAATGGAACATTGTTTCAATTGCAAAAACCGTTTTCATGCTTTATTATTGCACTGAAAATTGCAAAATTTCCGCAAACTAGGCATACCTATAGTATGGTGTTTTACAACATGCATTAAGTTTGCAACTTCGTTAAAGTTACGGAACCTTGTTTTTTGTAATTTGTTTAAGTTTATCATTGTAAATTGTTTGAAAAAATAACAAAAGTTCTGCAATTTGGATGAGTGGACGGAAAAAAAGTTCAAAATATTCACGTACATTTGCAACTATTTATGAAAAACGCATCATTCATTTATTAACCTTTTTTATCGACTCTCCCATTTTCAATGCACACAAGCATTGAAATTATTACAAAAGTTTTTTATTGTGGTTGCAAATGAATAGAATATCTGTCTTAGTATATATGTAACTTTGCAACCTCATACGGAAAACGGAACATTTATCCACCAATATATTTTATTTTTATTTTCACAACTCCTGAAATAATTGAAAAAGTTATGCAAATTGCAATTAAAATTACGACTTATATTTTACGAGAGAGATTTGCAACCGTCATTGTTCAACGGAACATTTTTTTTTGTACAATTGATTTGTTTTTTTATAATAAGGCCATAAATTGCGAGCATTGTGCAAATAGGTTTAAGATAAATATTAGACCGACATATCTACAGGGGTTCAGTTGAATACTTGATTATCCATCACGTATATCTGTTATATTTTGTACTGGTTGGAATTGCATTCGAGGAATGAAACGGTTACTAGTTAACCATTAAAAAATTTGAAACTAATTATTGATCTCGAAAGCAATCACTGTTCTCGACTAATCAGCGAAATGAATTCAATCTAATATTTTCGAATGCAACAATCGAAAGAATACAAAATTTTGCCAAATTCTGCTGAAAGTCTATTGGAATACCTCAATTTTTTATCGCATTAGAAATGGCATGCAATCATTCTTCATTTAAAATTTACTCACAACATGACTTTATAGCAATCGACAAGATTTCAAAATGACTAATCGATGCTCCATGGAAGTAAGGATATCAAAACGTTATCGATTGTAAATCTCGCAAGTATATAATTTTCATCATCAAACAAAAATATTGCTGAACAATAAAAACTTGTTAAATCGATATTACATCTCAAATTTAATTCTTACAGGTATATCATTCTTGAATTGAATGAAATTATAATTAACTTTTCCACTCGAATTTCTTACTCCAATCGTGGTTTCACATGAAAAATTCTATTGGATCCGAATGGACGACTGAAATGTTATCGACACGTGAAAATCAATTTCTTGATTTATAAAAAAAATTGAAATAAGGACTATTAGATGAATGTGCATTGTTTTTGGTTAGTTAAATAGTTGTCTGTCATAAAAATACAATTGTAAGTCTTCTGTTATTCTGGTGATAAATCATGTTATTGAACTGCTGTGCATTCATTACTCTGTAAGCAGAACACTGTGACGTAATACAGTTGTTTGTTGATCGTACTAATGTACAATTGTACGAGTGTTTTTTATATATAAATCATTCCGGCATTTTATAATGAATCAAGAAAATTATGAAAACGTGTCGGGAGATCATCGATTCTCCATCAAACGTACTCGTACGTATTTTTTTATGCAAATTCCTAATTGTAATATGATGTTTTGAATAAATATCGAGAACGTTAGCTTTCGACATTGAATGATTTCACCTACAGTTGACGAGCATTTTCTTGGTCGATAGTTATTAACTTGGTAACTTCATTATTCAGATAACACAGGTGTTGCAAATATAAATATTTTTTTAATTCCTAATGTTTTGCATTGTAACATAGTTTGCAAATTTATCATACAATTGGTAAAATATTATTTTTTTAATTTGAAAAAATTATGGTGTATTCGGAACACTATGAATAATTCATTTCCGTTGGAAGTTTCACTTAAAGTTGATTTTTCAACAAGTTAAACGATTGTTAACTAACAAAATTTTCTCGAACTTCTGTCTTAATTGTAAATGAATTTTTTTTTTTATAATTGTCAAAAAAAATTTTCGCTCCGTAGAGCCTTTTTTATATACATACTCAACAAGATCACGCCATAAAAGTTGAAAAAAATATTCATACTTTGTTTATAATAATTTTTGTACTTGAACAAAAACAAAAAAATCCAAGTAATGTTGTTAAAAAAATTTTTTTTCTTAATCATCATATTACGTTTTTTTATCAATACAAGATATGAATTGATTTGCAAAAAAAAAATTCCCGCCATTGTTGATAAATTTTTATAAACAAATTGATTATTTCAATATTTTTGCCATTTTTTTTTCCACAACTTTATTATATTACAAATATTATGATTTTTGAAAAAAAAAAGTTTTCCTTAATAACAATTTTTAATTGTAAATTTTTTTAACTCATAATTGACAGTTTCTATAAGTAACAAAAACATATTTTTTTTTATCAACAATTCCATTGTTTATTAACTTACCAATCAGTTATAATTTTTTTTTAACTTTGTTAGATTTTTTTCTGAAACTTCTGAAATTTAAAAAAACAACCATATATAACAAAGTATAGAAAAAAAAAATTCCCAATTTTTCCTAATTTGAATTCCCAAAGTACAATAAAAAATTGGAAATTTTTTTTTATATTTGTTTATATGGTTATTTTTGTAAATTTTGAAAGTTTCAAAAAAAATAAAAAGTTAAAAATTTGTTTATAACTAATTGGTAAGTTAATAAAAATGGAATTGTTGATAAAAAAAAATAAGTTTTTGTTACTTCATAGAGGACTGTCAATTATGATTTTCAGGAAAAAATTTATTTTTCAACTAATTATTTAAACAATAGTAATATAAAAAAAACGATTATAAACAATTAAAAATTGTTATTAAGGAAAACATTTTTTTTCAAAAATCATAATATTTGTAATATTTTTTTTTTTTTTTTTTTTTTTTTTTTTGGTTCCCCCGAAAGGGATATCCTGTAATGTTCAGAGAACATCGTGGGAACCTAGGGAAAGAAGGTAGGAGTTGGTGTTCTTCTTAAATTTCTGAAGGTTGTATGCCTCGGGGAACACCTCCCTAGGCAATGAGTTCCAAAGCCTCGCTGTTCGTTGGATGAACGAGTCTTTGGAAAGTGATGTTCTGCAGGTTTCCAAAGTGACCACGAAGGAGTGTGATGACTGAACTTGACGGGTTAATTTCGAAGAGACTGCCAAAGCAGGAACGATTGTTGATATTTCAGAAGAGCATCGCCCATGAAAATATCTATAAAATAGAGACAAATCGCCAACTTTTCTACGGTGTTCCAGACAAGTGAGCGAGTTTGTAAGCGAGGCATCACCGACGAGACGAATTGCCCTTTTTTGGACAGAATCCAATAGCCTCAGGATATGTTTAGGTGCCGCACTCCAAATATGGGAACAGTATTCCAGGACAGGTCGGATCTGTGCCTTATAGATCATAAGCAGCTGACTGGGGGTGAAATAGCTCTTGGCACGAAACAGAAAACCAAGTTTTGGGATGCACTTTTGGCAATGGACCTCACGTGATTTTCCCAGGAAAGGTTATTGCTGATAGTAATACCAAGCATCGATATGGATGGCTTCAGTGGTATGGTTCCCTGACAAAGTTATGTTAGGCACAGTGAGATCGGCTTTTCTAGAGAAAAGACATGCTTGTGTTTTGTTTGCATTGAATTCTACCAAGTTATTAGATCCCCATTCGAGAATTGTTGCCAAGTCCATATTTATATTATTAACATTTCTTCCTCGTTCATTTCTGGTTTCACGGGCTGATATAGGGGCCCTGGAAGAGAAAGCGGTATGGAGGGTACTATCATCGGCAAAGCTGTGTACTGACATGAAGTTGCTTTCAACAGGTCGTTGATGTGAAGTAGAAATAGTGTTGGTGCGAGAATGGATCCTTGCGGAACACCAGCATTTATGAGTAGAGTGTCAGATGAAACTCAATCGACCACTACATGGAGAGACCTGTTTGAGAGAAAACTAGCAAGCAGAGAACACAGCTGAGGGGCAAGCCATAAGACGGAAGCTTGGCGAGGAGTCCCTGGTGCCAAACTCGATCGAACGCCTTGGAGATATCTAATGCCACAGCTAAAGTTTCTCCATGCTTTTCAATAGATAGCTGCCATATATGTGAGACGTAAGCGAGCAGGTCACCAGTTGATCTCTGATGGCGGAAGCCATATTGCCTATCGTTGACAATTCCTGAGTCTTCCAGATATTTCATGAGCTCGATGTTGATGGCTTTTTCCATGACCTTTGAAATAATAGATAGCAGTGCGATAGGTCTGTAGTTGCTAGGTAGGGCCTTTTGCCTTTTTAGGACTGGCTGTACTCTTGCAATTTTCCAATTGGACGGAAATACCCCCAAATTGTAAGAGTGGTTGAACAACTTGCAAAGAACAGGTGTTAGTTCGGGGCACATTTCTTGAGAACAATCGGCGGGATTCCGTCAGATCCACAGGCTTTGTTGGTGTTGAGACCCAGCAAAATCTTTCTGATAGTACGTTGGCGAAAGGTGATCTCGGCATGTGACTGTCAATAGGTGTAATGTTCGGGGTTGTTTTCCCGATGAATCTAGAGTGGAATTTCCAGCAAATAGGTGCGCAAAGATATTGGCTTTTTCCTGGGCAGTCGTTGCTAGTGTTCCATCTTCTTTGGTTAGGGGAGGAAATGAGCTGGAAGTGAAATTTCTTCCCACAGCTTTGGCGAAAGACCAAAATGAACGGGATCCGTTAGGACATTCAGCAAGTTTTGATCTTATTTTGGCTTTGTGGGCATCTTTTGAGCATTCTATTGTCTCTTTACATGTGCCTCTAGCCTCGACATATGCTGCTCTGGTCTCAGGGCCCGGATTTTTAGCCATCGATGGTATGCTGCCTGTTTGGAAGCCACAGCTCTAGAGCAGTTTCTGTTAAACCAGGTCTTATCGGATGATGTTCTTCTTTCGGTATTAGGTATGTAAGTTTGCATCCCCAACATGATGATTTCAGAAATTGTCTCAGCACATCGTGTTGGATCTACTGAAGAGAAACAAACTCTCTTCCATGGAAACGCTGAGAAAAACATACGAAGACCTTCCCAGTCGGCCGAATTGTAATGCCACATGAGACGGGGTGGTATTGTGCAGCCTGATGGTAAAATGGAAAGAGCATGTTGTGGAGATAAGGGTGTGGTCAGAGTTTCCAAGTGGGGCTACAAACTTCTATTCTATACGGGTCAGGATTGGTGGTGTGGAAAAGATCTAGTGTATTGGCAGACTGGTTGTTGACATCAGGGATGCGGGTTGGTAGCTCGACCAGTTGTTCTAGACCATGAGTGATGGCGAAGGCCTCGGCTTGACGACCTGCATCATCTGTTTTGTTAGAGAATTTGAGCCAGGCAGCGTTATGTACATTAAAATCTCCCATGATTATGGTTTCAGCTGTTGGATGGTTCTCCTGAATGTAGTCCAGTTTGAGTGATAAAAACTCAAAGAGGTCGTTATATGAAGGTTCATTAGGTGATACATAAAGGCAGCAGAGGAACTTAGTCAGTTTGGTATCAGATAGCTTGAACCACATCACATCAAAGTCTTTCGGTTCCAAACTCTCTTCACGCTGGCATGAAAGGTTAGCCTTGGCGTAAAGGCAAACTCCACCTTTGAACCTGAATCGAGAATGGAGTTCGTAACCAGGACAAAGCATATGGACCTTGTTGGTGGACGAGTTTACTTGTGTTTCTGTTAGAGCCAGAATATCCGGTTTTTCCGTCTGTAGGTGATGGTGGACGTCATTGATGTTCTTGTTGAGTCCGCGGATGTTGCAAAAATTAATTTTTAATGTTGAGTCCCCTCGAGTACCTCTCGCCCGGAAATCTGAATGGAGAGGTATTTTACTTCCGGAGTGTTTTACTCTAGGAGACTTCATCATTATTACTATTGTTCATCATTATTACTATTACCTGAAAATAAAGAAGGAATTGGGGAAAAGGAAAGAGGGAGACCGGAAAGTATCGACCGAACACTGAAACATGGAATGGTCCATTTCACAGCACACAAAGTCGATATGGTGGTATTTCACCGGGCGATGAGACCATCTTCCACCTACGGTTATCCTTTTAGTCGCCTCTTACGACAGGCAGGATTTACCATGGGGCTATTCTAAAGCCGACCCCATACGACCTCCGACCCCATACGACCTAATATAATATAATGAAGTTGTGAAAAAAAAATTTCAAAAATATTGAAATAATCAATTTGTTTATAAAAAATTTATCAACAAATAGCGGGAAAATTTTTTTTTGCAAATCAATTCATATCTTGTATTGATAAAAAAACGATAATATGATGATTAAGGAAAAAATATTTTTTTTAACAACATTACTTGGATTTTTTTGTTTTTGTTCAAGTACAAAAATTATTATAAACAAAGTATGAATATTTTTTTAACTTTTATGGCGTGATCTTGTTAAGTATGTATATAAGAAAGGCTCTACGAAGCAAAAATTTTTACGACAATTATTTAAAAAAAATTTTCATTTACAATTAAAACAAAAGTTCGAGAAAATTTTGTTAGTTAACAATCGTTTAACTTGTTGAAAAATCAACTTTAAGTAAAACTTCCAACGGGAATGAATTATTCATAGTGTTCCGAATACACCATGAATTTTTCATTGGAAATTTCCTCCTCTTTCAGAATCTTTTTTTGAAATTTCTCAAATATTGATAGTTTATGAAATATTGGCAAAAAACGAAATGCCATTTTTTTTTCATCTTCAATTGTTTATAACTTTTGCAATTTTTTATGTGCTAATACACGCTTTCGGCACATTTTTCTAGGCGTTATTCCGGATCCAATGAGCTATCACACATAATTTTGAGAGCAGTATCTCTATTTTAGACCATTTTCAACTTGTCGAGTAGACTACATTTCCGTGTTACAGACGAGGTTGTTAATCAATTAAAACATTCTACGACATTTCCACTTGCAACCATTATTTGAAACTTTTGTAATAATTTCGATACTTATATCAATAAAAAAAAACAATAAAATGAAAAAATATATTTTCCGTTTGACGCAAGAGGTTGCAAATCAAAACTCTTATCAAAAACATTATTTTAGTTATTTCTTCGAGTTTGCAGATCTTTTAGAATTTTCATCGAAAAAATAGGACTAACAACAATTTTGTTTCGATAAAACAGACATTTCCGTTTTGTATGAGTGGTTGCAAATTAATCAGATGATGTAAATTGCTATTTTTCAAATCTTCGAAAGTTTGCAGAACTTTTCCGCGCTAATAATGTGAAAATTCATTAAATCCTGATTTTCAACAGCTTCCGTTCAGAAAAAAGAGTTGCAAAATCAGACTACCTATCATATGGAAGTCTTCTTCACTCCAATGAAGTTCTGAAACTCTTGTAAGTACCATTACATTTTGGGAAAATCACGTCTATCTCTACTGGCCTACTGGTAACATGATAATTATAGTGTGTGACACGGGATAGAACACGATTTCAGACTTCGAGTAAATTCTCACCCTCGTCTGAAATCGTTGTGTTTCATCCCTTGTCAAACACTATACTATCGAGTTTTATTCGTGTATCATGACTTATTATAACACACAGTTATATAAAGAGGATTCAAGCGGGTTCTTCTCACTTATTGGTAACTTATTTTGATGGGGCTCTTGAACTCATCATATGAAGAAGTGAAATAAATATCACAATTCTATGGAACTTGCAATAATCGTTACCTTGCCTTTATAACAAACTTATATGAAGTGTGCTGTTACCTATTTATGAGGTAAAAAGTCCTCCTTCCCCTTAACTTTTGAACGGAACAAGCTGTCGAGGTCGGGTAAAATTCAGGTGAAAAGGTACCACTTCTACCACTTTTTGGCATGAAAATGATTGTGGTCACGTGGTCTAGTGTCAAGAGGGCACCATCAACTTTTTTTTATGTAAAGGGAGGTCACGTGGCACCTGGTTTTGAAGGCATTCCGTTTCTCTATCCAGCACCGCTTTGTTTGTGGAAATCGGCCAAGCCGTTTCAAACTGACAAGCGCTTAAAATTTGCTTTAAATTTTTTACAAATGAATTAGTTCAACTATTAATTGCAGCAGAATTTCAACTCCGTTACTGATTCTGGTCGAAAAGTATATTTTTTGTGGTAAAAAAGGTTCGCATGATATTTGTACTCTAAAATGTGCTCTTTGTTTAATTTTTTTAAACCTTAGTTATTTTGCTGGAGACTCCAAATAGCATTTCATTTCAATTCAGTCTAATAGTGATGTTAATCATATCAATACTTTTGACAGTTGTCATAGGTTTCAGCATTTCTTTATAATTTTTAAATGCCTCGTTCTCGTCCTTAAGAAGAAGAAACCGAAGCAATTTCAATTTACGCTGAAGCTAGGCGTAATTACCATGAAGCAGAGAGAATATTTGATGAGCGCTTCCCAAATAATCCAATATCTCGTACCTACTTAGGGGAATTGGTTAGTCAATTTCTGAGGACTGGTTGCGTAACGAGGGAAAAAGGATCTGGAAGAATATCTATTTCAGAAGAACAGCAAATCGACGTTCTGGCAGCTGTTGTAAATAATCCGCAACAAACAACGAGAACGGTAGCCACGGCTTGTGACGTATCTACAACCACTGTGAAAAAATATCTTAAAAAAAACAAATTTCACCCATATAAATTAAAAATGTTGCATCAATTAACAGAAGACGACCCGGATAGAAGACTGCAGTTTTGTGAGGTCATGTTTGACCGCATAACCCAAAATCCCGGTTTCAATAACTCTATTTGTTTTAGTGATGAAAATACGTTTTATCTAAATGGAACAGTGAATAGACAGAATGTGCGTTATTGGTCAGACGTAAATCCGCACGTTTTTCGAGAGGGTCATACTCAAACTCCAGAGAAGATCAACGTATGGGCTGGTATTTTGGGTGACCATATCATAGGTCCAAAATTTATGACAGAAAATTTAACTGGGCATCTGTATTTGAATATGCTTCAAAATCAGATCCATCACAGTATTCAAGAAGTAGTTGGGGCAAACCCAAATGAATTTATCATGGATGTTACCTTTCAACAAGATGGTGCACCCCTTCACTACTAGAGACCTGTCCGAAAATGGCTTAACGAGAATTTTCCGGGAGGGTGGATAGGCCGACGTGGCCCCATTAAATGGCCAGCTAGGTCACCTGATATGACACCTATGGACTCTTTTCTGTGAGGGTACATGAAATCTAAAGTGTACGTCACGCAGACACAGTCACTCCAGGAACTTATGGACCGAATAACAGATGTGTGTTACAGTATTACCCCGGAAACATTTAATAACGTTCGGAATGAATTTCACAACCGGCTTTTTTTCTGTCAAGAAGTGAACGGTGAACATTCCGAGCACTTGTTGGAATAGTTGCAATTGTTACTTAAAATTATGTTGTAATTAAAAGTTATTTAGGTTTATAATTTATTTGTAAAATATTTGAAGCAAATTTCAAACGCTTGTCAGTTTGAAACGGCTTGGCCGATTTCCACAAACGAAGCGGCGTTGGATAGAGAATCAGGAAGCCTTCAAAACCAGGACCCACGTGACACTCTTCTACGTTTAAAAAAAACAGTTGATGGTGCCCTCTTGACACAAGACCACGTGACAACAATAATTTTTATGCCAAAAAGTGGTAAAAATGGTACCTTTTTACCTGAATTTTACTCGACCACGACAGCTTGTTCCGTTCAAAAGTAAAGGGAGGGGGGAAGGACTTTTTACGACCTCACTGTATAAGTGATATGACGTATTGCTGATCCTATTTATGAAATTTGCGAGACAGTTGTGTTTGGAAGACTACGTTATGATACTTCTGAAGATCTCGATAGTAGCGACCCGATTTATCATTAGTAATCTCCCTTGTGCTTAAATTACTATCGGAAATAATTCCTAAAGCATGATTAACAAAAAAAATACATGCTCGAGGATATATTTCCAGGTAGTGATTCAAGAACCTGGGAGATTCGGTGAGAAAATTTCATAACAAAGTAATATAAAAGATTATAACATAACATTTTTCTTCAGAAAATCCAGTAGGAAACTAAAATGACCAAGTAGGCTCTGTGCCTGTCAAGTTAATTATGTGTCATTGACTCAGTGCAATTTCACATTTTTTGCTTCAGTTTTGTGGCATTTTTGAAGAATGTCTCGTTTCGGGAAAGAAAGTGTGGAAGTTATAAGGCAAGAAGTTCAGAATTCAACACCATATGATACTAAAACAGTAAATATAATTTTGTAACGAAAAATCTCACAAAATAGAAAATTCATCTATTGAAAAAATGGCTTATATATTGCAATATAATGCAGTTAACATGGAAAGAAGAAATGGAGCAAATTATAAGGAAAGCGTCGTCAAATTGATGTGGAATGTTACCGCAGAACAATTGCAAGAAATGATGTTCACCACATTTCAGATTAAGTTTGATCCATTTTCCGATATTGAATTTGTAGAAGCTCGATCTGCACGTGATGCTAAGCGTCGACAACTACAAACGAATCCTTCTAAGAAAAAATCAAGTTCTGCAGCATTATCGAATGAAGATTATAATAGAATCCTTGACGTGTGGGACGAAGACACGCCAGAAGGTCTTCAAGGCAAGTTTTTCCAAGTTTCGTTCCGAGAGCTGGCCTGGCGAGGTGGAGAAGGATTTCCAGCTAGTGTGAAATACTTTGGGGAGAAAAAAGGTAGCAAAGGAGGATTTACAGACCGCATAGAATACAATCCAGTGTTCTCAAAGACTAGGAGGATCCAAGAAATTGGCAGACAGCAAATGGTTGGTTGATAATTCTTTCAAACCTGAGGTATGTCTTGTTGATCTTTATCAAAAACTGAACCAAAAAAGAGGTGTCACAACTGACAGATCATTTTTAACTGCAAATACAAACTGGAAGCATCCACACTCAAAGTGGTGGTACAAAAATTGCCCTGTCGGGAAAAATACAATTTCTATGTGGTTAAGATCTGCTGCCAGTGAGTCCGGCAGTGATACCAAGAAAGTGAAGATTAGTAACCATTCAGCGAAAGCAACTGCAGTCTCCAGCTTAGCAAAGGGGGGATCAGCGAACAGCAGTTGATAAAGATTATGGGACAAAACAATAGCCAGTCGATTAAGTCTTACTTACAAATGGACATTGATCATCAAAAGCGTTATACAAGCTATGAGAGACATTCCAAGTACTAGTCGCAGTGTCCCATCAGGTTCAGAAAACCAACCAGGAATTGTTTATAATGACTGTGTGCTTAACATTAATAATAATGATCAAAATAATGAGAACATTATTGATAATTAATTAATTATTTTTTATAATATGAGGCATTTAACTTTTATTTTAATATAGTTCAATAAATACTTCAAATACCTGTTTATGTTGTTTCTTTTTTCGTTTTTTTCGTGAGGTATATAGACATCTATATCTTACAAAAAATTCGTTGGATATTTATAGCACAAATGAAATGTGTTCCTTGAAATAATTAAAGACAAATTAATAATGAAATAATTAAAGACAAATTGATAGAACCTTCAACAGAGTATTTCAATTTGAGTTTTGCTACTGAAATTCACCGAAAATATATTTTTTGCAAATATTCGTGATGATAGGACAATTTTTTTCATTTATAATAATTATATTGAGTCTCCATATATACCCAGAAAATATGTTCCTTGCATTTTAGTGGTATGAAATGAACATTTGTTTGTCTAAAATAATGTATTCTATTAGCTATCTGTATTATTACAGTGGACGGAAGGCTGTATTTTCATAATTTTTGTTTGTCAGGTGACTATATTTTGCAAAGAATTCGTTAGATATTTATGGCACAAATGACGCGCCTACTTTGAATTTTATTCACATGAAATAATCAAAAATAAATTAACAGAACCTCCAAGTGTTTATTATAATTTAAGTTCTACTACTAAAGTTTGTTACATTTTTTGCAAAATATTCCTGATAGAAACATTTCTAGTTTCATTTTGTGATTATATTGGGTTTCTATATCCAAGAAAGACCTTCCTAGGATTTTAGTTGCATGAAACGAATCTTTGTTCGTTAAAAATAATGTATGCTATTAGCTATCAACAAATCTGTATAACTAAATAGAATGGAAGCTTTATTTTTACAATTTTTGTTTGTCAGGTATTCGTTAAAAATAATGAGAATTCTTGTTTGAAATGAATAGGAGGCTATGGAATTATCACATCAACCTTATTATTCAAAATGTTATTTTGACGGTGTATCTTATGACATATATCCATCAATTAATATTATCCAAAATGGAATGGAAAACGTCAAAAAATATAATCTGTGTATTTTGTGCTACAAAATGGATGATTTGAGGAAGTGCCATCGAAATTTGAGACATTTATCTTACTTGCTCCAAGAACCCTGTGTTCAATCATCTCAATACATGTTGTTCAGCAAAATTGGTGGAGTTTTACTTGAAATTGATGGATCCAATACCTGGTGACACTGGATATCGGGCCACCCCTGTAACTTCTGCATTCGTCAACGGATTCTTCTGAAATTTGGTACAGTTATATAAGCAACCATTTCGAATTTGATCGCAAAACAGTCCAATATGGCGAACTCCCGGTTTTTCTGGAAATGCCAGCAACTTTGTTCTTTCAAATGGAGCACCCTGTGTACTTTTACGTATTCAAGTTCAACAGGTCAAAACAAGTCCAAACCTCATGTCAAATGTAATTTGAAAAAAAAATTAAAAATTCAAATTGTTTTATTATTTTACCTCGTGGATAAATGAGATTTGGTCGAGGCTATTCACAATGAGTCGCACATAACAGAAAAACCTGATTTTTCATGAAAAATAATTTTTTGTGTCACTTATTGATGAATCAATGCAGTCACATCACATTTTGATCAAAAATTCTTTTTTTTAAATTAAACCCCTATGGGCCATCTACATGTCTCTCTGGAACATACATTCAGGAAAATACTTACATATCATTTTTGTATTTCGGTGCAGTAACAAATTGTATACGTTCAAAAATCTACAACTAGTTCAGGAGTTTCCTTGCAGTTCGAATAATTTTCCAACTTAGTAAGCTGTGGAAAACAACATTCCTGATTCTTGTCAACTAATTGTGTTTCGCTGTCATCTTTCCTCTTAACTTAAATTAGTAGAAATGGAAAATGAAAATTATAGGTTTTCAAGAGTTGAGATGGAAGATGACAACGAAACACAATCAGTTGACAAGATTCAGAAATATTGTTTTCCACAGCTTACTAAGTTGAAAAATTATTCAAACTGCAAGGAAACTCATGAACTAGTTGTAGATTATCGAACGTATACAATTTGGTACTGCAACAAAATACAAAAATGATGTGTATTTTTTTTCCTGAATGTATGTTCTAGGAAGACATGTAGGTGGCCCATAGGGGTTCCATTAGAAAAAAAATAATTTTTGATCAAAATGTGATGTGACTGCATTGATTCATCAATAAGTGACACAAAAAATCATTTTTCATTAGAAAAATATATTCTGTTATGTGCGACTTATTGTGAATAGCCTTGACCAAATCTCATTTATCCATGAGGTAAAATAAAAACATGATTCGAATTCATTTAAAAAAAAAAGACATTTGACATATGATTTGGACTTGTTTTGACCTGTTGAATTCGAATATGTGAAAATATACAGGGTATTCCATTCGGAAAAACAAAGTTGCTGGCATTTCCAGAAAAACTGGAAGTCCGCCATATTGAATTGTAATGTGATCAAATTCGAAATGGTTGCTTATATAACTGTACCAAATTTCAGAAAAATCCGTTCACGAATGCAGAAGTTACAGAGGTGGCCCGATATCCTGTGTCACCCGGTATTCATATTTAAAAGGCTAAATTCAACAAAATTGTGTCCAAGTATTTTTATATATATATATATATATATATATATATATATATATATATATATATATACAGGGTGTTCGGCACCATTGCCAACTCCGTTATTATTGATGCTACGATTTCGGTTAAATGGGCAAACTGGTAGAATTTTTAGTGGCCTTCTCGATGCCGAAAACAAAAAAAAATTGACAGTTGCGTTGTCATAATATTTCATAAAATGATATTTTTTTCAATGGAACACCCTATATTTTTTCATGCATTTCGATTCGTAATAACATTCTCAACAACAAAGCTCATTTGACTTTTTTTCGTAAAGGTGAAAATAAGACAGTTGTATTAATAGGAAACATTTATAACAAACGGGTTTGATAAAGCGCTATAAAATATCGAGTAAATGTTCAAAAACACCGCCTTCTTGTTGAACACATATTTGGGCCCTTCTATTGACACTACGTGTGGCATTCAACACAGTTCGGCCATCAATTCTATTATGTATAGTTTCAATATAATTTTTCATTTAATCTACATTATTATGTTTCATTTTGTACACCTCATTTTTCAGAAATCCCCAAAAATAAAAATCTAGAGGTGTCTTGTCTGGTGAACGAGGGGGCCACTTAACAGGACCATTTGTAGCAATCCATCTGTTTCCAAAATAGCCTCGCAGCAGTCGTTTTACGCCACTGACAGTATGTGGTGGTGCTCCATCCTGCTGAAAATAGATCATCTGACGAGCCTCCAGATCAAGATCATCGAAAAACTCTTCCAACATTCTTGTTAATAGATTAATGTAACAGGGTCCGTTCAAAGAACCATGGTAGAAAAATGGACCGATAATTCTGCCTCTAAATAGACCACACCAAACATTAATACTAAATCGTCTTTGCGGATTGTGGGGATGGACTAGAAATGGATTATGTCTACTCCAATAATGAAAATTCTTTCTTTTATACATCCCACGATTTGAAAAATTAGCCTCATCGCTCCATATAATATTTCTATTGAAGTTTGGATCTTGTCTGCATTTATTCATAAACCACCGACAAAACTCCAATCGTCTCTCAGTATCACCAGGTTCTAGTGTTTGCACTGGTCTTAACTTATAAGGAGAAATCTTATGTTTCTTCAGAATTCGTTGAATACCAGACAGTGGAACAGCTATTTCTCTAGATAAATCTCTGATGGAATTATTTGGATATACCTCAAAGTAGGATAAAACGTCAATTTCTGTATCTTCAGATATTACAAAACGTTTTTTAGTTCTCCCCTTCTCAAAAACTTTTTCATTGTTCCTGAATCGACGATGAAGCACAGCAAAAAAACGCCGATTAGGTAATTCACGATCGGGGAACGAATTGCTGTAGTGTTGGAGTGCTCTTACGCTATTTTTCTGGCAAACCAAGTAGGATTCTAACATATCACATTTTTCTTGATGGGAAAACGGCATTTCGAAAAATATTCGAACAGTAGTTGACAGTTACAATAATTCATGACATTGTCATGACATACCTGAGAATATTTGACAAATAGAATTTCAACAAAGTTTCAAGGCAACTTGATTGCTCATAATAATGTAACGAACCTAGGCCGGACCTGTCGCCTCCCGCGTCGCCATCGACAGCGATGAGATCATCCCCGGAGATATTCGAGAACCATCCAGTCCCTCTTCCGCGTAATGCAACGGTCAATATTGGAAACAATTGGAACATGCCGTCGCCAACTGGAAGAATTCGAAACATCGAGAATGCTGTATCGGAGATAAATAGACCGCCCTCAAGAGGGAGTGAACAGGCTGAACGAGCCCATACCATCGAGCTATACAGTGGCGTAGTAATATAAATTAAGTTGTAGATTCAGTGTGAAATAAATTATTTAAACCAAGTTAAGTTTATTTACGTTACAATTGGTGTCGGAAGTGAGATTTTGAAAATAAACAAGTGATCGTGGAGTGGATAGTCAGAAAAATAAATTGATAGACCTTTTTGTACGCCCAAAATAGACAGTGGCCCGGTTTTCGCGAAGTGGACAATTGTGCGTGGGAATATAAACTGATACACTGTTCGCGTGAAACAGAAAATAGACAGTGGCCCGGTTTTCGCGAAGTGGACAATTGTGCGTGGGAATATAAACTGATACACTGTTCGCGTGAAACAGAAAATAGACAGTGGCCTGGTTTTCGCGAAGTGGACAATTGTGCGTGGGAATATAAACTGATACACTCTTCGCGTGAAACAGACAATAGACTGGTGGCCCGTGGAAAAGAATTCGCGAAGTGAATTTTTAACAAACTGATAAACTTTTTCGTGTGAAACAGACTGATACCTCGTCAAAGACAAAATGTGTTCAAGAAAAGTGCGCCTTGCGGACTTGAAAGTAGCGGAATTGAAACAGGAATTGGAGGAAAGGGAACTGGAAACAACGGGTAAAAAGCAAGTACTCCAGGAAAGACTTGCAGAAGGACTTATACAAGAAGGTGAGGACCCCGAAACATTTTTATTCGAAGTTCCCGGAGGTGATTTAAGTTTGGTAATGAATAAACTCGAAGAAACTACTAAATCTGTGAAAGAAGAACTGCAACAAAATTCGAGGACTTTGGAAGAAAATGCTAGAAATCTGGAAGAGAAGCTTGAAGAAAATTCGAGAAATCTGGAAGAGAAGCTTCAAGAAAATTCTATAAATCTGGAAGAGAAGCTTTCTAGAAATCTGGAAGAGAAGCTTCGAGAAAATTCAAGAAGCCTGGAAGAGAATGCTAGAAATCTGGAAGAGGAGCTTCAAGAAAATTCTAGAAATCTGGAAGAGAAACTTCTAGAAAATTCAAGAAGCCTGGAAGAAAATGCAAGAAGCCTGGAAGAGAAGTTCCTGGAAAACACAGAAGGCCTAAAAAAAGAATTGTGTGGTGTGGCTAATTTTCTAGAAGGAAGAATGGGAACCGTTGAGACAGAGATAGATAAAATGAGGGAGCAAATGAACACGGAGGTAGATAAAATAAAGGAAACGATCAGTAAGCTGGAAAAACGAATTAATAGTGCGCCCTCCACAGAGATGGTTAACGAAAATGCAATGCTGGACTTGAGTTTGAACTTGGATAAAGTTCAAGAGGGTATAAAAGATGTCAAGGTCATTTCTGAAATAGGGAAGCTTTCCATGAAGCCGCCTCAATTTGACGGAAAAACTCCATGGGAAAATTACCGCCGACAGTTTGAAGCAGCGGCCAAAGCAAATGGATGGAATGCAGGGGAAAGAGCTGTAGCACTAACACTTGCATTACGTGGAGAAGCGACGAATATTCTACAAACTCTTACCGCCCAAGAACAGGAGGACTATGATCAGCTGATTAAACATCTAGAATTACGATATGGCCACGCCCATTTGGAACACGTATACCACTCCCAGCTGAAAAATCGCTGCCAAAATCGGGCGAATCCTTACAAGAATTCGAAACTGACATTGCACGCTTGGTTCGTCTCGCATATCCAGCCATACCGGAAAATGTAATGGAGCGATTAGCGGTTCAGGCATTCTTGGATGGACTCCGTGACCAAGAAACCAGACAAGCGTTGATATTAGCTCGTCCAACACATCTCGTAGACGCACTGGCACGAGCTTTGGAATTTGAGGCAGCAAAACAATGCTGCAAAAGCCAAAGTAAAGTTCAAACGATTGAGGAAGACTCACAGGAGCCTGCTAACTTGGAAGCTGCCATAAGAAAAGTGATGAAGGAAGTGTTGCCTGAGAAAAGACATATAAGATGCCGGAATTGTCGCAAAATTGGACATGTGCGTAGCAAATGTCCAACATTCATCGACTCCGATGCAGGAAAACTAAGAAAGGTCGATGAGAAGGGGCAATCGTCGGCATGTGTCCGGCAAGCCCCGGTTAACAACGCATATGTCGCTATGCTTCAACGACAGAACAAGGGTGTCTTCGTAGACGGTCTCATCAATAACGAGCCTTGCACCATGCTGCTAGATACAGGTGCGAGTAGGACAATTCTCGGGCCTTCCTTTGCCAGAACACCGGAACGGATTGAACCGACAACTTGAACGAGCCTTGCACCAGCTACTGTATATGGCGAGCTACCGATTGAAATAATTTTGGGCAACACTAAAGTGAAACATCAGGCACTTGTAGCGGACATCGAAGACGATGCAATCATCGGAATGGACATCATGAATTCCAGAGGGTTTGAATTGGATTTCAAAGACGGCGTCCTACGTGTCAACGGAGAAGAGCTGGTACTTCATGGGAGAAGTGAAGAGTTGATCCGTGTGCTGTTGGCTGAAGATGTAAGCGTACCTGAGAGGGCTGAAACCATTCTGGAGGCTCGCCTGGACGGGAGTGCGAGCAGTTGAGACGTGGTGATGTTCGAGCCCAAACTTCATGCTGAGAAAATTGGACGAAGGATTGCACTAGGGAAGACCTTGTTGCGTGCTGACAAATTTGTGCCGGTAAGGGTCATGAATGTCAATTATTTCCCAGTGACCTTGAAGAAAGGAACAATTTTGGGGCACTGCTCGTCAGTTTCATCCGTGATCCGGGGCGTACGAGGTACGATTAGCCAACCCAACAACTTGCCCACAGAACTAGAGAAATTAGTTGCCATCTCTTCCAAAGACATAAAACCAGCTCAACAGCCCAAACTAAGAGATTTAGTCAAAAGTACCAAGACATCTTCGATACCGGACAAGGAAAAGGGGTCGAACTAATGTGGTCCAGCACAAGATTGATACTGGGGGTGCCCGACCGATCCGGCAATCAGCAAGAAGACTTCCTCTTGCCAAGAAGGCAGAGGCTGACAAAATAGTCAGCGAGATGGGAAAAGAAGGAGTTATCGAACCGTCTGACAGTCCCTGGTCCTCTCCAGTCGTACTGGTGAAGAAAAAGGATGGATCGACACGCTTTTGTGTAGACTATCGCCAACTTAATAATGTCACGAAGAAGGACAGTTACCCTCTCCCGAGAATAGATGACACCCTAGACACGTTGGCTGGTTCCACGATTTTCTCGACCCTTGATCTGAAGAGTGGATACTGGCAAGTAGAACTCGCTCAGGAAGATCGAGAAAAGACTGCTTTACCATCGGCTCAGGATTGTGGCAGTTCACCGTTATGCCATTCGGGCTCTGTAATGCTCCCGCCACATTCGAAAGATTGATGGAGACAGTGCTGAAGGGACTCTCATGGAACACGTGTCTAGTGTATCTCGACGACATAATTGTGGTCGGCAGATCGTTCGAGGACCACGTGAAAAACTTGGAGGAAGTATTCCTGCGACTGAGGAACTCCGGATTGAAGCTGAGCCCTAAGAAATGCCATCTGTTCCAAAAAGAAGTACGATACCTCGGCCACGTTGTCTCTGGGGAAGGAGTAGCAGTGGATGACCAGAAGATCAAAGCTGTTAAGGATTGGCCCATCCCAAAAGACATTCACCAACTTCGAAGTTTCCTTGGTTTATGCACATACTATCGCCGATATGTGCTGGGATTCGCCAACATCGCTAAACCACTGACCAGGCTCACGGAAGGCCAAACAAAGTTCCAGTGGTCCGAAGAATGTCAAGATTCATTCAGGAAGCTGAAAGGAGCTTTGATCAACGCACCTATACTGAGCTATCCCTACCCAAAGGGAAATTCATTTTGGATACGGACGCCAGCAACGTGGGACTTGGAGCTGTCCTATCTCAGATCCAGGAGGGACAGGAGAAGGTCATTGGTTATTTCAGCAAGACGCTTAGCAAACCAGAGCGCAATTACTGTGTCACCAGGCGAGAGCTGTTAGCTGTTGTAAAGGGAGTGGAACACTTCTACAAGTACGTGTATGGAAGAAGATTCCTGTTGAGAACTGACCATGCAGCTCTCAAATGGCTCTTACAGTTCAAAAATCCTGAGGGTCAAGTAGCACGTTGGATCGAGAGACTCCAAGAATTCGATTTCGAGATCGAACATCGAGCCGGAACTAGCCATAAGAATGCAGATGCCTTGTCGCGAAGACCATGTCCAGATGATTGCTCACATTGCCGACGAGCAGAAGAGAAAGAAGCAACACTTTGTAGAACCGCGGCAATAGATGACAACTGGAATGACAGCAAGATCCAGAAAGACCAAGAGAGAGACCCCGACCTTGGCTTAGTCGTCAGCTGGAAGAAGGGCAATCGAAGACCATCATGGCAGGAAGTCGCAGGTTACTCGCCGGCTGTTAAGTCCTATTGGGCACAATGGAACTCTCTTATTCTGGACAATGGGACCTGAAACGTGTGCAGGCCGCGATAGTCGGGGGTAGACGGCTCCAAAGACGGCTTCTAAGTCCTAGTGGGCACAATGGAACTATTCTGGAGTCTGCGGGGACATCTGGGAGTGACGAAGACCCTGCAGAAAGTGAGGCAACGGTTTTACTGGGCCAATTGTCAAGCTGACGACCAGGACTGGTGCAGGAAGTGCGCTGTATGCGCTGCTAGCAATGGACCTCGAATACGACCCAAGGCCCCGATGCGTCAGTACAACGTAGGCAGCCCGTTCGAGAGAATCGCCATTGACATCGCCGGCCCGTTTCCCGTATCCGACCACGGGAATAAATACATCCTTGTGGCAATGGACTACTTCAGTAAGTGGGCGGAAGCCTATGCCCTGCCCAACCAGGAAGCCATCACCGTCGCCGACGTCTTGGTGAAAGAATGGATATGTCGATTCGGTATTCCAATGGAGCTGCACTCGGATCAAGGCAGAAATTTCGAATCCAACCTTTTCCAAGAAATATGTCTACTGCTGAACATCCGCAAGACAAGAACCACGGCCCTACATCCGCAGTCCGATGGAATGGTGGAACGGATGAACAGGACGATCAACCGCCACTTGTCCAAGGTTGTCTCTGACCATCAAAGAGACTGGGACCAGTATCTTCATTTGTTCCTGATGGCCTATCGATCCGCAGTACACGAGTCAACCGGTCAAACTCCTGCTAGTATTATAATGGGCCGAGAACTGCGACTGCCTTGTGACCTGAAGTTTGGGATACCGCCAGGACAAGACACTGCGGGAGAGGACTACGTCAGCAAACTTCGGCAGAGAATGGACGACATCCACGAACGAGTCCGGTTGAACATCCAGAGTGCCAGCGATAAAATGAAGAAGACCTATGACATCAAGGCCGACGCTGGAGGATTTAAGGTTGATGACCTGGTTTGGCTGTACAACCCCAAACGTCGTCGTGGACTATCACCAAAGTTGCGGAACTCGTGGAAGGCCCGTATAAGATCGTGAAAAGGATAAACGACCTGTGTACCGAATCATAAGCACCCGAGGGAAACCAAGGGTCGTCCATTTCAACAGGTTGGCCATTACGCTGGAAACCATGACCAAGTTCGCACCCTCAAGCCACCGGAGGAGATATGACGTTCGGAAGTTTATGTCCTTGTATTCAAACGGGCAGAAAGTTCTACATGGGGTTACTAGAGAGGAGTCACGAGACCTTTGCGAGGTTCCTGCTGACTACGCACTAGCGCACTGTGTGGCAGAAGATCTTCGAATGTCCAGGGCATCGCCGTAGTGTTCTCCAAGAAATTTGGTCAACTCCAAACACTGCGGGAGCAGAATCCAGAAGTTGGTGGGTGCTACAGTTGAAGAAAGGCCAGAGAAACATCTACTACCTAGTCACCAAGAGGCATTCCCAAGATAAACCGTCTTATGAAGATGTCTGGAAGAGTCTCACCAAACTAAGAGATACTATGGTGGACCAGAATCTGGTGGATCTAGCAATTCCAAAATTATCCTGTGGTATTGATGGGTTGGACTGGAGAGTCATAAGAAGTATGCTGGAGGCGATATTCAGATCCAGCGGCGTCAAGATTTTGGTTTGCTGTAACCCTATTCCACGACCGATCATGAAGACCGTGGAGTGTTACTTCCATCGAACTTCACGGTGCAGATATGGGGAGTCATGCAGATATCGTCACACTCCAAGGATGAAATTTCGGGACGAAATGTCTTTAAGAAGGGGGCAATGTAACGAACCTAGGCCGGACCTGTCGCCTCCCGCGTCGCCATCGACAGCGATGAGATCATCCCCGGAGATATTCGAGAACCATCCAGTCCCTCTTCCGCGTAATGCAACGGTCAATATTGGAAACAATTGGAACATGCCGTCGCCAACTGGAAGAATTCGAAACATCGAGAATGCTGTATCGGAGATAAATAGACCGCCCTCAAGAGGGAGTGAACAGGCTGAACGAGCCCATACCATCGAGCTATACAGTGGCGTAGTAATATAAATTAAGTTGTAGATTCAGTGTGAAATAAATTATTTAAACCAAGTTAAGTTTATTTACGTTACAATAATTATGTTTTATCGAATCAAACACATTTTTTCCAACCACATTCATATGACCCTCCAGTATTTTCTGGTCTGTACAAAAACGGCTTCAAAGTTATCATTATAGCAGACATATTTTGATTCACAAAATAAATGCGGCTAGCGGAATGGCTTTAAGATGGAAATTATCATTTTGTACATTAATACCAAATAGCTTAGTGGTGTCAATTGAGTGGTGCCACATGATGATCACGGGTTTCACGAGTTCACATCCCAGCGCAATTTTTTCTTTTTACTGTCTTATTTTGCTATTAGTAACAAAATATTGTCATTCGTATGAGTACAAAAAATGGGTGTTTGGACAATCATGAGGTTTTATTCGCCAAAACAAAGAAATTTTTTGTACTAGGGAAAGAAATAAATATTTCCACATAAGTCGCTCATTTTCCACTTTAGGAAGAAAAGTGATATGAGCTTTGTTGTTGAGAATGTTATTACGAATCGAAATGGTTGAAAAAATATAGGGTGTTCCATTGAAAAAAATATCATTTTATGAAATATTATGACAACGCGACTGTCAATTTTGTTTTTGTTTTCGGCATCGAGAAGGCCACTAAAAATGCTACCAGTTTGCCCATTCAACCGAAATCGTAGCATCAATAATAACGGAGTTGGCAATGGTGCCGACTTAATTTGAAACACCCTGTATATATATGTTATTAAACATAGACATCTAACACCCAGTTTCTGTTATTCACCATTGAAGTAAGAAGAATTACTAGCAGAGTTTCTACAACATTTGAATAATGTAACAAATTATTCAAAATGGAAAAATATTTTTAAGAAATAGAATCGTCTTTTCTATATTTTACTATTATACTAAGTGAAGAAAGACAGAAAAAATGTATAAATAGTATTTTCCCTTTGTTGAGATAGACAGATAAAGGTAACAATAATTATTTAAAAAGCGTATAGGGTGCTGTGCATTTGACGAAAAAATTTTCGGGGATAATACCATAAATGCTTCGAAAATAATAATAATAATAATAATATTTATTTACCATTCAATTTGAAAAATATACAATACTTTTAGTTAACGATAAATAAATATAGAATTCCCACAGAAGGATGAACCTGTGCGTGGGTTTTAACATATCAATGTACCATAGATTATAATAAATAAAATTGTAAAAATAATTTTTTTTTTTTTTTTTAAAAAAAATTTATTAAAATTAAAAAAAAATTATATTTTAAAAATGAAACAATTCGCAATAGAATTATTATAAATGGATAAAATTGTAAAAATAAAGTTTCTGTCAGTGTGATCAGAAAGGCACGAAAATAATTCAATGTAGATATCACATTAATAAGAAGAACAACCTATTTTAGAAATAAAACAAATTGTAATTTGGTATTTACATCGAACATCAATCACATATCAATAAAACAAACAATGGAGAATTGAATTACAGGTTATACAATTCCAACTAACATGTAAGTACATCTTCAATTAATATTTATACACTGTAGTAATATGTATTCTTCATATCGACATATTGGTGTATCTCTACTCTTGGCAAACCTAATATCCAAACTTTGAGCTCATTTTTGAATAAATTATTACTAATGATAGCTTTGGTATCTGCTGGAATGAGATTATACAGCCGAGGAGCTAAATAAGTATAACACTTTTGTAAAGTGTTCTTCTGTGATTTTGGCACATAGGTTGAATTCATTTTATGGCGAGTTGCATAATGGTGTTCAATTTTTTTAAGTTCATGTTTATTTTTGTGTTGCCTTATAACCGTTTTGAAAAAGTAGAGTTGTCTTATGTCTAGAATCAATATTTCTTTATATAGCGCTTCTGTAGGGTAAGTTCTTTTTCTATTTGTGATTATTTTCAAAGTTAATTTTTGTATTTGTTCTAGATTTTTTATATGAGAGGCATTTGCTGCTCCCCAGGCAACTATCCCATAGGAGAGGTGGGTTTCAAACAAAGTATAGTAGATTGTGCGCATCTGAGCTATATCTAGATAGGGTATCATGTATTTCAGTCTGTATGTTACACTACGTAATTTTTTCACCAAATAATTAATATGTGCGTCCCATTTCAAGTGAGCGTCTATATATATGCCAAGATACTTTATATTATTTACTGGTGAGATAGTGAGATTTACGTTTTCATATTTTATAAGTAGTGATTTGAAACTTGGTAAATTGTTAGCATAGGATGTGAAAGTAATGTAAAATGTTTTATCCATATTAATAGTCAGTAGTTTACTTTCAAACCATTGAATTATAGCTTTGAAATTTTTTTCCACTTTTTCTTTTACAGAGCTCCATGTTTCCGATTTGTAAATAACTACTGTGTCATCTGCAAAGCTTATTATGTCCCCTTCCACGTCTAGTGCAAAGATATCATTTAAGTAGATGTTGAAGAGGATCGGACCCAAAACTGTCCCGTGGGGTACACCATATTGGACTATTCGAGATTCACTGAGAGTGTCTTCGATTTTAACACATTGATTCCTTTCATGGAGATAACTATAGAGAAATTGGTGGGATATTCCTCTGAATCCAATACTCTCAAGTACCTCTAGAAGCTGGTTATGGCTGACAGTATCGAATGCTTTCTTCAAGTCCACGAATATAAATAGTGATGGTAATTTTTCGTCTACATATTTACCGATTTTGTTGGTAAGCAGTGTTATTGCATCTTCAGTTGACTTGCCCTTCTGAAATCCGAATTGATTTTTTGATAAAATGTTATATTTTGTTAGATATTTTTCAATGCGTGATTTTAAAATGGTTTCGAATATTTTTGCGAAATTTGTAATTACAGATATTGGGCGGTAGTTATCTACTTTGAGTTTATTACCAGACTTGAATATTGGTGAAATGACAGCACATTTGAATGGAGTTGGACATATCCCACTACTAAATGACCAGTTCATTAGGTACGTCAAAGGTATCGCCAGTTCTTTTGCTACCAGTTTAATAGTTTCAGCTCTACGAGTGTCAATCCCGGGAGATTTTTTGTTTTTTAAGTTGATCGATAAATCCGAAAAAAAAATGTTTTTTAATAACTGCACGAGTTTATTTTTTTTCATTGTTTCAAAGCATAAATTGTTCGACTCCGAAGGAGGAGAATAATTTTTTTAAAACAACGAAAGAAATAACCGAGTGCAGTTTAAAAAAAAAACACCTTTTTTTCAGAATTATTTGGTTAATTTTTGGAGCACGAATGGTATTCGGTAGAAAATTTCAAGAATACAAAAAGATACATATTATTTATTGTTATAGTTGATACTACAATTATTGTGAGTAATATTGTCACTGCAGTTGAATTGTCACCTAGCGCGCTGAATTACAGCGATAATCCACATAGTTGGTGGATTACCGATGTGATTCAGCGATAATTCCACACCTCTTTTGGACATTTTGACATTTTCACTTATAATCTTCCTGGAGCATGAATTATTGCCGGAAATTTTTTGAGTACATGAATTCATGTACGATACAAATTTCCCGCAATTAATTCAAGCACGTGGGGGATTCGGTAACAAAATTTCTTACCGTAATTATATTTGAATAGGAAACATTGAGTAAATATTTATTTTGACGTTATTCACAAATAAATAGAAGGCTGTGTGTAATGGGAGTTTTGTGGAAGATTTTTTTTCTGATTTTCCCCGTTCCCTAGTAAAATAAAATATATAATATCAGATAAACTATTATGTAAAATTAATTGATTTCATACAATTTTCTTACTAGGTTTCAGGGAAATGTGAATATTGGCTGAAACTGAAAGTGGATACGTTCGTATTAAGGAAGATATTTTTTGATTTTGCCCGTGCCCTAGTAAAATGGAATATAGAATATCAGATACATTTTTATAGAAAATGAATGTTCGTATTGCGAGATATTTTTTTTTATTGTTTCCGTGCCCTAGTAAAATGAAATTTATAATATAGATACATTATTATATCAAAATAATTGATTTCATATAATTTTTTACTAGGTTTCAGGAAAATGTCAATATTGACTACAAAGAAAGGTGACATACAGCAAAAAATATATAACTGTACCTATACATATATACTTGAATATTTTTAGGTTTAATTCTAAGAAAAATTAGTAATAGCGGTAATAATTTGTTTTTTAAATAATTCAGGAAGTCGGGATATTTTATTCTTTATTCTAAATAGAATGTTGTTGGCGTATGTTGCCGGTTTAAGAAATATTTTGTAACGTAAGCCATGGATTTGACATTTACTACTCCTGTCAATCAATATTTTATTTGTGGCATTATAAGTTCCTCATAACATTGTATTCAATCATAAGTTAGTAGAAAAGTTATAATAAAATGAACTTTCAATCGTATGAATTGTGTTCCTTCTGCAAAGAATCACAGCACATTGAAATGTACCATAAAAATGTAAAATATACATATAACATACCTAGTGGAAGAATCTGGATTAAATCCTGAGCAAGAAAACTTATTTAAAGAGAATGGCAACATTCTGCGTGATATTGTGCCTTCTTTTGGACACAAATCTAATACTCAAAGAAATAAACTGGTGTCTCAGTGTTATTTTCATTTCATGAAACACAGGCATATTGTTGAAAAAACAGCGGTTCTGTGTTTTATTCACCACTTAGGAAAGAGAAGGTAGGAGTGGAATTTTTGAAGAATTTAAAATTAATTAAGGATATTATAGAATGTACACCTCAATAAATTCTTATATTTCCAACTTATAAAGTAAGTAAATACAAAATATTGTCAATATTATTTCAATATTGTTTTTGTCTAATTATATGATAGCTGTCATGTGCCGGAAAGTTTCCACTTATTAATTTTACGTCTACATGCTAATGTGGATGGAAAATTTTCAGAAAATTTGCTGGTTACCATAGTAACAATGTCGAATTAAAGCATCTGATCGGTTGACAATGACTGGTATAAAATTTTCGCTGAGTCCCCAAAAATAAAAAACTTCCGCAAAGTTTTGTGGTTGCTATAGTAGCGATCTGAAACGGAAGCTTCTTATTGGTTGAAAAATGTTGGTGTGAAATTTTCCTCACAATCCCTGACATATTTTGAGGAGATGAGATTGAAAATAAATGGCAATATCAACAGCTGTTCTGCATGTTCTATATCAGGTAACCGAAAAAAAAAAACAGAAAACATAACACACTTGAATACTGAATTACGGTGGCTTATCTGCTATCAACCTGAAACATATCATAGGTTCAGTGTCTACCAGTTAGGCGGTACCAACTTCATCGCAAAAAAATACCGATACTAATCAAGAAGTTGAATCCAGTATACAGGGTCTTACTGTAAATATTATTTTTATGAAAACACCTCAAGGTTATGTTACTTATGTCTATGCTGTGTAAAACACAGGGCGAAAATTTGTATGGAAGTAGTTTTGAAGTTAGAGTAATAGAAGTTTTGAAAATTCAACACCAAAAGAGTTAACATAAGAGTTGAAAGTTTGTATAGTGAGTTCTCAAGTCAGGGTCATAAAAATTGGTATTTGAGGTCTTCATTACAAGTAAAGGAATACATGTTCCGATTTCTTTAAAAATTCAACCCCTAAGGAAGTGAAAGTTTGTATGAGGGTTCCATTATTTTAGAAGTTGAAGTTAGGAGAAGTGGAATTTGGGCTTATTTTACAAATAAAAAAACAGATATTTCGGGATTTTTCGAAATTCAACCCTTGAACTTCGAGAACAATATTTTTGTGAATAAAATAGTACATTGGTGCACGTGTCAAACCTTCCGCCGGTTTGTCGGTATCCCAGAATAAATAGTTCAGAACCTGATTTTGTCGTACGTAAGGAAGTTGAGATAGTGGTTATAGAAATGTCATGGAATATCATTGCAAAGCATAAGCCATGGTACAAAACCTCATATTAAGTTGGAATTGAAAAACTTACAATTTATCCATTTGGTCCATCATAGCAGAAGACAAAGGATGTTTGTTCACGAAAAAATCTGGAAACAGCGATCTCATCGTGTAGTACATGTCAATCTTCTGTTTGACATTCTCAATGCTGAACTTATTCATCAGCAAGAAATTGGTGATCATAAGGTCATCTGAAAAATGAAGAATTTGTTTCAATGGATGAATGTCTCTGGTACGCAGAAAGGTAGTTTTCAAATACTAGTCATGATATTTTTGGCAGAAAGATTTTTTGATGAGGAATAATTATTTCTTCGCTTTTCAAGACCACTACAGATTTGACATAAATATGTAACTTCACGATTTTTATTACTTATACTTGGTACTCTTAAGTGAATATTCATTGAGATTGATGATGTTCCTACATTATAACAGTGTCTACTGACAAACCTGATAGGTCTGTCATAACCGTGAAACCCCTGCCTGGATATCAAGACATAAACATCATTGGTCAATGGGCCCGGTCTCATCATTTGTATTCTTGGATAAATTGATTGTCGGACTTTTCTGAATATTGATTTTCAATCAGCAGATACATGAATATCACTCCCATACATAAAATGCTGCAATTTTTGTATACCAAAAGCTATCACCAACGCTTCTTCTATTCACGCGTAGTCTTGTTTTGTTTTAGTCACGCTCCTGGATTCGAAAAATACAGGATGTTCTTCTTGAAGGAGATGAGCTCCCAAACTATCTTTCGAAGCATCTGTTTCAATTCCAATTATTTTAATGGGACAAAAAAAATATAATACTGGTGAATTTGTTCGTCAAGCCTTGTCTAGTGATGTTGATTTGAAAGATCTGTTATAAATTTGCATGACTTATATTTGGAATTGGTTTCCTGCTTGGTTCAACATGGTTTCCTGAAAAGGCTCCTTGCTTTGAACTGTATTTTAGACCTTCTGAATGGTATGTTATATTTCAACGCTGTTTCCAAAACTAGGCACATATCTTCATATTGTCTGATTTAGGGGTCCCCGTTATGATGATATCACCAAAATAAACTTTTCGAGATCCCCGAATATCACCTGAAATTTAATGAAACAAAAACAAAAAATACTCAAAATGATCAAATTAGATGTTTAAATTGTCTCAATTCTCTTCTTCACAGTAACATAAAAACAAAAGAAAAGGTAGTTACTGATAAACGTAACAAAAAATATATCTACCAGGGTCATATCCAAAGTAGTGGGTGCTTCTAACATTCAATTGATTTTTTCTTAGCAATTCCATTCATGTATTATGACATGGAATTAACGTTTTGCATGCAGAAAAATGTCCTCTTCCAAACAACACTTTCGAATATGGGGGTTGCAATTTGAAAAAAAAACGATGGCGTCATAACTTACACTATTATGACGTCACCCGAAAGAATTACATGTCAAAAAGTGCACGTTTGAAAATAAAAATTAACAGCCTTTACGTGCTCACTGTATGTAACAATACGTAATTATTCAACCAAAAAATTATCAATATGTGGCTTTAACTTCAAATGGACGCCTATATATACACCAATGTATTTTATTTTGTTTAGTTGGGTTTTTGAAATATGAGCTTATCGTGATGAGGAAGGTTTTGGTCATATAAATAGTCAGCAATTTACTTTCGAACCATCGAATCATTTTTTGGAGGTTTCTTCACCTTCTTGTTTGTTGTTGATTCTGAATGATAAACAACCGCTCTGTTATGTGCGAAGCAAATGATGTCCCTTCTACATTTGAAGTGGAAATGTCGTTCAACTGAATGTTGTAGAGCATCGGACCCAAGACAGTACCTTGAGGTACTCCGTTGTTGACTGTTTGAAATTCACTGAGGATGTCATTTATGTTCAAGCATTGTTTTTTTTCGTGAGGGTAACTGTACGTTGATTGGTATGACACACCTCTGAATCCAATACTCTCGAGAATTTCTAGGAGTTGATTGTGACTGACAGTACCAAATGCTTTCTTCAGATCCACGGATATACATAATGAAGGAAATTTTTAGTCAACATATTTATTCATTTTGTTGGTGATCAGTGTTATTGCATCTCCAAATGATTTGCCGCGTCGAAATCGTATTGATTTTCTGATAAAATATCATTTTTGTCCAAGTACTGTCCAATAGGTGATTCCAAAAGTATTCCAAAGATCTTTGCAAAATTCGTTATGACAGATTAAGGTCGATAGTTCTCGAATTATAAGGTATTTCCAGACTGGATTGGTGTAATAATAAGTACATTCAAATGGAGCTGGGCATATTCCACCACTGAAATACAAGTTCATTATTCATGACGAAGAATTTGATAATTTGTTTGTCATGATTCTGATTGTTTTTGATCGAAGGGGGCCAATATAGGGGATTGTTTGTATTCGAAGTTCTGAATAGTTTGCAGTATTTTGTCTTTATAAGTGTTGGGGTGATTTTCTTTTTTTTGGTTTTATGGAATATTAAAAACTCACTATGGATAACTAAGTGTATTATGTGGACTGTATAACTACAAAAGTAACTCAAAGAAACATTGTTTGAAAAGACCCCAAAGTTTTTGACATGGTATGACAATAATAATGCCAAATCTCTCCCCGCCCTTCACACTTGTCATTGTTTGGACATTAGAGGGTCAGTTTGTTCACCATAGGCGAAACACTCACGGACATAATGATAAAGTCATTCAACAATAAGTTTCCTCCAGAAAAAAAGGATTGATCATATTGCATTTGAGCTTTCGAGCAGTGATAAATGACAATGAATAGTTAATTCACCAACAAGCTTGATTTTCAGGTGGGAATTTTCATATGAAACTAGTCATCAAATTCTAGGACAAATCAATAACCCCATTTGTTCATTTCCGAAGATTCTAATTGTTTGATCTTTCTCCCGATATTATTTCTGCCGATTGCTCCCACAGATTTCGTTTGCAAATCTATGTGACATTTGTTATCGGATTCTTCCGAATCTATATAAAATTCGATATCAGATTCTTCGACACGCAATTCTTCATAACTCTTTACACTATCAATTGAACACATTTCTTTTATTTTGTATGCTTATGGCTATTATCCCTATCGCTAGTTTCTTTTTCCATAAAGTTTTTCGTGCACATCCCCGCAAAATAATTTTTCTAGAAACATTTGGTATACGTTGAAAAGAAGTAACATTTTCAATTGAATATTAAATAGAAATATTTTTCTGAACTTTAAAGAACCTACAATAAAAATTTAGTTATTTTTTTGTAATATCTAACAGAAAACAACCCCTTTGCTGCCTTAATCCACGCTGGACATTGAACTACAGCTGGCAAACATTGAAAGAGAACCCTAAGTCAAAGGAAAATCCGAAAGTGAATGTTTGTATTTTCATTCAAATAATTATTTGATTTTTCTCCAGTCTCAATTGAAAACTCACACATGAATAGGGCAAAGAAGAATGTTTGATGGAAGGATACTCACCAGAAATCAATTGTAACATTGCAAGACTGGCATCGCATCCACTAGGTCTTAAATACATTTTGTCGACGAAAATCTATTTCACCCTTCCACGATCATGAGGAAGACCGAAATAATTGCAACACATTTTCTAGAAGAATTTTATGAACACCCAGTTCATATAAACACGAATCAATCTACCATACCCCATGACAGGTTATGAATGACAAAAAACACTAATATTGAAGTGTCACTCCGAAAAAAGCATTCAATTTTTCCATCATTTCAAAGTGAAATTGATTCTGAAAAATGTATTTCTCAATTTTTCTAGTCACAGTGAACCCCTACATTCAACCATTGTCTGAATAGATATCTTCAAAACCATAGGGTTTCTTTTCAGAAAAAGGAATTGAGGAGAAAATTTCAATATAATTTGTTAAATTTGTTAAATTTGTTTCATCTTACGTGGCCAACAAACCAACGCTATCAATTCCCTGAGACCATCCACTGATCCCAGTAATTTGATCTGCCTAATTAACTCCATTGGCCTCCATTCAACTATTTCTGAGTTTACAAGGATTGTAAATGGCTCTAGCAGCTGCATTGACAACATTTTTACAAATTTAGATGAATCGTGCTATCAGACTGGCGTAACCGATTCCTGTCTCTCCAACCACTTCGCGCAGATACTGAATCTTAGTAATTTCGAAAGACAAAAAAGTGCCCCGTATTTCAGGAGGCAAATAACTAGCCAGGAAATACTCGCCTTCCGAGCCTCGTTACATACAGTTAACTGGAACACATTCTACTCGCCAAACTCTTCGAAAAACAAGGTGAATTTCCTCCCAAACCTATACTGTCGTCTAGTAGAGGAACATTCTCCTCTCAAAAAAATATCCTGTGAATTTGCACACAGAAACACTCTCAGGTGGTTCAATGACGATCTGATGAAATTATGGGATACGGTACGTGCGGTAAAGATAATTTACGATGCAACAAATGATCCCATTCATAAGCAAGCTTCCAAAGTGATTAACAATCAATATCAAAAGGCCATTATCGAATCTAAAAAAAATCATGCGATAATTTCATCAACCAATCTGATAATAGAATTAGAGATAGCTGGAGGGCTGATCAATTCTGAAAAAAGTAAACCAGCATCTCATGTTATATCCGACGCGATCTCTTCCCACCAATTCAACTCATACTTTACTACCATTGCCGAAACCATAATAAGTCGATTCCCACTCAATGCTAATAACCTTTCTCTAAAATCACTGGACAATGAACTTAAACCTACCTCACCCGGGTCTTTTTTTCTTGAACCCGTCACTCCATCCGAAATTTTTAATGCTATAAACGGGCTGAAAAACTCCTATTGTCTTGATGTATACAATCTCACCAGCAAAATCATAAAAGAAACCTGTACATATTTTGTTGAACCACTGACGTCTGTCTTCAATACTTGTATCAGCGAAGGATCTCTTCCTGATGAATTTGAAATCAGCAAAGTCATCCCTGTTTTTAAAAAAGTTTACCAAAATCAAGCTGAAAACTATCGACCCATTTCTATCGTTCCTATTTTTGGTAGAATTTTCGAATTTTTTTTTCTCAAAAAACGGCTTGAACTTTATTTTGAGGAGAACAATCTTTCAAATTTGGACCAATACTGTTTCCGAAAATCATGCTCCACTGTTCAAGCGGTAGCACGAGTTGTGAGGGATGAAGTCGACGATTTTGAAAAGGGTCATCATAGCTCTGCAACACTGTGTGACTTGAGTAAAGCGTCCGACTGTGTCTCTCATATCAATATGTCACATAAACTGAAAGAATATGGTCTGGCACTCTCACTCTTTTTATCTGGCACTCTCACTCTTTTTATCCTATCTGACGAACAGAAAACATCTTGTTGATCTAGGCAATAACAGAACATCTGATCTACAGCCAATTGAATTTGGTGTTCCCCAAGGATCCGTTCTGGGGCCTTTTCTGTTTATTGTCTATATCAATGATCTCTCCTATGAACTACTACCCTACAAATGTGTCATCTATGCCGATGACACATCCATTTTATGCTCTGACAAGAACTGCCAGACTTTGCTTGCCTCCATGTCACATGCCGAAAAACAAGCTGAATCGTGGTTCAACTCCAATCTACTATAACTCAATAAAGGAAAAACCCAACAATTTATATTTTCAACTAATCATAATATCTCGGTGGGAAAAACCGTTAACTTATTGGAAATCACACTTGATGACAGTTTGAATTAGGCACCTCACGTAGAAGCACTGAGCCAGAAACTCTCAGAATATATTTCCTTACTCAGGCAATTGAGAAACTTTGTAAGCTTGGAAACGCTTCTCTCGGCGTACTATGCATTTTTTCATTCCCATGCTAGCTATGGAACTCGGCTCTGGGGCAACTTCTCCAATGCTACAAAAGTTTTCACGCTGCAAAAACGCGCAATTAGAACAATTTTCAAATGGAGGTTACCGAGATTCATGTAGGCCCCTTTTCATAAATTTGGGCATCATGCCATTACAATCTATTTTCATATACCATACTCTCTTGAAAATACATAAACATAAAGATGTTTTTCCGACCAACTCCCATTTTCACGAGTATAACACCCGTGGGGCTAACCTATTAAGACCTTACCGGCTTGACTTACAGAAATCCTCAAAGAACTCACTCGATGCCAACCTTTACAATGTCTCACCGTGCACTACCAGTAATTTACCCTTGCCAATGTTCAAAAAGCAAATCATGGAATATCAAATTGAAAATATTTTTATAGTACAGAGGAATATGTTGCCTTAACCTCAGTGCTTGAATTTCTATAACATTTCTAATATGTACCTTTTATTCAGTCTGTGTGTATGTACGTTTGTGTGTTCATAAATCAGATCTATTTTACTCAATGTTGTACATTAACTGTTTATATATATATATATATATATATATATATATATATTCTTCTTTTTTATTTCTAATGTTCTTAAGGATCTTTGTGCAGATCTGCTGTTTCTATTATCACTCTGTACTACTGACTTGCTACTCATGTATTCTTATATACCGTTCTATATATCTATCTATCTATTGATTGGCCGATTCTTATCCAATGATAAGCCCGTATGGTTGACTGACAATATATTTTCAGACAATGAATTAACATATAATACATACATCTTATTAATCTCTCAGACTGCTATGATAGTTACTTGAATTTCACCTAGTAAAGGGATACCTGTCAAAATGTGAATAAATCATTGAGAATTTCAGAAATATTAACTTCCATTACTCACTTGGTATTTCGGGAAGATGAGGTTGAGTTATAGCCCACTCTTTGATTATATCTACGTCCTCTCTCAGATTCTCTTGGTTTTTTTGGTTGACCTCCAATCCTTTTTCTAATACATGGGATATGTTTTCGAAATATGTCGATTTGCTTTCCATTTCATAGATTCCAGAAGGTATTTCTTATGGAATTGGATGAATTATAGTTATCTTCAACCACACATATCATCAGTGAGAAAGTTCCTACCCAGATTGATGTTCTAAACAAATAAAATCATTATAATAAAATCATCATTATAATAATAACCCTGCGATGAGTTTTTTTATAATCACTATTAACATTTATCGTAAGTAATTGCACAAGTGCATCAAAATTACCGATAATTCTGCATGACAGCGTGTTGTCAAAAAACTGCATGAGTTCATTTTCATTTTCTCTAAAATATGGAAATGACCTGGAATGCGAAATTATCCGGTTATTTTGATGCACGAGTGTAATTCGGGGAAATATTTCTCGAATAAACTGTCAACTTGTCAAACTGACGTTATTAATTTATGAATTCTTAGCTTGTCATCAATAACAATCCCGTAACTGGAAAAAAAGAAGAGACGCAGAAATACGTTTGTTTTGATATTTTTCATTTATATATTATGAGTATACGTAAAAATATAATGAAACTATTTATTCAAGGTTGAACTAAATCAAAAGTTGCAGAAACTGCAGTGAAATATACAATTATTATACGTATTCTGGTTAGACAATGCAGCTATCGTTGCATTAACGGCTGAAGAGGATGTTTGAGAATGCTATGTCTGTGGTACGTCATTGCCACGCATTTGTTTGACTATTTCTTCATGATGATCTTCATCCATTTGAAAATATGGGGTTATTGATTTTGCGAAAGTGGAGATGACTGTAGCTCGTAACGAATGGTTAGTAAGATTGATATTCTCTGTATTCAAACCAGAAGCTTTGGCTTGTAGAACAGTCCATTTGCTTTCTGTATTTCGTCCAGCAGGAATATCTTTATACCATTTTCTGTTCAACTTCCAAGCGGGATTTACAGTGAGAAAGAGTCGTTTCGTTTTTATTCCAAACCGCTTTTCTAGGAATGATTTGTACAGTCGAATTGGACATAAATCAGGATTGATTTCATTGTTCATTAGCCATTTCAATGAAGCGCATGTTTTTTTCCCTCCTTGCGTCGTCTTAGTGAACACAGGATCGTGAATATTCCTTCCTGTTTTTTCACCTACGTTATTTTTTCCTTCTTCAAAGTACGAAATTAAGCACTTGTGGCATTCTCCACCACGCCAAGGTAATACGAAAGCAAAAACGAAAAATACCCTATTCTGCAAACCATCTGGGGTGTTTTCGTCACAACCACGAACCATATTTTGGAATTCATCGTACTTCTGAAAAACTGCACTTCCCTTTCTCTTCTCTGGATCATTTCATAGTTGCTTTCTCTTGACATTTTTCCACATCTCTGGCTGCTTTGAACTCAATATTAGTAAAAGGGTTGAAATTGATGTTGTGTTCAGTGAAATATTTTTCCATCAGTAATTTATCGGTTACGTTCCAAGTCGTTTCAATAGTAATTTCTTTATATCCATCGCCGTTCTGCTCACGCATATTGAATGCCCAGTCCGTTAATATTTTTGCCAGAAATTAACTTGTGTTTTTTTTCTCCAAAGTATAGTTTTTCTCAGCACAAAAGCTCATAAACTGACGCCACACGTATATTCCTCAATAGCTTGTAATGAAGCCCGACAGATACGAGACATTTTTGATGAATAATATTTTTGACATTACTTGTCAAACTGACGTTACTTGTAAATTGTCGCTGTATTATCAAAGTGTTCAATGGAATTGCCATGCATATGAACTGTGCAATTATCGCAGGGCTCTTTCGCTTTCTACAATGCAATTATCACTTATAATCTATCTAGAGCATGAATTATTGCTGGAAATTTCATTAGTACATGAATTTTTTGAGAATTATCACGGGTCGCGAAGCGACGAGGGATAATTTTCTTTAAAAATTCATGTACGAGACAAATTTCCCGCAATTAATTCAAGCACGTGGGGGATTCGGTAAGAAAATTTATACCGGAATTATATTTGAATAGAAAACATGTAGTAAATATTTATTTTGACGTTATTCACAAATAAATAGGAGGCTGTGTGTAATGAGAGTTTTGGGGAAGATTTTTTTCTGATTTTTCCCGTTCCCTAGTAGAATAAAATATATAATATCAGATGAGCTATCATGTGAAATTAATTGATTTCATACAATTTTCTCACTAGGTTTAAATTTTGCTGAAAATGAAAGTGAATACGTTCGTATTTTTTTATTTTCCCCGTGCCTTAGTAAAATAAAATATATAATATCAGAAATATTTTTATGTAAAATTGATTGTTTTCATACAATTTTTTTACTGGGTTTCAGGAAAATGTGGATATTCGTATTGCGGGGTATTCTTATTTATTTTTCCCGTGCCCTAGTAAAATAAAATTTCTAATATCACATACAATATTATATAAAAATAATTGATTTCATATAATTTCCCTACTAGGTTCCAGTGAAATGTCAATATTGACTACAAACAAAGATGATATACAGCAAAAAATATATAACTATACCTATACATATATACTTGAATATTTTTCATATTCTTTTAGGTTTAATTCTAAGGAAAATTATTATTAGCGGTAATCATTTGTTTTTCAAATAATTCAGGAAATCGGGATATTTCATTCTTTATTCTATATATAATGTTGTTGGTGTATGTTGCCGGTTGAAAAAATATTTTGTGAAGTTAGTCATGGATTTGACACTCACTCTTCCTGTCAATCAATATTTTATTTGTTGCATTATAAGTTCCTCATAACATTGTATACAATCATAAGTTAGTAAAAAAGTGATAATAAAATGAACTTTCAATCATATGAATTGTTTTTTTTTTTTTTTTTTTTTTTTGGTTCCCAGAAAAGGGATATCCAGTATTTTCAGAGAACATCGTGGGAACCTAGGGAAAGAAGGTAGGAGTTGGTGTTCTTCTTAAATTTCTGAAGGTTGTATGCCTCGGGGAACACCTCCCTAGGCAATGAGTTCCAAAGCCTCGCTGCTCGTTGGATGAACGAGTCTTTGGAAAGTGATGTTCTGCAGGTCTCCAAAGTGACCACGAAGGGGTGTGATGACTGAACTTGACGGGTTAATCTCGAAAAGACTGCCAAAGCAGGAACGATTGTTGATATTTCAGAAGAGCATCGCCCATGAAAATATCTATAAAATAGAGACAAATCACCAACTTTTCCACGGTGTTCCAGACAAGTGAGCGAGTTTGTAAGCGAGGCATCACCGACGAGACGAATTGCCCTTTTTTGGACAGAATCCAATAGGCTCAGGATATGTTTAGGTGCCGCACTCCAAATATGGGAACAGTATTCCAGGACAGGTCGGATCTGTGCCTCATAGATCATAAGCAGCTGACTGGGGGTGAAATAGCTCTTCGCACAAAACAAAAAACCAAATTTTTGGGATGCACTTTTGGCAATGGACCTCACGTGATTTTGCCAGGAAAGGTTATTGCTGATAGTAATACCAAGCATCGATATGGATGGCTTCAGTGGTATGGTTACTCCTGACAAAGTTATGTTAGGCACAGTGAGATCGGCTTTTCTAGAGAAAAGACATGCTTGTGTTTTGTTTGCATTGAATTCTACCAAGTTATTAGATCCCCATTCGAGAATTGTTGCTAAGTCCATATTTATATTATTAACATTTCTTCCTCGTTCATTTCTGGTTTCACGGGCTGGAAGAGAAAGCGGTATGGAGGGTACTATCATCGGCAAAGCTGTGTACTGGACATGAAGTTGCTTTCAACAGGTCGTTGATGTGAAGTAGAAATAGTGGTGGTGCGAGAATAGAACCTTGCGGAACACCAGCATTTATGAGTAGAGTGTCAGATGAAACTCCATCGACCACTACATGGAGAGACCTGTTTGAGAAAAAACTAGCAAGCAGAGAACACAGCTGAGGGGACAAGCCATAAGACGGAAGCTTGGCGAGGAGTCCCTGGTGCCAAACTCGATCGAACGCCTTGGAGATATCTTATGCCACAGCTAAAGTTTCTCCATACTTTTCAATAGATAGCTGCCATATATGTGAGACGTGAGCGAGCAGGTCACCAGTTGATCTCTGATGGCGGAAGCCATATTGCCTATCGTTGACAATTCCTGAGTCTTCCAGATATTTCATGAGCTCGATGTTGATGGCTTTTTCCATGACCTTTGAAATAATAGATAGCAGTGCGATAGGTCTGTAGTTGCTAGGTGGGGCCTTTTTGCCTTTTTTAGGGTACAGCCACTCTTGCAATTTTCCAATTGGACGGAAATACCCCCAAATTGTAAGAGTGGTTGAACAACTTGCAAAGAACAGGTGTAAGTTCGGGGGGCACATTTCTTGAGAACAATCGGCGGGATTCCGTCAGATCCACAGGCTTTGTTGGTGTTGAGACCCAGCAAAATCTTTCTGATAGTACGTTGGCGAAAGGTGATCTCGGGCATGTGACTGTCAATAGGTGTAATGTTCGGGGGTTGTTTTCCCGATGAATCCAGAGTGGAATTTCCAGCAAATAGGTGCGCAAAGATATTGGCTTTTTTCTGGGCAGTCGTTGCTAGTGTTCCATCTTCTTTGGTTAGAGGAGGAAATGAGCTGGAAGTGAAGTTTCTTCCCACAGCTTTGGCGAAAGACCACAATGAACGGGATCTGTTAGGACATTCAGCAAGTTTTGATCTTATTTTGGCATTGTGGGCATCTTTTGAGCATTCTCTTGTCTCTTTGCATATGTCTCTAGCCTCGACATATGCTGCTCTGGTCTCAGGGCCCGGATTTTTTAGCCATCGATGGTATGCTGCCTGTTTGGAAGCCACAGCTCTAGAGCAGTTTCTGTTAAACCAGGTCTTATCGGATGATGTTTTTCTTTCGGTATTCGGTATGTAAGTTTGCATCCCCAACATGATGATTTCAGAAATTGTCTCAGCACATCGTGTTGGATCTACTGAAGGGAAACAAACTCTCTTCCATGGAAACGCTGAGGAAAACATACGAAGACCTTCCCAGTCGGCCGAATTGTAATTCCACATGAGACGAGGTGGTATTGTGCAGCTCGATGGTAAATGGAAAGAGCATGTTGTGGAGCTGAGGGTGAGATCAGAGTTTCCAAGTGGGGCACAAACTTCTATTCTATACGGGTCAGGATTGGTGGTGAGGAAAAGATCTAGTGTATTGGCAGGCTGGTTGTTGACATCAGGGATGCGGGTTGGTAGCTCGACTAGTTGTTCTAGACCATGAGTGATGGCGAAGGCCTCGGCTTGACGACCTGCATCCTCTGTTTTGTTAGAGAATTTGAGCCAGGCAGCGTTATGTACATTAAAGTCTCCCATGATTATGGTTTCAGCTGTTGGATGGTTCTCCTGAATGTAGTCCAGTTTGAGTGATGAAAACTCGAAGAGGTCGTTTTATGAAGGTTCATTAGGTGATAGGTAAAGGCAGCAGTGGAACTTAGTCAGTTTGGTATCAGATAGCTTGAACCACATCACATCAAAGTCTTTCGGTTCCAAACTCTCTTCACGCTGGCATGAAAGGTTAGCCTTAGCGTAAAGGTAGACTCCACCTTTGAACCTGAATCGAGAATGGAGTTCGTAACCAGGACAAAGCATATGGACCTTGTTGGTGGACGAGTTTACTTGTGTTTCTGTTAGAGCCAGAATATCTGGTTTTATCGTCTGTAGGTGATGGTGGACGTCATTGATGTTCTTGTTGAGTCCGCGGATGTTGCAAAAATTAATTTTTAATGTTGAGTCTCCACGAGTACCTCTCGCCCGGAAATCCGAATGGAGAGGTATTTTACTTCGGGAGTGTTTTACTCTAGGAGACTTCATCATTATTACTATTAAATCATAAGTTAGTTAAAAAGTGATGATAAAATGAACTTTCAATCATATGAATTGTGTTCCTTCTGCAAAGATTCACAGCACATTAAAATGTACCATAAAAATGTAAAATATCTAACATACCTACTGGGAGAATGGGGATTGAATCCTGAGCAAGAAAACTCATTTAAAGAGAATGGTAACATTCTGCATGATATTGTCGAAAATGTATCGAACACCCCGTAGAGTGAAACAATCAGCATGATTTTCAAATGGGTCACAATGTTGTTATTCTGCAATACACGAATTAGTGCCAAACAAAAGCAAGAGGTTTTAAAAGTGACGACTGATGGTTTGATCGGGGAGACGACGTTGGGCTTTTGCCGTGCTCAAAAGGGCAATGGGGGCAGTTAGAGAGTTGAAAGGATAAGAAGCCCTATTATCCATTTAAAGATTATGGTTCTTGGAATTAGTCCACATTTATTTCTGTAAGTAAAAAATATCTGCTCTTTACATTTGAAATTCATAACTAGGTACTAGAAGGGATTCAATGTTTGATTTATAATTCATTTAATTCTCGTAATCCTCTCAATAAATATTTCTCTATACTTTGTTACAAAGTGTTTTCGATCATCAGAGGGTCAGAATCTACCTAGATAGTCGTGAACAAACTCCAATTCACGACAATTGGTAGAGGTGCCGTGTTTTTTTGTGTGGATCCATTCTTCACAATGGATTTATTTCAATTTTCTAATCCATTCGAAAGTATATTGAGAAAATAAATATATTCAGTAATCATCAATTTCACAGTAGGACTCGAACTAGACCTAGATTCCGGTACAGCTAGGTAGAATTTACTGACCCATATGTTTTATTGTAAATGAATCGCTTCTACATATTCTGCAAAACACGAATTAGTGCCAAACAAAAGCAAGAGGTTTTAAAAGTGACGACTGATGGTTTGATCGGGGAGACGACGTTGGGCTTCTGCCGTGCCCAAAAGGGCAATGGGGGCAGTTAGAGAGTTGAAAGGATAAGAAGCCCTATTATCCATTTGAAGATTATGGTTTTTGGAATTAGTCCACATTTATTTCTGTAAGTGAAAAATATCTGCTCTATACATTTGAAATTCATAACTAGGTACTAGAAGGGACTCAATGTTTCATTTTTCATTTATAATTCATTTGATTCTTGTAATCCTCTTGATAAATATTCCTCTATACTTTTTTACAAAGTGTTTTCAATCATCAAAGGGTCAGAATCTACCTAGATAGTCGTGAACAAACTCCAATTCACGACAATTGGTAGAGGTGCCGTGTCATTTTGTGTGGATCCATTCTTTATAATGGATTAATTTCAATTCTGTAATCCATTCGAAAGTATATTGAGAAAATAAATATATTCAGTTATCATCAATTTCACAGTAGGACTCGAACTTGATCTAGATTCCGGTACAGCTAGGTAGAATTTGCTGACCCATATGTTTTATTGTAAATGAATTGCTTCTACGTATGTGCAACAATAGCGTTTTGAATAATCACTTTGACGAAGGTACGCTATATGGTAATATGAACACGATTTTTTTAATGGAAATAATAAGTAAACGCTATCGATGCAGAAGTTCTTCGAATTAATAATTCCACTTGCCAATGAGCAAAACATCGTGTTTTCGTTCAACTTGTATAAATTTATTCATTTATCTATAATTCATCCAGACAGAAATGAATCCAGTTATTGGAGTATGTAACGATACATCATGTGATATTATGTTATAACTGAAAACTAATTCAATTTGTACAATCATATATTTGATTTGGAATCTCTTCAAACAATGTATTCTTGAATCGAGAGGGCGGAGTGAAAAAAATTTCTACATTTTCTAGCCTATTCAACTGCCTACATATACATCAGAGGACCATGAAAATGTTAATGAGCGTTGGGTAAATTCACATGAAGAGTAATATTCGATCTATAAGTGATTCGTAGTATGAAGAAATTGAGTTGGCTAAGTGAATCAGATGAGTCAATGTGGTTTTGAACAATTTCAATTACAAATGTTAGATCGGATATCTCTCTACGTTTCCTCAGCGTCGAGAACTTGAATTCGTCCAAAAGTAGTTGGTGATCGTAATGATTCATAGTTTCCATTTTTTTTGAAGTAAAGAAATTTTAGAAACTTACGTTGGACTCTTTCGATTGAATCTATTGCTGTGGAATAGACGGTGCTATAGTACTCGAGCATGGAGCGTACTAAGGAAAAGTTTATATAGTAGAATAATCTATGTGAGGAGCGAAAGTTAATCGATTATCGAAGGTTATGCCTAGGTCCTTGCATTCTTCAACGCGATTCAAAGTGGTATTGTTCAGAACATAATCGTTTCCCATTGGCGTCAGGTCTCTTGCGTAGGTCATAATTCTGCATTTTTGCATTTTGAGTGATAAGTTATTTGAGTGGCACCAATCTGTTAAATTGTTAAGGTCATTTTGTAGAGCGTCAATGTCGAAATCATGTTTGATAGCTCCTTATACTTCTAAGTCTTTCGCGGATAGTAATTTATTCGAGCTAATTGAGATACAGATATCATTTACGAATAGAAGGAATGATAATGGTCCCAGGTTGGAACCTTGCGGGACCAACCTGAAGGTTGCTACAAAGGTGTGACTCCTTTCTCCTTCGTTTTCCACGTGAAGATTTCTGGTCGCCAAATAGGACCTCAAAGTGTTTTGAATTTTTGTAGAGAATCCGAAGTTAGGCTGCTTTTGTGAGAGTTGTTGATGATATACTTTATCAAACGCCTCACTGAAATCAGTGTATATCACATCTACTCGTCAAATTCAAGGAGTCAACCTTATAGTAATGTTAGAATGGTTTTCCGAACAATTTTTCCCAGCCTTCTCGATTTTTCCTCGTATTCTTCACTTGAAAATGATCTTGTTTTCCTGATTTCAAAAATATATCATATGTTATATACCGTTTTTGAGTTATCAAACGTCGAAAACTTAGACTAGTTATTATTGTTAATACCTATTCTGTTAAAGTTATTATTTTTAATGTAAGCTATGGAAATGACAACTAAATTATGTTTGTTGAGTGACATTTCTTCAATGGAATAATTAAAATTGTTTAAATGAGCAAAAAAAGGTTCAAATATATACTTGTTATATAGAAAACAACAAAAATAAACGTGCAGCAAAAAGTGCATGAGTCAAAGTCATAGTTCAAGATGCAAGATTATGGTATATGTAAATAGAATTAGGAATAATGAACATATATACAAAGAACAAATGGAAAGTAGTGGGAATGGGAAAGAATAAAAGAAATGGAGTATATAAGGGGAGTTTTCAATTTATCGGATATATATTAGAGAGATTCATATGGAACATAGACACTTGCTAGAGAATATAAGATATTATGTGGTTTCAGTGGTGAGGGAATCATCAAAATATTCTTGAAGTGAATAGTATGCTTTTGAGGATAGTAGAGTTTTCACTTTCATTTTGAACTTCTTTAGAGATTGGCAACTTTTAATATTATCGGGAAGTTTATTGTACATTTTTCAAGTAGCATACAGGGTGTCTCATAATTGAATTGAATGCTGATCCTAAAGGGCGATAATCCCTGGATGATTTTCAGAAAAATTCTTCATATGGACATAGGTCCGCAACCGCTTTATTTCTGAGATAGAGGATGTCGAAATTTAACGAAGAAACCGCTTCGGCTTCTTCTCCAATTCTGGTACATGCAAAGTACTCATAAAAATATTTTTTTTCCATGATAAAGGATTTCTTAATTTTCATCAGTGGCATCCCTGTTAACATGCCCTGTCATATTTTCGATCAAAATAATGATAGGCCACTGTCTTTTTTCCAAATGAATAATATTTTTGTTATTGTCCTCCATCTTCTTATAAAAATGGTCTCCAGCTTTTTTTTCGTCTGGCGGACGGTTTTCGATTTAGATAATAAAATACATTTATTTGCTTGTCTTTATTCGATTTTTTCTCTCAGTCTTATTTTCACAATTGTGGTAATGAAAGGATCTAGGCAAGATTTTTATAGTTTTATGGTAACTTTTATTTAATTTTTGTAATTAGTACGCATAAAAATACCTTTTTTTATTTTTAAAAACATAACTATTATGAACGGAAAATACCAAAATCAAATAAACTGTTCAAAATGTCCGCCTCCTGCAAGTATGCACGCTTCAGTTCTCCTTGTCATTAACTCACGTACTCTTTGGAAAATTCCTGGAGTATGCCTTATTACTTCACAGGAAACTATTACGCGGTTTCGCAATTCTTCCTCAGTTATAATTGGTTGACTGCACACCAAATTTTCGAGATGTCCCCAAAGAAAATAATCAAGACTGTTTAAATCTGGGGATCTAGCTGGCCATGACTCTGTTCCCCCCACGACCTATCCAGCGATAATTATGTCCATTTTATCTGCGTGGTAAAATAATTTCAAATTAGGAACTAGAGCGTGAACCCGTTGAATGTGATAGGGATATAATAAATAATCATGAAAAATCCTCCATACTTAGAATATGGGTGATATTCAAATTATTGGCAACTTGCGTCGTACTTTCGTCAATTGAATTCAAAATAGCTACCTCAATTGCTGGAGTTCTTGCAGTCCGACGTGTTCCTTTCAAGTGATGATTTGGCTCAAAACTTCCTGTTTCACATAACCTTCTGTGGGTGCTTGAAATCGATCGTGCATCAGGAACCATTCTATTTGGAAAGCGCTCTTGATACAGTCGCCTGGCTTCATATGCGTTCCCGTCAGAAAGCCCATACAAGTAATGCATGTCTGCTAATACGGTATTTGTAAATTTTACCATGTTTTTTTAATAAACAAGTCTTTGTAACGTTGAAAATATCACGTATCTAGCTATAGAAGTGTTAAAATTGTTTATGTTGAAAACATTGAAATGTGTTCTCAGCAAACTAGATGTTCTCAGCCCACAAGATAATCCTACTACTCTTCAACGGCTGATTTCGCATAGGGACAAGCAAATGAATGCATTTTATTTTCTAACTCAAGAACCGTTCGCCGGACGAAAAAAAAGCACGATACCATTTTCATGAGAAGATAGAGGACACTTACAAAAATAATATTTATTTGAAAAAAAAAAACGGTGGCGCATCATTATTTTGATCAAAAATATGGTAGGGCATGTTAACAGGGACGCCACTGATGAAAATTAAGAAATCTTTTATCATGGAAAAAATGTATTTTTATGCGTTCTTTGCATGTACTGAAATTGTAGGAAGAGCCAAAGCGGTTTCAGAGATATTGGGGAAGAACTGATTTTTTTGTTAAATTTCAACATCCTGTATCTCAGAAATAAAGCGGTTGCGGACCTATGTTCATATGAAGAATTTTTCTTAAAATCATCCAAGGATCATCGCCCTCTAGGATCAGCATTCAATTATAAAACACCCTATATGTGGGGTTTTTTCAAAGGCAGTTCTTCTGGGGGCAAGGGTCATGGGTTGGAAAACTCGGTGACATCCAATGTATTAAAATGTATTCGTACATTAATAAAAAAAAATCTATACTAACGATTACAGTAATCTGAAAAAACCCAGATGAAACATATTTGTATTTATAAAATACACATTCAAATAAATTTTTTCTCAAATTCCGACATTAAACGAACAATATAAAAAATATGTGAAAATGTATGTATGTAAAAAATAAAACAATATTTTCAATATAATCATCTACATTTCTGTCATACCTATTCATATTCCTTCAAAAGTTTTTTTTATTCGTGTAATTTACTGCAACATTGAACATGTGAGTTTTTATTGAATTTCATCAATTGTTCGATAAAACATTTATACACCTCTAATTCGACAGAGTACTGATTTGTTGTCGCTGCTGCTTGGCTGATCATTTTCGCAGGTATGGTGGAATACATTTTTCAACTTCCCGCACCTGACAGCCGTGGCCCGTTCGCACCAATGCTGCTGCTTTTATCACAGAATTATTCTTGAAAGCAATGTGGCTTGTAATGTGTTAAAACCCAGTTGCAAGCACTTGCTTCATCACGAATAACACTTTTCAACTTGACAATAAGAAATCACATGTGAAGACTACGATGACAGTTACAAAATTGAAAATGTTTTTTTTTATAACTTTCCAAAAGAATATTGAAAATCATCCAAATTTTGGTGGTTGACAAAACAAATGAATTCCATCGATCCGATTTCATGCATGAGTAAGTTGCTCTGCAACAAAGTCAGGAAGGGACTGCCCCCGATGGTCCATACCCCAAAACTTTGAAATTCTTCAATATTTTTGAACAAAACAAGGTATCCTGGTCAAATTCCTGATTGGAAGTACTTGTGTGTGGAGTCGATCGGAGCGAAGATTTTTGTTAAAAATACATTATCTGAAATGTATTAGATGGGGTCAAGATATCATCGGTATTTCATATAACTTTTCTTCTTGAAAATTTCCGTTACGTCACGGGCCCTAGAAATTATAATTTTTTTTCTTTCATAACTTTTTAAGTGAATATTAAAAATTAATCAATTTTGACGAAATAAATGAATTTCTTTGACGAGGTTTCATGCATGATTCAGTTGGTTCGTAACGAAGTCAGGAACGATGGTAGACACCGCAGAAATGTATGTCTGATATTCCTCTCTGACTGATTGTCATGTCCAAAATCATCGAAAATTTCAGAAATATTCCAAACTATCATTACTCACTTGGTATTTCGGGTAGATGATATTTAGTTGTAGCCCAGTCTTTTATGATCTTTATATCCTCTGTCAGATTCTCTTTGGTTTTTTGGTTGACCTCCAATCCCTTCTCAAATTCATGGGATATATTTTCAAAATATGTCGATTTGCTCTCCATCTCATGGAATTCAGAAGGTAGTTTCTACAATGGAAAACTCCACATGTCATTGGTGAGAGAGTTTCTACTCAGATTGTCCAAATTTGTTCAAATAACATCATTGTAAACAAATCATTTCAATAATGAAGGTTACTTTATAATCATAGTTATCATTCAGCAAATTATTAATCCTATTTACCAATGAGTAAAAAAGTGTATGTTCTACTTGCACATAGAAAACAAATTCAAGGAGTGTTCTGTTTTATTTACCTTAAAATAGTGTCGGAATGGTTTTTCGAACAACTTTGTTCAGCCCTATATATATATTTATATATACATTTATCCAAATGAAATCATGTCCTTGAGAATTGAAGGCTGACAAAATTGTGAGATGAGGTCAAATAACGAACTCTCTGAATAGTTGAGTGTCGTTAGATTTATATTTCGAACGGAGTCGTCAGTAATAATTTTCATTTGTATTTCTGATTCTACAAATATTTTTATCGTTCCAACTCCTACATTAATGATAAAATAATAGGGGTAAATTGAAGGTGTAATTTGGTGTCCTCTTGCTCATAGAAGAGAACGAATGCTTCACCACTTATAAGGGATTTTGGTGATATCCGTGATATTCTGGAGTCATTGTACTCATACCGTGTGCCTGCATAAGGGTGCTTACAGTAAGATATGTAGTGTCTGCTATTAGTTGTTCCTCTATGATGAGAGACAAGTTGTATTAACATGGAGCTACATTATCTGCTGTATAATTACTCATATCCAATCTTTCGAGAGGAATTTCAATAGTGATATTCAATTTACCCCCAACTATCTCCATCGGCAGAAAATCGTTTCAAATAAATTACTAATATTTTGGGGAATTAATATATACATAATGACTTTGTGCTTCTCATTCTTCCCTTCATTTACAGAAAAATGGTTTCTCTTCGCCATCGGAAGTTTATTCTCTAATAACAAAGTTTAAACATTGTGATAGTCTCAGCTGGCCATTTTTCAGTACAATATGGAGTGAAAGGTCTCAGAAAGGGTCTAAAGAGACAGAGCAATGGCCCCAGGGAGTACAGTTCAGATTGTGTATGAAAAATAGCACCCAACAGAAATATACCAATCATTTATTTTTCAAAAATCAAAATTAATTCACCAGACCTGAAAATGAAATACAAACATCATTGAGCCCACAGTGGAAAACTTCTTAGTTAATTTATTCATTAGTAATTCATAATTCAGTATTACATTTTCAATGAAATACAGTATTTCCTGCAAATTCAAAGTTCTTCACCGTTCATTAACCGGGTATCAAACCAACTCCTGAGTGCTCAATGGCAAGAAAGCTGATCCTACAGTGGACAGCGAAGTAAATCAAGACTAAACGATATTTTTGTTATACATTGAAATGATTGTTTTTGACTTGGTTCTTTGTTTTCATTGTGTCTGTTGTTTATGCTGCCAGTCCCTGATGATACATCTCTTTCCCTTGGTTTCATGATAATGTAAGTGTTACTTCCATTTACTTTTTGGTTTGGTTTTACATTGTTTCCTTCACTTGATATTTTTGTAACCATTTCAATTAATTAGTTTTTGTTTGCCTATAATTTTAATAAACGTCAATAGTTTTACTTCACTAGTATTTTTGTGTTCACCATTATGTATTTTTTGTCTCCTTATATTTTCAATAAACACAATGGCTTCCACTTAACTTTTTTCATTTCACTCTACCAGGTTTGTCACAATCACAGAAGTAAAATGTTTTAACCTTTCGCAAGCCAAGCAAGATAATAATTGGGCACCCCATACAGTTAGAGGCTAGGGTATCCCCTAGCAGGGCGTGATAATATCGTGTCCAAAACTCCTGTGCTTTTCCATGATCGCTAAAGTTTCATCAATTTATATCAGGATAGGTTTGGGCTTGAGACGGTTTGTTAGATCACATGAATTCCTTGATCTTGGTGGGTCTGGGGAGTGATCTTTTCATAATCAGACTAGTTTTATGAAGTCAATTATGGAAAACATCAGAGCATCGACTGAAGGTGAGAATATCATTCAGAAGAAGAGCATACCAAGCAGATATAATCACCAACTGCTCCCACAAGACAAGTTTTCCAATGACAAGAACCTAGCAGAAAGTTAGTGAACTTCTTTCAATGGTTCATTTTCCTCTTTTGCACCTGAAGTTATGGAATTGTACGACAACTGATGATAAGTCTGATACTATATGGAGAGAACAAGGTGGGTATGAATCACTTTCTAGGTATGAGGTCCATACGTTTCATATATTATGTAACGTTGTATGTACTTCCTACGATTCAACTTCAGCACTACGCTGCCGTCTTTCAACCATATTCCCTTAGCAATTTAATATCTAGAATTGGAATATACACTTCATTGATCAGACTTAGGGTATAAATATCAATTCCAGAGACAGCAAAAAACAAATCTGGAAACACTATAGAAATAGGGGTATTCAACTCAATTTCAACGATACTCTGTGATGTTCCAATGATATTTCTCTGCTGAAATAGCATCCTAAATGGTAAAATATACTTTATTCATCAGCCTGGTCCTGACAACATCTCCTGCGAGTTTCTCGATATTCGTGTGTTTCATAATCGTTCATTCCTATGAATGATGGAATAGTTATAATTAAGTCATTGTACAGGTGACTGTTTGCACATATGATACATGCATATTACTTTCACTAATATTCTATGATTATTTTTTTCTTTAGGTGAGATCAATGGTGAGGATTCTAGAAAGTAAGTTGCTAGAATCTTTTCTGTTAGTTCGTAGGAAACAGATGGATCATGAAGAGAGGTTACAGTTATGACTGACTTTTTTCTCCTATCACACCACTTCGATACAGATAAATCAGAGTCTACACTCATAGCAAAGTCACTGTCTCCTAATTTCATGGATTTTTCATCAGCCAAAAGTTCTCTAGGGTGATACTTTCGATTACAACGGAATGTTTCACAAGCAAAGGTATATTTCTCTATGAGTTTATTCAGCAAGAAGAACGTCGAAAAAAATGTCGAAAAAAAGACAGTAGCCTTTATTCAAATAATCTTCAGCCAGTGTTAGAACAGTCCGTTCGCCACCGTGCCCTCTATGTCCTCTGAACCTTTCCCTCCATAAATTCAAAAAAAAACATGTAGCCTGATTCAGCGCAGGCCATAACCCAAATTTTGAATCCACGCTTGTTGAGCTTCATAGGCATGTACTGCTTCAGTGCTGAACGTCCTTTGAAGCCCACCATGCTTTTATCGATGGAGAATTGACGAGCCGGAGAAAACATTTCTTTGAATTTCTGGTTGAGGTGAGTCACCATAGGTTTGAGTTTATAAAGTTTATCGAAATTGGAATCACCTTTCTTGAAGCATTTTCATTGTTGTTGATATGTAGATACCGAAAAAATTTTTGAAAAACGCTTTAGAGAAATGGTATTGGCTATTCTGGAAACACGCATATTTTGGTCGATTGATCAGCAAAGTCGAATGCTCGGCAAATTATGAAATCCCATGATTATCAAAAATCCAAAAAAGGCTTTGAATTCTCCAATTGTAGTGTCAAATGTAACTCCACGTTGCTGTGCGCAAATGTGTGACTCGTTTACAATCCTCTGGATGATATCTTCTAACATGAAATTCAGAAATATCTCAGAGGGCGATTTTTCACCCATTACCGCCAAAATTTTCATTGAATGAATAATTTTCATATTTTGTTGGCGCGTGTGCATTTTTACTCCATTGCAAACTAAACAGTTTATTAGTCAATGGTTGATGGTTGGATTCATCCATTATTGTGAGAGTTTTCTATTTCACTGTCACTGTCTATATTAGCAGAATATCTCGAGTACATGAGTCGACGTCGTACTATAGATAATGGTGTGTTTTCTAAGTCCTCGGGAATATAATTCGGATCGTTTACAGAATCATCAGAGCCCAAGTCATCAAAAACTTCCAATTCTCTATTTGACCCTGAGGCTCTACTTCTTATGACCTTTTGTGGGCGCTTACCATGAACTAGCTGATCGTCTGCATCACTTCCGCCCCCAACATCAGAGTCGACGGTTTGTTCCTCCGATATGCCATCAATGAAATCGTATAACTCCTCTGTGTCCATTGTTTCCAAAAATGTCATTGATTTTTCAGTCTATATAAAACAATAATTTCAACATTCAAACTGTTTTCTTTCATGACTAGGCACGTAATGCTCTCCCCAATATATTTCTCAAAATCTCTATTGTATTGAGAACAACTCCAAACAACGCATGTTACTTTCCAGTCACAGTATAATAAAATTCATTTTAGGTTATATCATGCTCCAACTACTTCTTACTCTTATATCATCCCAGCCGTAAATTATTTTTGATGATTTATGCATTATAATATAATATCTAACTGTATTTGAAAATATAATAATACTTACATCGACTAGATTGTTGACAAATTTCTCAATAATTAGTAAATCTCTAGAGCACAACACGTTTCACCGACATTCACTACCAAGGAACAGAGGTTTGGTGGCTAGTCAGGTTGCCACTTGTCACTAATAGTCCAGTTAACAAGTGCTTTTTACGTCAAAATTTTTTCGCATTCTCCGAAAATTATGATTGAAGTGTCATTTGATTCGGAATGACATGTAGATATTTTTTGACAAAATGCAAAATCCGCTCGCAAAAATTGCAATAGTTATAAACAATGAAGTGAAAAAAGATGGTTTGGTTTTTCGCCAATATCTCAAAAACTATTTGATATAATTTAAATTTGAAAAAAGATTCAAAAAGAACAGGAAATTTCCTAAGAAAAAATTCCAACTGCCGGAACTGTAGGACTAATATTTATAATTTTCCCAGAGGGTTGAAAATACGCCCGAAAACGGGTACTCCGGCTTGCGCAAGCCACGTCCCCTTCGGACCTTTAATGAATAAATATTATTTAAACTTATTAAAAATAAAAATTAAAAATTGAGAGAATTCAGGCGCCTGCAGGATAGATCAATGAACAATAATCCGTTGTCCAAAAATTTTTATCACGATTTTTCAATGAGTTATCCATTAGTTAATTAACAATTTTTTGTAGCACACACATTAACATGGCAAGTGCGATAATTGTTAAACTATTAATCTGATAGTTTTTTCCTTTCCTGGAGCTTTCTTCCTCAGGTCTGAAAATAGATTCCCGTTGGGAAAATTGAGAAATTGTCAATTTTCGTTTTGTTATTAACAATTTACTAAGGTGGAAAATTATAAAGATTCACTAAACATTGAAAAAAATCTTTTTTTTTTATAATATTATCATTGATCCGTTGTCTAATGATCAGAAGCCACTCAAAATGATATTTAATGATTTTTATACCCTATTGTTGAAAAAAATTGTTATAAACAATTGCGTTGTTTAAGCGATAATCTAAAAATTTTTTTTATAATATAATCTTCGATGATAATTATAATTTTTCAGCCAGAAATCGTTTCTTAAAATAAAAATTTTATTGCTTAAAAACGCATTTGTTGACTAACATTTTTTTTACCACTTGTTATAAAAATTGGGGGAACATTTTTTTCGATTTAAAAAAAAAACCTTCATCATTTGAATTTTCATTGTTTATTCAATGAACAATTTGTTATAAACAAATGAACTATCTCTTTGAATTTTTTTCCAAAAAAACAAAAACAAATTTATTATTTTTAGAAAAAAAAAAATTTATATTTTTTATTGAACTTCACATTTTCCGTTCTCTTTCATTTCACCACTCTGACCTGGTTTTTCATGTTCAATTTTATTATAACTTTTTACCTAATGAAGATACAAGGAAAAAATTTAAGACTTATTTATTCTTCATTGATTAAACAACAAATTAAGCCAGAACTGTTTTCTACTTTTATGTCTAAATATCTTATAAACTAATATAACTATGACCATACAACTTATGTAACTTTTTATCTAACGTATATTTATCAACAATTTTAGCTTATAAATTTTAGTTTTGCTCGGTAATTTTTTTTTAATTATGAATAAAAATAAGTTTGAAAAAACACTTTCTCCAAGTTTATTAGCCTGATCATCTTAGTTACTAAAAATCAATTAGAAATGTTATTTAATTCAAGTAAGTTTATTTATAGAATATTGTAGAATTATTTTTTTCTGAAAGATTATTTTTATAAACAAATGGTATAAATTGAATAAATAATTAAAATTGGAGCTTCGAATTTTGGCTTAATTTGTTGTTTAATTAATAAAGAAAAAATAAGTCCTGAATTTTTTCCTTGTATCTCCATTAGTTGAAAAATTATAATAAAATTAAACATAAAAAACCAGGTCAGAGTGGTGAAATGAAGGAGAACAGAAAATTTGAAGTTCAATGAGAAATATAAATATTTTATTTTATTTTTTTGAGTAGAAAAAAAAAAATACAAAGAGAATTAATTTGTTTATAACAAATTGTTTATTGAATAAACAATGAAAATTTGAATAATTAACGTTTTTTTCCTTTTTATATTGAAAACCAAGATAACTAATGATTAAAAAAAATGGTTCCTCAATTTTTATAACATGTGATAAATGAAAAATGTTATTTAACAGATGCGTTTTTAAGCAATAAAATTATTTTTCTAGGGAATGATTTTTTTTTAGAAATCATAATTATCATTACAGATTATGTTATGAAATTTTTTCTTTAAATTATCTCATAAACAACGCATTTGTTTATAACAATTTTTCAAACAATAGCAGATAAAAATTATTAAAAATCATTTTTGAGTAGCCTCTGATCATAAGAAAACGGATCAATAATAATAATATGAAAAAAAAGTTTTTTTCAATGTTTAATGAAGCTTTATAATTTTTCTACTTAGTAAATTGTTAATAACAAAACGAAAATTAACAATTTTCCAATTTTTCCAATGGGAATCTATTCTTATACCTTTGAAAAATAGCTCCACGATAGGAAAACGTTCTCAGATTCATAGTTTAACAATTATCGCACTTGCAATGTTAATGTTTGTGCTACAAAAAATTGTTAATTAACTAATGGATAACTTATTGAAAAATCGCGATGAAAATTTTTGAACCATGGATTATTGTTCATTGATCTATCTTGCAGGCGTACGAATTTTTTCAATTTTTAATTTTTATATTTAATAAGTTTAAATAATAATTATTCATTAAAGGTCCGAAAGGGACGTGGCTTGCGCAAGCCGGAGTACCCGTTTTCGGGCGTATTTTCAACCCTCTGGGAAAATTATAAATATTAGTCCTACAGTTCCGGAATTTTCATCAGGAAATTTTCTCTCCTTTTTGTATCTTTTTTTAAATTTGAATTATCTAGAATAGTTTTTGAGATATTGGCGAAAAACCAAACCCCCTTTTTTTCACTCAATTATTTATAACTATTGCAATTTTTGCGAGCGGCCTCAGCATTTTCTTAAAAAATATTGACATGCCATTCCGAGTCGAATGACACCTCAATCATAATTTTCGGAGAATGCGAAAACATTTTAACCTAAAAAGCACTTGTCAACCAGACTTTAAATCCCACTTTCACTTCGCCTATGGTACATGTGACTCGCCAAGAACACACCAAACGTTCAGAGGAAGATAGTTAAATTGTGTATGGCCAATAAACACGTTTGTATACAAAATAAGTGGCCAGATTAGAAGCCACCAACACATAAAGGGTTTTAATATCCAATTGGAAATGTTTTCCTTTTCAACATGAATACTCCCCAAAATGAATGGATGATAGTGAATAAAGTTTGCCTTTCAGTCGCAGATGATTCCACATCTGTTTTCATAAACATCCTGTTGATATTAACAAACAAAATGAATTCAATAAAACATCGTTATCCTCATAATGTTCATTCGAAATATATTTACTTTATATTCCATATAATGATTTATGAAATATAATGCCTAACTATTCATATAATCGGTTGGCTAGCTCAATTCTATTTTGGCAGATTTTCAACATGAGCTCAATCCACATTGACTTTCTTGAAATTTCCGTAGTATCCCAATATTTCATCATTGACTAGGGGGATTGGTCTCAATGCTTCATATACTGTAAGTTTTTCCAAAGTATCAAATCGGTCTTTGTAATCAGCAAATTTCCGTTTCCATATTTCTGAAATGGAATATTACTGAACATAGGCAATACGTTGAATTGAAAGCCCAACCACATCACTAGTGGAGGGTAGAAAAGTGGGCATATTTGATTACATACTATTCATACATAAATATCCATCCAGATTATGGCACATAATAAGATGGAAGTTTTTATCAAAATAATAATATTTATTTAAGTAATGCAAAATTTTGGCATTTCAAGACAACTTTTTTGAATTCCAGCAGAACAACATCTACGAGCAGGATTCGAACCTAGAGGATCTCATGCACTATCAATGGCCATCAATATCATTTTTACCCATCGTCCTAACGTCGCCATCGAATGACGGTTTCAGTCAAGTTTCGGCCATTTGATCTCTGACCATTGAACAAAATCGCCAATATAAATTGCGAAAAGGGGTAAATAGTGTCTGTGAATATACAGTGCGTTCACAAAGTGTGGGAACGCTCCATTATCTTACGATTCAACAGGTAGATTTTAGTTTTCCACTTTTTTTGGAAAAATTAAAATTATTTTTCCCCACCACCTTACAAGATATGACGTCATCGATATAGTTTTTTTTTTACTGAAGGGGTATATTTTTATATCAGAATTTCGAAGCCCATATTTCAACCATACACTTCAAGTTACAGTATACTGAGTATAAAAGGAACAAGTGTTCATATTTCTTAAAATTTTTTTCATTATTTATTTTGCAATGAAAACCTGAGAATAACTCAGTAGTTAGTACGAGTATATTGCCAAACTTGGGTAGGCAATGAAAACATCTGAAAACCATCAGCTACCAGACAATAAGTTCTCATAGAAAAAATCGAATTTAAACGGTTTTCTTCACATAAAAGATTCAATATAAATTGAATCAGAAAATGGTAGATCTCAGGTAAAAAACAACTACTTTCCTTGCAAATACCACGCAGAACATTGAATGATATTCACCTGAAAATCCATGCATGCCTCCATATCATATCAATGGACATTGAATGCAAATGTTTCTTTCTGATAAGCTCGATTATGTTTTAATTTATGTCGTGTTCACCTAACAATCCGCATACCAGTTTCAGGCTTCTTGGCCCCCATCAGTACGGAGTAGTCAACCAGCCAAAGGTCCAAAGAGCTCTGGCTGAAGCGAGACACAACGTAAACAAACCTATAACACCTATAGGTACGCCGGAAAAGATAAACTTTAATTGGCGGTACCTAGTGACAGAAAGAAACACTCCGAAAATCTCCCACCTCGATAGGTTTCTAAATAAAAAATTCCTTCTCAGTAGGAGTGGCAAGCCCGGCTAGCATATAGTGAAAGATAAACGCCATGTGAAGTGGAATAAATAGAAAAATCGAATTTAAACGGTTTTCTTCACATAAAAGATTCAATATAAATTGAATCAGAAAATGGTAGATCTCAGGTGAAAAACAACTACTTTCCTGGCAAATACCACGCAGAACGTTGAATGATATTCACCTGAAAATCCATGCATACCTCCATATCATATCAATGGACATTGAATGCAAATGTTTCTTTCTGATAAGCTCGATTATGTTTTAATTTATGTCGTGTTCACCTAACAATCCGCATACCGGCTTCAGGCTTCTTGGCCCTCATTAGTACGGAGTAGTCAACCAGCCAAAGGTCCAAAGAGCTCTGGCTGAAGCGAGACACAACGTAAACAAACCATCATCGAGCCTATAACACCTATAGGTACGCCGGAAAAGATAAACTTTAACTGGCGGTACCTAGTGACAGAAAGAAACACTCCGGAAATCTCCCACCTCGATAGGTTTCTAAATAAAAGATTCCTTCTCAGTAGGAGTGGCAAGCCCGTCTAGTATATAGTGAAAGATAAACGCCATGTGAAGTGGAATAAATAGAAAAAATCGAATTTAAACGGTTTTCTTCACATAAAAGATTCAATATAAATTGAATCAGAAAATGGTAGATCTCCGGTGAAAAACAACTACTTTCCTGGCAAATACCACGCAGAACGTTGAATGATATTCACCTGAAAATCCATGCATACCTCCATATCATATCAATGGACATTGAATGCAAATGTTTCTTTCTGATAAGCTCGATTATGTTTTGATTTATGTCGTGTTCACTTAACAATCCGCAAACCGGTTTCAGGCTTCTTGGCCCTCATCAGTACGGAGAAGTCAACCAGCCAAAGGTCCAAAGAGCTCTGGCTGAAGCGAGACACAACGTAAACAAACCATCATCGAGCCTATAACACCTATAGGTACGCCGGAAAAGATAAACTTCAACTGGCGGGACCTAGTGACAGAAAGAAACACTCTGAAAATCTCCCACCTCGATAGACGAGCTTGCCACTCCTACTGAGAATGAATCTTTTATTTAGAAACCTATCGAGGTGGGAGATCTTCGGAGTGTTTCTTTCTGTCACTAGGTACCGCCAGTTAAAGTTTATCTTTTCCGGCGTACCTATAGGTGTTATAGGCTCGATGATGGTTTGTTTACGTTGTGTCTCGCTTCAGCCACTCTTCTTCGGAGGGTTTCTTTCTGTCACTAGGTACCGCCAGTTATGCGATTGTTAGGTGAACACGACATAAATTAAGACATAATCGAGCTCATCGAAAGAAACATTTGCATTGAATGTCCATTGATATGATATGGAGGTATGCATGGATTTTCAGGTGAATATCATTCAACGTTCTGCGTGGTATTTGCCAGGAAAGTAGTTGTTTTTCACCTGAGATCTACAATTTTCTGATTCAATTTATATTGAATCTTTTCTGTGAAGAAAACCGTTTAAATTCGATTTTTTCTATTTATTCCACTTCACATGGCGTTTTTCTTTCAATAAGTTCTCAGTTACCATTTCATATGTCAATATCAAATTGATTTGTTGTGTAGCATATCGATTTATGAGTCTTCAATAATACCTTTCTGAAAAATACTACCCTAAAAAAAATATTTGAAATTACGATGGTGCTGTCAGAAAAACCGTGAATAGGAGTTCTGATGATCTTAGGTTTCAGCTATCGTAAAAGAAGTATGGCAGAAGTATGCGACATCTTCAATGAAAAATATCCTGATCGAGAACCAATAAGCAAATCGACGGTGAGCAGAATATTAAATGAATTTAATAAGATTGGCAATGTTTCGGATGAGCCTAAGAGTGACAGGCCTACCGTTGCCGAAGAGAGTGAAAGCATTACTTGGAACTTTATCGGACATGAATGAGATCTGTCGTGGTGCTGTGCAGAAAATTCTAGGAAAAGCCAAATTACATCCATATAAAATTAAACTCAAACATGAACTTAATGAAGAAGACTTCGATAGACGCATGGAGTTTTGTGAAATTATGCAAATAATTGTTTGAATTCGATGTCTTATTTTCCGACGAATCAACTTTTTGTAAAAACGGTACCGTGAATACGCAAAATTGTCGTTGTTGAGCAACATAAAATCCCGAGTGGACGGTGATAGCTTATACCCAATATCCCCGAAAAGTAACTGTGCGCTGGGATTCTTAGGAATACCATTGTAGGACCATATTTTTGTGACAGGTGAAAATTATTTGGAAATTTTACAAACTTGTGTAGTTCCATATTCAACTGTAATATTTCCAGACATTCATCAACCTGGTCGAGTAGTTTCTAATATTTGGTTCCATCAGGATGGAGCAGGTCCACATTATGCTCGAGTAGTTAGAGATTTTCTCAATGAAACCATTCCCAATCGCTGGATTGAATGGCCTGCTAGGTCTCCAGATTCAATCTCCATGGACTTTCTTTATGTGATTACTCAAAAAGGTAAGTGTTCATGAATCGACCTACCAATCTGAAAGACCTCAAAGAGATAATTCGAGCTGAAATTCAACGAATTACAACAGAGAGATTGTCAAACGTAACCTAAGAATTCATTAGACGTCTTGGATATTGTTAACTAACCCAAGGAGCTCAGTTCAAGCATTTGTTGTAAATTTGTTATTTGTTCATTTTTACTACTTACTTATGATATTTCATTGCAAAATAAATAATTAAAATAATGTTAAGAAATGTGAACACTGGTTTCCTTTATACCCAGTAGAATGTAACTTGAAGTGGTACATATGACGTATATGGTATGGTTGAACCCAGAAAATATGAGCTTTCAATATTTGATATGAAAATATAGCTATTCAATTAAAAAAAATATCGAGGACGTCATATCTTGTGAGGTGGTGGGGGAAAAATATTTTTTTTGTAAAAACAGTGGATAACTGAAATACATAATCGACCTGTCCGAAATTTACCTCCGAAAATGATCAATTGGTGAAATAATGGAGCGTTTTCACACTTTATTACCGCACTGTATATAAATAAGTAATGGAAAATCCTGGTATTTCAGACTACTTTCTTTAATTCCACACACAATGTTCACCAAAATGCCACAATTTTCCCTCACTTATGTTTTCACAGATGCTATTTTCACTTTGCATTTATATATTTGGAAAAAATAGTTCATTGGTCGGAGATCCTGAACCTTGGCTGAAACCGTCACGTCGATGATGACGTTAGGGTGAAAGTTGAAAATTCATTTTGTTGGCCACCAACTGATAGTGCTTGAGATCCTTTCTACCTCCATAATCCATCTCACAACAACAAACAATAAATTCTAGGAAGAAGCGATCTTCAAAACGCAGGAGGAACCTTGTGTCTTCAATAGCTCAGTTGGTTCGAGCATATAGTGGAGATGGTTTTTTCTTTATTCACAGACGCCATTTTCCCCTTTTCGCAATTTATATTCCGCAATCTTGTTCAGTCGTCGGGAATCAAACGCTCGAAACTTGACTGTAACCGTTATTGGACGGCGACGATATAATGATGGGTAAAAATGATCTTGATGGCCACTGATAGTGCATGAGATTATTTCTACGTCATTAATCTCTCCCAACAACAAACTAACATTGATGCTAGGAAAAAGCGGCATTTTTGTGATGCAGATGGAATCTTGTGTCCTTGATAGCTCAGTTGGTAGAGCGTGAGACTACAGATATAGAGGACGCAGGTTCATATCCTGCTCGAAGATGGTTTTTTCACTTGACCGGCCCCTCGAAGGGTCAAGTGATGTATTCGTGCGAAAAAAAATTGAGATATCGACAAAAGTATCCGTTTTAAAGTCCACCAAGACAATTGGGAACATTTCAAGAGTGAAGTGTGTTTGTATGTCTGTGTGTGTGTCTGTCTGAAATCATCCACGATAATGTGGTAACCCTGCCTAGTCATAATCATTTATAAAAAGAAATAACCATTATCAAGTTCTAACACGTGCACCATTAACTCTCGAAGGAATGCATAATTATCTCAGACTGTTTCATTTATTGACCTGATACGGTTGAAGAGTAACTCATTGTTCGCGGTGAATATAACAGGAGAAATTCTTTCTCTGTTAATAAATTAAATCGTAAATGTAGCCGACCTTTCTATGGATCGATGCCGACCGCACATGAAAATCTATAAATACATCATCGGACAGGCGGTCTATTTGAAGCATTCTTATGCGCTAGTATAATAAAAACCATTAATGAGTACACATAAAAATCTCGAATGAAATCAATGGAATAACACAAACGAGAGGAGGGAACCGAGGATAAATATATATATATAAAGAAACTTGAATCTAATAAGAGAAGAGAGTAATAATTCGACAGTCATCAGATATACTTGACTCCATGTACGCGAGCATTTAATTAGAAATCATTATTACAAGTACAATTATATTCAATGCTGAAATAAGTAAAGTAACACATACAAGAAATTCAAGATAATTCATAATGAAGCGAAATTGGTTGCATCATTTATCTCTATCTTAGTGCGAAATAAGTTATTGTTCAAAAAAGTAATCTACAATGTCAATTCGGCTCTACAAATCTAATAACTACCGGTTCATCCACTGTTTATTAGTACTATCATAAATCTGGCATATTTTTCTATGCCCATTTCATAATCTCTATTCATAGTCCAGGAAAAGTAGCTAGAGAAAGTTGAGACACGAAAGTAAATGATAAAACCGTAATAATCCAAATTAATGAAGGCGCGAGTAAAATTAATAATTTCTATTCGTCTAATCAATTGTTAATGTGAGTGCAAGTGATTTTACCTGAGAATTATGTAAGTACGTTTGAAAGATCATGTTTGGAAAGTCAATTCTCCAAGTACCTTATTCCTAAATATTTTGGTTACTATCATATACAGGGTTATGCGTTATACCTTGGTTGAGAGTAAAAAGGATAAGAATGAAGAGAAATATTGATATTAGTGACTACCCTTTTTGTAGACCAAAACTTGACATACTATCATCTTCTTTAATTTGTTTGATAGCGATATAGCGTATTTTGTTTTGATTGGTTATGTTATACGATTTTGTGTGTATTTTAAGATTAGATTAATTATATTCATTTTTATTTACCCTTTCCAGTGCATTATTTCCTGTGAATTTGAATAATAGTAAGGTCTGTGAATCTGAATTATAAATGAACAACCCTCGCTCAACTATCTCTCAGGGTAGAGAGGAAGACTAAAGCCGCTCTTAGATCTTCTTCTATTTTAATCGAAGATCTCTTTGATTAATAACTCCCTGGGCGATTAAGATATCCCTTTCAATACATACTTGGGGTAATTATTAAAACCACCAACCATCTACCCATTTGGTAGTCGGTTGGGTACCTTATTAATTAACGCCCTGAGTGTGGAGCAACCCATAACATTTGGCGATCAGGTGTGTGGTTCATATAAGAACACCCTGTACGCTCATGACAATTGGTGATCAGGTGTGTGGTTTTTATAACTAACACCTGGGAGCCATGACAATAACTGCCGAACCGTTTGACCAATCGAGCCGATATTTGGTATGAAGATACAGGTTCTGCCCCGAATACGAAGTCATCTGCCACACAAAAGTGTAACCATTAAAAAATTACAGAAACTATATCGCACGGAACTTAACTCGCAATATGTCATTTCAAAGCGCTTGAAAAATTGTATCCCGAACAGTCAAAATCATTCTTCCATCTGATATCTGTCAAAAATAAGAAAATGTCAACGTTTGAAACTTTGCCATTCAATTATTCAAAATCTATTCGATGGATTAGAACTGAATTCGGTAGAGAGCAACATAACAAAAAAATCTCACTTGGTCAATTGACCGGTAAATTGACTGTGGAATTTACTAATCAAATTGCCTTCTCACAGCCCTAAAAATGTTTTATCAATGTTTTATTTCAAAATGACCCCGGTCAAATTCTGGGGTATCCCATATCTGTTTTTTTCTGGAATTTCAAAAATTAGTCTGTAATGCCACAATTTTTCATCTATCTTCTATACTATTATAAAATTGTAATCGTCTATTTGTTTGTTCAAGCATCACGTGAAAACTTTTGGACCGATTTTGATAAAACTTTTTCTGTTTGAAGCTTATGCTCAGACTTAGAAACTGGTATGTAATTTATTTCGCGCGTTATAAAATGCTATCCCGAAATATATATCAAGCAGGAGTCCTCAGGATTGGGAATATAACAGAAACTACTGTGAGTGGGCGATCATAACCAAAGAAAATAATTTTATAAGGAATGTATGCAATATGTACAAAACCTGTCTGGCAAGATCTGAACGACCTGAATTTGAAAATCAAAAAATGCAAATATATTTAGTTCATTTAACCCCATTGAACACCATGAATATTTTGTCAACTCAGTTTCTGTTATTTCTCTTAATTCTATCACACTGAATTACTATGATGATAATGTCCAAATTCGGCAATTTTTTACTTTAAACTAATTGATTCTGGTATCGTCAAAGAAATAGTTCTCAACCCAAAATCGAACGCGTTATATAGGCTGCGATGGAATTAATTTGAAAATGCTCTCAATATCTATATTTATCACACTTCCATATATTACTCGCATTATCAACTGCTGCATTGAAACTTCTACATTTCCAGAAATTTGGAAAATGGCGCTGGTCTCGCCTGCTCCTAAAATTAAAAACCCCATTGAGTCTAGTGACCTCAGACCTATCAATATTTCACATATATTGTCTAAGATAATCGAAAAAATAATGGAAAACCAGATTACATCATACCTACATGTAAACAATATATTACCTCAATATCAGACTGGTTTTAGACAGCATCATAGGTGTATTTCGGCACTACTTAACATGTCTGATGATGTTTTGAATGCATGGGACGAAAATGAACTAACAGCACTTATTTTACTCGACTACAGTGAAGCATTCGATAAAATCAACCACAAACAGCAATACTCCACTATATTGGTTTTAGTAAAACGGCCATTTGGCTCCCAAACAGCTATCTTAATAACCGCAAACAAATCGCAAGAGTAGAATAAAATCAGTATAATTCACTAAATAAAAAGATGGAGGTGTTCCCCAAAGGTCCATCTTGAGGCCTCTCTTATTTACTTTATATACTAGTGAAATGTCCGATTCCCTCAATAACTGTTCATGTCACCTCTATAGCGATGACACAAATATACCACTCTTTTAAGGAAGCCACCACGATCGAAGCTGCAGGAATAACTAACTCGGAATTAGAAAACATGGCCGGCGCATCGTCGGATCACTGTCTAACAATCAATGCGAACAAAACCGATGGTCTCCTATTCGGCAACAAAGCCGAAACGGCAAGTATTGGGGAAAGTTTGAATATTAATATAGAAACCAGCCCTGTAGAGTTTGTTGCATTAGTGCGTAATCTGATAGATAATAATCTGAGATTTAACGGTCATGTAACTAATTGTTTGAGGAGAGCATTTATCAATTTGAAACTGATATACACCTCAAGACATATTTTGAACAAAAATATAAAAAAATTGAGCCATTCTAATTTTGCCTATGTTGCCTTTTATCAATGTCTAACGCAGTACGACAAAATAGCTGTGCAGAAGAAACTGTCCAATATCACATGAAATTAAAGAAATGGGGTGGCTCAATATGAAGGGAAGGTGGCTCTCAAACCATAGTTGCTTCACACATAACGTTATAATGACCAATCAGCCGAAATATATTTTTGATGAATTGGAATTTTGTAGAAATCTTCATGATGCTAATGTTCGATCCAAAAATAATATTTCAATTCCATCCCATAAAACTGCACTCTTCAAAGTAGCTTCTCTCTCTGCCAAAATTTTCAATAGTTTGCCAAGCTTTGTTAATACTAACAGAACAGTTCGTACGCCAATGAAAAAAAAAATGTATACTCAATGGATCCTTCACGCAACCATTCCTGAAAACACCTCCTGATGTATACCATCTAATCTTTCCTGTGTCTGTATCTCTCTGTATCTTATCTCCCCTTGTCCATTTTTAGTAGTCTTTTTTCCCACTTTCCTACTGCCATCATTCTTCATATAATTATATGATGAATTTCATTTTGAATTGCCAGTGTGCATACGTAAAAAAAACACCATTATGATTTTTCATAATCTTTATATATATATATATATATATATATATATATAAATACTGGTTTTGTAAGGGGAAGTATCTTAACCTCGCCTGGAACATTATAAGGTAATTGGTCATAAAATTATGATGTTGATAAGACATTATTATTATTATATATTTTAAATAATTGAATGGCAGAGGTTTTAAATTTGGCATTTTCATATTTTTAAGAGATGTCGGTTGGAGAAATAATTTTGACTGTTCTGGATGCAGATTTTCAAGGGCTTTCAAATGACATATTTCAAGTCAATTTCCGAGCACTATAGTTTCTATCATTTTTCGATAGTGATACTTCCGTTTGACAGATGGCAGCCAAAAATGAATAGTCGCATTCGGGGCAGAAACTGTATTTTATATCGAATTTCAGCACGTTTGTTCAAACGCTTCGACAGTTATCGTATTACAGACAGACAGATACACAATTTCACTGTGAAAATGGTCCCAATCGTTTCGGGGGACCTCGAAATGGATATTTTCGTCGATATCTCTTTTTTTTTCGCACGATTATATTACTTGACCACTGATATTCTGTTATGTGAACACTTGTGGATGACAACGAGTAATCACCATTGATTTCCTTCAACGACTTGTCATGACCTCCGTAGTCCTTCGGTAAAATTTCTAGGGGTATGAAGTCTTCAACGGTTGTGGTGGCTTTATGGAAATGGAACTGAAATGGAAAACCAAATCAATTTCAGAAAACACCTTTTGTTATGAATATCCATTGATGTGATATTTTTGAATATGGAGGTAATTGAGTTAGAACGAGAAATGGATGATCGAAATATATCTCTGAAATTATTGCGAGGTGAATTTTAAATGCAGAAGTTGAGTTCTGAATTTTATCGTGCCCATAGAGCCGTCTCAAGGAGTGCTTCCTGATGTGAAAACTTGTGACATCAAGAAAACAGATATTTAATGAATTGAACTCACTCTATTTGCGATTTTCGGATTCAATAATTTCTTGGCCAGATTCATGACTGGTTCTGCGAAAGACGGATAGTTGAGACAATGCATTTGTTTGATATTGCTATTGAAGACTTTCTGAAACAGAAGGAGAAATACCTGAAATAAATTGCAGTAATATATGACCCTAGGAACACAATTTGACGTGTTCTTTGAAATATTTGATCACACATCCGTTTCTTACCTACAGGGGGGGTCAAGTTTTCGTTGGAACGACCTGTATGTACTATATTTGAAAAAATAGGGTAGGTTAAGTTCATAGTTTCTAGTGTTCTGAACTGTGTTTATTATCATGAGTTCATAAAGTGAGTATTAATGAAAACCATCATTTGTTCAATTTCTTCTACCAGCGCAAGAACATTCAGCCTTCATGATTTCGGTCTACGAGACAGACACGCCTTCTGAATCCCGATTATTTCACGCGCCCGCTATAGGGTTGAAGAGAAAAGTGATTCGCTACTGCTTTTCCCGAAGTAAAAATTAATTTTAACATTATCATTTCATTTTGGGCCAATCTCTGCTACATTGATTTTTTTTGTTTGACGTACGGTTTTCGCAGAAAACAAATAAAATGTATTAATTTGCACGTTGTTATGAAATCGGGTATTATCGAGGATTGAAAACGTATCCAGTAGGTAAGAAGTAGATTTTGTTTTGTATATATAAATAGTTTCGACAGTCTAGTTGCCACGTATTCTAATCATCAAAATTAACAATATTATTGAAAAACATGGTCCATTTTACGAATTCCGTGTCGGGCGGTTGTATGAAGATCGCTTTCCCAATAGAAATATTCCGGATGCTGTAACGATATATCTGTTACATTTCTTATTGATATGCTCAGAGATACAAAATAATTGAAAGTAGCTCAAGTTATTTTATCAACTCCAATCTAAGAATCACCATTGGAAATATTAGCGCCATCTAACGGCGAACAATCATTAAAGTTGAGTGCGAAGAAGAACGCCAAGGTTTGACAGTATGATTTTGGTATCAAAAGAATAGAATGTGCGATTCTCGGACCTTCCCGATCTATCTTCGGTCAAGATATCGTGTGTTCTGAAGTTTGTCAGCCATTGAGTAAAGAAATAGAATTTTGTTCATGTTGAAATAACTCGTGAATCAGAGCATCTTCCTTTTTTTGACGAAAGTGATTTCAAAGCAGTGAGTTTAGTGTAATACCGAGGTATGTGAAAATATTGTTTGGCCATTTTTGATTAAGAATGTTGAAATATTTTCTAACGGGAACCTGAAATATTCATTCACAAAGTTACGATATCTTGATTCATCTATAGCCGTTGATCAGTATACAGCGAATAAATTTAATTAGGTCAAGCAGGTAATTGATTCCAGTGCAATATCATATTTATTTTCCAAATTAGTTCAGGCGGAATTATAAATATCAGATGTAATATATCGAATTGAAACAAGAATCAGTGTTCCGTCTCATCTGATTAGATTGCTTTCTCTGACAAGGCTTCATTGGGGTTTAAAAAGGCTTTCTCAAATATATGGTTTCCCTTAAACCGTATTTGGATATATTTTTGGTATTTATATTTATATTCATCATATATATATATATATATATATATATATATATATATATATATATATATATATATATATATATATATATATATATATATATATATATATATATATATATATATATATATATATATAAAAAATTTAACCTTTTTTTAAAAATATATATATATATATATATATATATATATTTATTTATATATATTCTTCAAACTCAATTGTGCTGAATTCTGATTTTTATTCTTTGTAAACTATAGTCTTGGCTGATCAAGATCAGAACAACTTTTTTTTTTGTATAGAGAAAAGATCCATTTTTGTCTCAATCAAAATTCAATCTTGAATCTTCAATTTCAGTATTGGATATAAATGACGAATCTCATCACAAGCTGATTCGTATGTTCGAATAATCTCTCGATGAGATCACACTCATGTGCGTTGAAGAGTGCATTGAGGAATTCCAAATTCCAAGTTGAATTTTCAGTAATAACAAATTCTGACACAAACAATATTGTTTTTCATGTTGTATTGCTGAGAACAATCATTCCATGGACAAGAAGGTGATGCTTGTATGTTCCACCTGATCGGTCGCCCAGCAGCCATAGGTACCCCCTGATTGCGAGCCACACGACTACGTGAAGTCTAGCTACGAGCTACACAATATTCAATCAGAGGTTCATCGTCGTCGATAAAACCGACAGGTTCAGCAATACTATTTGGAAACTCAGAATTGTAAATATTTGTTATACTGCGAAAAACTCTTGTACATTTGTGAATAGACTAATATAAGTTTGGTATTTGTTTTATTGTTGTAGTGATTTACAGAAGATAACAGTATTTGATTTGCAACTATGATCGGCTGGGAAGTTTGAACTTGTATCCTAATTCAACAAAAACAGAGAGTACGTGAGTACATGAGAAAAAAAGCAGGGGCATGCATATTTGCAGAAGGTTCACATTTTGAACATCTGAATAGATTCATTTCTTCGTGCGATTAGGGTAATTTTGTGTAAGCATTCCCAAATGTATTAAGATTACTTTAATTTTATTATTTTACCGTTTGAAAATTATTTTCTCAAATACATTTTTGTTTGGAGTATGAATTAATTCATGTTTTTCATGCAGAAACCGTAGGTTAAACGAAAAAAATCATGGGACCAGATTTTCTCAGGAAGGAATGAGGATTCCAGGAATGAGAAAAAGCAGTGGCGCATTACTTTTCTCTTTAAAATGATTCATTGCAAATCCCGCACGAAAGCCATTGGCAAGAATAAAAAATTATGTTGTATAGCAGAAAATGCCTTTTGATGCATGGAAAATGCGTACTATGTTTCACTTAAATATCTGGGGTCATACAGAGTTATAATAAAAAAAATTTCATAACCTTGTAGTTCAAGTTATGACCTTTAGGACATATGTTCAATTGAAGTTTTTCACTCAAAATAGACCTAACATGTCAAATGTTATCCTGCTATTAAGCAACACCCTGTATAGATGTATAATTTGCTCTGGTAAGAAACACTGGTGAAACTCAACTGCCTTTCATGCTTTCTGATTGTCAATAGTGAATTGAATCTCAACAATTATTTTCATTTGCAGTTAATATTGAATAAATACTATTTAACACAAAATTAAACCGACGAAATACGGAACTGAAAAGTAAAAAATAAAATAAACCTTCTAAGTCTCGATAACTAAACTCCTAAACTAATGTAAGTAACTAATTTTGAGTCGGCGCCAAACAAACAAGCAAATGAATTAGGTAAGGTGTAAAATGATGGTATCGAGTTGCGCGGTGACATTCTGATAATTTTTTTTGGAGTTATTCAATGATCTTCGTTGATTGTTCGGTTGGCGCCGACTCATAATTAGTTACTTACATCAGTTCAGGAGCTTAGTTATTGAGACTAAAAAGGTTTATTTTATTTTTTACTTTTCAGTTGCGTATTTCGTCGGTTTAATTTTTTGTTGAAAAGTATTTATTTTTCAATTTTTCGAGGCTGAAATCTACTAATTACGACCTACTTGTTTTTTGCTTACTTTCAAAATACAAATCGTTCCTGCTTTGGCAGTCTCTTCGAGATTAACCCGTCAAGTTCAGTCATCACACCCCTTCGTGGTCACTTTGGAGACCTGCAGAACATCACTTTCCAAAGACTCGTTCATCCAACGAACAGCGAGGCTTTGGAACTCATTGCCTAGGGAGGTGTTCCCCGAGGCATACAACCTTCAGAAATTTAAGAAGAACACCAACTCCTACCTTCTTTCCCTTGGTTCCCACGATGTTCTCTGAACATTACAGGATATCCCTTTTCGTGGGAACCAGAACATAAAAAAAAAAAAAAAAAACTCACCCATCTTCAACTATTACCAGTTGAATAATGTGGTTATCTTCTTTTACTATTTGTTGTAATATACATTATTTTTGCTGTACTGGTTAGTTTATTCCATTACTTTGTGAATCATTCCATCCTCTCATAGGATATAATGATTGTGACAGGTGTAGTACAAAAATAATGACATTAGCGATCTGTCATTGTCAACTACATATCTGTACCAATGTTCACAAGTGAAAAATCAATTATTTCCAATTTTTCTACCCGTAAAAGTGGATAATTCCATTCGAAATCCAAATATGAATAACTATGAGGTATACCCTATCCAATAAAGAATCATCCAAATCGAAGAACCCAGTACAAAGTTATGCCTGATAGAGTCGCTCAACGGACCAGAATTCAGAGGGTGAGTGATCAATATCCTTCATTTTGCTACCCTTGGGGGTGGATTTCATATTGTGAGTTCAAAAGAAACCACTTCGGAGTACACTCTATTCACTGAGAAAAGAATTATCGGAATCGTACGTATCAGTAAAAAGTTATGCGTGGTCAAAAATAAGAAAACAAAAAAATATACGCGTCGACTAGAGAACCTCCTCCTTTTTGGTTTCGTCGGTTAAAATTCAGAAACTCCAGCATTTGAAACTTCATTAGTAGATCTTACCTCCAATATTGTGGAGTAGTTCTTGAGCATAGTAGGTGTAACTTGTGCCAAATGTCCGAAGGTTACATTCTTGTAATCATATATCATTATATCTCCATTTTGATAATCTTCTTGCAATCTCACTTCCATCAGGTTGATAAACTGTCCAAAAAATTTGTTAACGTTGAATTCTGGATATTCGTCGAATATGTGGAAAACTATGACTCGGTAACCTTCTTTCGTCGCTTTTGGCATTGGCAGATAGGCTCTGGAAAATTATTACATGCAATGAGTCTTTTTCCTCAAGTACGAAAAATTCTCCACTAGCAACGCTAGGAACAAACCTTACCCAACTCACATACAATAAAAATTAACACAAAAGAAAAGAAAGATTCACGGAAAACGGCATTCCAGGGGCTAAATTGAAATTTGGAAATATGAAGGACAATAATTTAGCATCATTAAAACAGTGGCTTGCTAGTCGAGATTTTAAAATTTCTGGTAAAAAACTGTAATTGATTACAGTGAATTTAATTCAGGAGATCATTTCTAGGCACCGTTTTCGCGCACAAAAATCACTCACAATGCCTACTTCTTTCTACCAGCCTAAACTACGAACACCAACCCACTCATTTTCGGTACAACTTTGCACAAAATGTAGCCAGTTTTATCGAAGAAATACTCCTTCAACATTTACACCTAACCTAACTTTTCACATTTACTAAATTTCATCTGTCAGAGGTGAAAAGTTAGTATTTTTTCGATAAAACCGGATATATTTCGTGCAAAGTTATACAGAAAATAAGTGATTTGGTATCTGTAGTTTAGGCCGCTAAAAAGAAGGAGGCATTGTGAGTGATATTTGTGCACAGAAACGGTGTCTAAAGTGACCTCTTGAAGAAGGCGAAAGTTAATATATCTCGGAAACGGTATAAAACCGCCGCGTTTTTCAAAAAACAAAAACACGTAAGAAAAGTCAAACAGCTAGTTTCAGGGAGCATGAGCACGACCCCTTAACATTTACCTGACCTACCTTACTAATCGTTACAGAAACCGAATCAGGATTTTTTTCAGTTGGTTTACCACCAATAAAATGTTTAGAGCAAACATATTGATATTTACTAATTTTTTCTCTTGTTGAATCCACTCTCCTCGAGGCATGGATCCATTTATTACATCTAATTTCATCAATGTGAGGTTTTACAAATGGCATAAAAAACACGTTTTTCTCTGGATATCGATTATCCGAAGTACAGTTCCCAAAACGACAATGTTTTGATGGCACCGTGGTTATTGAAAAAAAATATTTCCAGTAACTTGATTATTCTAAATAATTCAACTGTATCACTTAAATAACACTATCTCTAATGGAGAAGGTTTGATGTTTGTGTGCTGCGTCTCGTGGCAAATTTGCGACACTATTCTCAGGAAAAAGGCTCATTTGGAAATATGGCACAAAAATATATTGCGGAGGATTGATATGAGATCTTGTTCACAAATAAAAATATTTCTCAAATTGATGAGGCCGAATTCAAATATATCTCAGACCTACTACTTACTTCCTACTTTACATACACGGTGACCCAGGAGTACGCGCAAGCTCCATAACTTTTTCTATCCAAGTTATCGACTTAATTTTTTTAGAACGGTAGGTCCTACAATGTGACACATTCTGAAAATATTTATATACAGGATGTCCCAAAAATAAGATACATATCTGACTGATGTTCTTTTAAACGGAAACCCACCATTTCTGTTACATTTTTGAATTCGCTACTAAATCGTCAATATAACGCAATCGAGTTTCTTAGACCTATCTGTGATTTTGTTTAACTCATGTCAATTCATGTGTCAGAACAGCGTCGTGCGTAGACCCACATGTTTATTCTGAATATGAATCTCAGAGCTCGCTTTTGAAGAACGAATGCACTTTGTAGTAGAGCCTGGCTGCCAGAGCCCCAAAATGGAATTCCATATCGCAGATGAGTTTCAAAAAGTGAGTAGTAGGCCATTAATGGAGCCGACTGTCACGGCAAAGCAACCAGAAGATATTTTTTGGAACGTAGTTCCTTATCGCGCGTTGCGAAAGAGGGCTAGACGGAATAAATTAAGACCAAAAGTTGCGAGACTTTCGCTATGGTTGTGAGCCGTGCGGCGTGCGCGTGTTTCTCTGTCTGTCTCTCTCTATCTCTCATAGAAAGCAAGCCAGTTATTTTCGTTTCGTCTTTCTATTTTACATTGAACAGTGTGGTGTCGCGACGATTATTTTTGTTGAGTGTATACAGGTTTTTTGTACATAATAAATAATAAAAAATAATAACAATAATGAATCCTGACAGTGTTTCTGCACAAGTTCCGGATATTGCTGATGGAGTTAGGTAAGTAGAGATTTTATACAGACAATAATAAATGCTTATGTATTTTTAGCAAGTACGCATTATAACCTCTCTTTACTATTGTGCTAACCAAGTCATACGCGTTATAATCTCTCCATTATAGTGTGTTTAGCAAGTGTACGCGTCATAACTTCAATGAATTTGAAAGCAAATTATATTTTAATATTACAATCAATGCGTATGTATTTAGCAAGCCGTGCGTGTTCTAACCTATACGCTGTTGTGTTTACGAAGTCGAGAGAGTATATATATATATATATATATATATATATATATATATATATATATATACACACACTCTGTTGTGTTTACAAAGTCCCGCGCATCTATGACGTGTACGAAAGAATAGACAGACAGAGTGCATATATATATATATATATATATATATAAAATATTATTATAACTTAAAAAAAAAAAAATTACAATTCTTTCACTAATTAATCGAAAGAAACTTCGTTTCATCCGGGTGTCCCTTGACACCTCTCTTTTTTCTTCAGAGCTGTTATATGGTAGTCAAAATTCAAATTGTTATAAATATTCAAACTTAGAAATTTTGTAGCAGGCTTGCTTTCAATCAGCTGATCTCCCAGAGTAATTTGTTCAATATTTGATTTGAATCTGACTAAATTCGTTTAAGAGATATTTAGAGTGAGTTTATTTGCATCACACCAAATTTCAATTTTTCCAATATCTGCGTAAATAGACTGAACCAAGGTTGTATGGTTTACAATGATCCACAGAATTGTGCTATCGTCTGCAAATAGTGTTAGGTGTCCAGAAATATCGAAGAAATATTTATCGTTAATGTAAATTAAAAACAAAATTGAACCCGGAACATACCTCTGAGGGACTCCACTCACAATTCTTCCCTTCTCAGAAGTATTTTTACGCAATGATATTTTCTGGTTCCTGTAGACGATCGCGATTATCGATATTCAATGCAGTTTTGCCAAAATCTGGGACTAAACTTTTTCATGCCGCATTTTTCCAGAACGGTCACCTCAATTGACTACGCAGCAAGCGGATTAATCGAGACTTGTTACGAAGCTCAGTTGAAGCAGTTTTTGGAAAACTTCAAAATAAGGTTCGGTTTTGAAGAAATGTTGTGCCAAACAGTAACGGATATGAAACATAATATTAAACATGTGCTTTGTCCAATTCGTTTTTTATGCCTATAAATGAGAGAGGGCCTGAAGATGACACATTCTGTGATGAGTTTTGGAACGTTTGGATCTCCCTTATCATTTACCAGACAGAATCAACAGAGCCTAATTCAAAGTGGAATATATTGGCCGATGTTATGTTAGACGGATTTATTGACCTTCAAGACTTTTCGATTTCATTTCAGGACTCAACACTTCAACTATCATACAGTTATGTAGACTGGTTCACAAGTGCCATTTTGTCCCAAACCTGGAGGTCACTACCGAAAATTATGATTCAGGGCGCATTCGATTGGAAATGGCATCTAAAAAAATGTTTAGCTGGAAAATTGGAGCCGGCAAAAATTGAAAAAGTTATAAACAATCAAGTAAAAATCAAATATATTGTTCGGTTTTTTGAAAATATCTCTAAAATAATTTGAGATATCCGGAATTTAAAAAATGATCTTCAAAGAGCAGGATATTTCCTAAAAGTCTTACCTTCCCGAACCGTGCCGGCAGTATTTATAATTTTGATTTAGCGGCGAAAAAAAGGCTGAAATAAAAATTATTTTAACTGAGTAAATGTTAATATTAGGGAATAAAAGAATTCAGGTACTATCTAGACATCAATAAACAACAATCCTTCGGCAAAAAAAATGTTACCTATATTTTTCAATTAATTATGCCTTTGTTAATTAAAAAATTTACTTGTTGAAAGCCCTGATAATTGTTGAACTGAAAACCTAGAATTTTTTTTACTCCTTTGAGCTGTTTCTCAAAATTTTTGAAAAAGATCCCTGTTGGAAAAATCGAAAAATTTAGATTTTCTACTTTTCAATTAACAATCAAAAGTATAAAAAAATTAAAAACCTATATAAAACACTTAAGGAAGGTATTTTCCCTATAATCTCTATTGATTTATTCATTTATTGCTAGAAACAATATAAAAATGAATTTTTGAAAATTTTTACTTTTATTATTTAAAAAATTATTATAAAAAAATGCATTGATTATTAGATTTAAACATAATTTGTTTTGGGAATCTAGTCATTGATAAAAATAATGATTTTAAAGGAGAAAATCATTTCCCAAATACATTTTTTTATTGCTAAAAGTCGCACTTGCTAATTAACAATTTTTTTCTGTTGTTGAATATGAATATTAAGAAACTATTTTTTTTAAATCATCATTGATCATCTCATATTTTCAAGAACAAAATATTTCATTCTACTTCTCATTTGTTTATTGAACAAATAATATTTTATAAGCAAATGAATTTTTGCGCTATATTTTTCTTAAATATTAAAAAAAATACTGAAAACAACCATATGTCGTTTTTTATGGAAAACATTTTTTTTCAATTTTTTATATAATTTCAAAAATTTTGTGCACTTTGACTTGTCGCTTTCTCTCTGTTTGTTTTTTTCCAAATGAAATAACTTATAAACTAACGAAGATACGACAAGAACACTTTGAGTCTTTTTTATTCTACATTGATCAATGAACAATTTTCACCAGAGCTCCAACTCAATTGTTTTAATTTTCTTAATATTATTTATATAATCCCCTTGAATTGATTTTTTTCTGACTTATCAGTTCGAATATCTTATAAACTATTGAAAATAAGAAAAGAACACTATTTTATTCTTCGATAGTTAATAAACAAATTGAGATTTTAAACGAAGCTCTAACTCAATTATTTAAAACTGTTGTACTATCGATTTCGATTTGGGAAAGTTGTATTTGTTTCGTGAGAAACTATGGCAGAACAAAAAGGGGGATGAAAAATTAATAATTAGATCTGAAGATATGAAATCGAAATTAATCGAAATCGCAAAACGTAAAAATTATGATGTTGGTGAGAAAATTAAAAACCGTGTATCTAGTATAGACTCGTTAATTGAAGTCGGTGCTCGTTATCATACAAAATGTTATAAAAATTTCGTTTATGTACCAAAAGTTGGTGTTAGTGGAGTGAAGAAATAATTTCTGGATCCTTTGAAGTCTGTTTATAAATTTATTGAAAGCAGCAATGATTGCCAATTTACTTTAGGTCAATTACTCAACATCATGAGCTACAAACCTCAAAACTCAATTTATTCATCAACTTTCGAAGAATAAAGAAGACTTGAAATGTTTTTTCCGCAATTTTAATAGTTTGAAAGATATTTGAACTGATAAGTCAGAAAACAAATTATTTCAATAATATTAGAAAAATAATATTAAAACAGTTAATAAACAATTTAGTTAGAGCTTTGGTGAAAGGCTCAGTTTGTTCGTTATTCAATGTCAAATAAAAAAGACCCGAAGTGTTCTTGTCGTATCTTCAATAGTTTATAAGTTATTTTATTAGCAATGAAGAAAAACAGAAAGGAAGCGACAAGTCAAAATGCACAAAGATCTTCGAAATTATATAAAAAATAGAAAAAAAAAAGTTTTCCATAAAAAACGACACATGGTTGTTTTCAGTATTCTTTTCAGTATATAAAAAAATATAACGCAAAAATTCATCTGCTTATAAAAAATTATTTGTTCAATGAACAAATGAAAAACACAATGAATTTCAAATGACAGTATAGGAATTTTATGGTGACTGCGGTGTCATCTACACGGGAAATGTGGTAACCCACAAACATGTTCTATTAAACAGTAACGAAAATTGCAGGAATCTGGACTTTTTTTAAAATGTATATCACCAGATGCGTCGCTAGGAAAAGTGTTAAATATCGGATATTGATAATGGTTCTGGTGATCTGCAAGTAGGCAGCACAAAAAGCACCATCAGTTCTAAAAAGATCCTGTATGCTCATAGCATTGTGATATACTTGAGCTACAGAGACGAAAAACAACAAAAGTCGAGCATTAATTCATTAATTAGGACAGAAATACGCACGAACATTTTTCAAATAACTATCTAAATTAAAATGCTGACTCTTGAACATCATTTGAAAACCTATATTTGTTTTAGTAAGTGAGTACCTACCAAAGTAATGAGCATTTTTCCACAAAAGCAAGTACAAGAATTATAAATACTTGTGTATCACAATGTGTACTACAAATGAACCGAAACAATACCAACTTATGTATTTTCGAAGAGATATACAGGTACCTACCTACCTAGGAGAAAGCGAACACTATTAAAAACATAGGTATTTTTTTACAAATATACTACTTACTTCACTGAATCGAAGCAAAAAACAAACTTCTCATAGTCTAGCAACGGCCACGTCATTTGAATTATTTGCCATATCTGTAGACGGGTAACGAATTCCTGGCTGTTGCCTTCCGTATGACAAAAACCATATTACAGGGCACATTCCTAACACTCGTGCATCTGATTTGCTGAGACATGCTCAGCGTTCACTCCAGTCAGTTGGCTATTATATTCGATAAAGTATTTTCTTTCGTTAGCAGCTTGAAACCATAAAGGTATTGAATCTCTAATCAGATGAGTATTATGGTCATTTTCGGAATAAGATTGACGATGTAATTTTATCAAATAAAAATAGAAAAATCGAAGTACCACAGTCTATTTCACACTAAGATTCAATATAGATTGAATCACAAAATGGTAGATCCCAGGAGAAAAACAACTACTTTCCTGGCAAATACCACGCAGAACGTTGAATGATATTCACCTGAAAATCCATGCAAACTTCCATATAAATGGAAATTGATCGCAAATGTTTCTTTCTGATAAGCTCGATTATGTTCAATTTCCGGTTTCAGGCTTCTTGGCCCTCATCAGTACGGAGTAGTCAACCAGCCAAAGGTCCGAAGAGCTCTAGCTGAAGCGAGACACAACGTAAACAAACCATCATCGAGCTTATAACACCTATAGGTACGCCGGAAAAGACAAATTTCAACTGGCGGTACCTAGTGACAGAAAGAAACACTCCAAACATAAAATTGAACATAATCGAGCTTATCAGAAAGAAACATTTGCGATCAATTTCCATTTATATGGAAGTTTGCATGGATTTTCAGGTGAATATCATTCAACGTTCTGCGTGGTATTTGCCAGGAAAGTAGTTGTTTTTCCCCTGGGATCTACCATTTTGTGATTCAATCTATATTGAATCTTAGTGTGAAATAGACTGTGGTACTTCGATTTTCCTATTTTTATTTGATAAAATTACATCGTTAACCTTATTCCGAAAATTACCATTATACTCATCTGATTAGAGATTCAATACCTTCATGGTTTCGAGCTGCTAACGAAAGAAAATACTTTATCGAATATAATAGCCAACTGACTGGAGTGAACGCTGAGCATGTCTCAGCAAAACAGGTGCACGAGTGTTAGGAATGTGCCCTGTAATATGGTTTTTGTCATACGGAAGGCGACAGCCAGGAATTCGTTACCCGTCTACAGATATGGCAAATAATTCAAATGACGTGGCCGTTGCTAGACTATTAGAAGTTCGTTTTTTGCTTCGATTTAGTGAAGTAAGTAGTATATTTGTAAAAAAATACCTATGTTTTTAATAGTGTTTGCTCTCTCCTAGGTAGGTAGGTACCTGTATATCTCTTCGAAAATACATAAGTTGGTATTGTTTTGGTTCATTTGTAGTACACATTGTGATACACAAGTATTCATGATTCTTGTACTTGCTTTTGTGAAAAAATGCTCATTACTTTGGTAGGTACTTACTTACTAAAACAAATATAGGTTTTCAAATGATGTTCAAGAGTCAACATTTTAATTTAGATAGTTATTTGAAAAATGTTCGTGCGTATTTCTGTCCTAATTAATAAATTAATGCTTGACTTTTGTTGTTTTTCGTCTCTGTAGCTCAAGTTTATCACAATGCTATGAGCATACAGGATCTTTTTAGAAGTGATGGTGCTTTTAGTGCTGCCTACTTGCAGATCACCAGAACCATTATCAATATCCGATATTTAACACTTTTCCTAGCGACGCATCTGGTGATATACATTTTTAAAAAAGTCCAGATTTCTGCAATTTTCGTTACTGTTTAATAGAAACATGTTTGTGGGCTACCACATTTCCCGTGTAGATGACACCGCAGTCACCAGAAAATTCCGATACTGTCATTTGTTTTTCATTGTGTTCAAGATGGTGCAGGAAAATAAACGATCGTTCGATCCTATGGTAAGTAATTCGTTTATTTTAGTACTGAATAGATTTAATTCTGATCTCTGATGTGCGTAAAAATGTTATATCATGTATAGGCAACACGTAGCATATATTCATTATACGTATTATTGTTTCACAAAAAGTTGACACGCATTTCAGAGATGTGTATCTTATAATATACATTGCCAGAGGAAAAGGGAATCGAATTGTGTAGAAGAAGATACGATGTTCGCTATCTAGTTAATGAGATGCTGTGTCTTGAAGGATACTTTGCTTGGTATATAGTACTCTAGTAGGGCATCCTCAGAGATACTCTGCTAGCTAACAGAAACTTGTTCAAAATATTGAAGTGAAACTTCTAATGCGACTTCCAACAAGGTTGCGTTATACGTTTAACGCTACCATGGAGAGGGTATGAAAGCACTGTTGCGACAGAGAGAGTGGAGGCGTGGCACTCGAACGCAAGCGCGTAGTATACCTGTTACAGGCCAGCGCGAGCGTTAGGAACGGGTAGCGTCCAATATTCCAACGCAAGAGGGAGGGAGAAAGAAAGATACACAAAGGTAGAAAGTAGGAGAGAGAAAGAGAGTGAGTCGGTAGATCCCACCGACATAACCTTAATCTAGACTGCTGATCCCGTATGATGAGAATTCATCCAATGGCGGACTTCTCTCAAAGTTACCAATCTCGATTTTTCGAGAGCACACTAGGAAACTCTGATTTGATTCTTCTCAACTTCATTACTCAGCAATGGACTCATCCGATCGAGTTTCGCAGTGAAAATTTCCCTGGATCAGAAATAAGTGAGATATTCCCATCTGAAAAATGAGGATTTTCAATGGGGTTTTTTATTTTTGTTGTTGGTACTTCCCTAATTTGAGATATTGTTTGGATTTTGGTCATTTGTAAAATAAAACCATTTTGTTGACGGAAGTGGAAGTTATAGTGTGCGATAGCAATGATGACTAAGAAATGTTTTTATAGAGGCTGTAAAAGTTATTCAAAACTTGGTAGAAATAAACATTTGAAATTTTATCCGTTTCCGAAACCTACCAGGAGCCGTGAAAAATGTTCACAATGGTTGAAGCTATGTGGCAATGAAAAACTTTCCTCACATGATTTGACCAAAGAAGTTTATATATGTAGCAAACATTTCGTGGGAAAATTCACTAAAGATTCCATGCCGGTACCACATTCTCCTGTAGAATCAACGGAAATAGTCGCCACAATTGATGAAAATGGAGTAGATGTAAATCTAGATCACCTTATGGAACCACAATCAAATGAAAATATTTCCGTGGATAAATCAATCCACTCGATGAAAACACGTTTTCATATAATAATTTGAAAAATAACTCAACCCGTTTCAAATATTTCACTGGATTAACCATCCGGCAGTTTGAAATATTTTATAATTTCCTGGACGAGTCTGTTATGGACAGATTGACATATCCTCGATTGAATTATCAATTGAGAGAAACTAATTCAAGGAATGGGAGCAACTCAAGATGGTCAAATAGGGACAGGTTATATCTGACTTCAGTAGAAGAGGATTTACTTTGGATGAGTTAGCAGCTCTCTCAAATTGTAGTACAAAAAATGTATCCATCATATTTTACACTTGGATTCAATTCGCCTATCATCAGATAATTGGAATGAGAGGGGAAATATTCAAGGACAGTCGAAGATTGAAGGACATACCCTTATGTTTCGAAAATTTCGAAGGGCATACAATTACTTTAGTTATTGATGCCACAGAAGTAGCCATACAGATGCCATAAAATTTTCGGCAACAAGGGAATACTATCTCTAACTACAAGCATACAATAAAAATTTTGATAGGCATTTGTGCCTGGCTCAAATTCTCTAACAAAACAGATGATGCAGGTCGTCAAGCCGAGGCCTTCGCCATCACTCATGGTCTAGAACAACTGGTCGAGCTACCAACCCGCATCCCTGATGTCAACAACCAGTCTGCCAATACACTAGATCTTTTCCTCACCACCAATCCTGACCCGTATAGAATAGAAGTTTGTGCCCCACTTGGAAACTCTGATCACACCCTCATCTCCACAACATGCTCTTTCCATTTACCATCGAGCTGCACAATACCACCCCGTCTCATGTGGCATTACAATTCGGCCGACTGGGAAGGTCTTCGTATGTTTTTCTCAGCGTTTCCATGGAAGAGAGTTTGTTTCTCTTCAGTAGATCCAACACGATGTGCTGAGACAATTTCTGAAATCATCATGTTGGGGATGCAAACTTACATACCGAATACCGAAAGAAGAACATCATCCGATAAGACCTTGTTTAACAGAAACTGCTCTAGAGCTGTGGCTTCCAAACAGGCAGCATACCATCGATGGCTGAAAAATCCGGGCCCTGAGACCAGAGCAGCATATGTCGAGGCTAGAGGCATATGCAAAGAGACAATAGAATGCTCAAAAGACGCCCACAATGCCAAAATAAGATCAAAACTTGTTGAATGTCCTAACGGATCCCGTTCATTTTGGTCTTTCGCCAAAGCTGTGGGAAGAAACTTCACTTCCAGCTCATTTCCTCCTCTGACCAAAGAAGATGGAACACTAGCAACGACTGCCCAGGAAAAAGCCAATATCTTTGCGCACCTATTTGCTGGAAATTCCACTCTGGATTCATCGGGAAAACAACCCCCGAACATTACACCTATTGACAGTCACATGCCCGAGATCACCTTTCGCCAACGTACTATCAGGAAGATTTTGCTGGGTCTCAATACCAACAAAGCCTGTGGATCTGACGGAATCCCGCCGATTGTTCTCAAGAAATGTGCCCCCGAACTAACACCTGTTCTTTGCAAGTTGTTCAACCACTCTTACAATTTGGGGGTATTTCCGTCCAATTGGAAAATTGCAAGAGTACAGCCAGTCCCTAAAAAGGCAAAAGGCCCTACCTAGCAACTACAGACCTATCGCACTGCTATCTATTATTTCAAAGGTCATGGAAAAAGCCATCAACATCGAGCTCATGAAATATCTGGAAGACTCAGGAATTGTCAACGATAGGCAATATGGCTTCCGCCATCAGAGATCAACTGGTGACCTGCTCGCTTACGTCTCACATATATGGCAGCTATCTATTGAAAAGTATGGAGAAACTTTAGCTGTGGCATTAGATATCTCCAAGGCGTTCGATCGAGTTTGGCACCAGGGATCCTCGCCAAGCTTCCGTCTTATGGCTTGCCCCCTCAGCTGTGTTCTCTGCTTGCTAGTTTTCTCTCAAACAGGTATCTCCATGTAGTGGTCGATGGAGTTTCATCTGACACTCTACTCATAAATGCTGGTGTTCCGCAAGGATCTATTCTCGCACCAACACTATTTCTACTTCACATCAACGACCTGTTGAAAGCAACTTCATGTCCAGTACACAGCTTTGCCGATGATAGTACCCTCCATACCGCTTTCTCTTCCAGGGCCCCTATATCAGCCCGTGAAACCAGAAATGAACGAGGAAGAAATGTTAATAATATAAATATGGACTTAGCAACAATTCTCGAATGGGGATCTAATAACTTGGTAGAATTCAATGCAAACAAAACACAAGCATGTCTTTTCTCTAGAAAAGCCGATCTCACTGTGCCTAACATAACTTTGTCAGGAGTAACCATACCACTGAAGCCATCCATATCGATGCTTGGTATTACTATCAGCAATAACCTTTCCTGGGAAAATCACGTGAGGTCCATTGCCAAAAGTGCATCCCAAAAACTTGGTTTTTTGTTTCGTGCCAAGAGCTATTTCACCCCCAGTCAGCTGCTTATGATCTATATGGCACAGATCCGACCTGTCCTGGAATACTGTTCCCATATTTGGACTGCGGCACCTAAACATATCCTGAGGCTATTGGATTCTGTCCAAAAAAGAGCAATTCGTCTCGTCGGTGATGCCTCGCTTACAAACTCGCTCACTTGTCTGGAACACCGTAGAAAAGTTGGCGATTTGTCTCTATTTTATAGATATTTTCATGGGCGATGCTCTTCTGAAATATCAACAATCGTTCCTGCTTTGGCAGTCTCTTCGAGATTAACCCGTCAAGTTCAGTCATCACACCCCTTCGTGGTCACTTTGGAGACCTGCAGAACATCACTTTCCAAAGACTCGTTCATCCAACGAACAGCGAGGCTTTGGAACTCATTGCCTAGGGAGGTGTTCCCCGAGGCATACAACCTTCAGAAATTTAAGAAGAACACCAACTCCTACCTTCTTTCCCTTGGTTTCCACGATGTTCTCTGAACATTACAGGATATCCCTTTTCGTGGGAACCATAAAAAAAAAAGCGGGGCCATAGTTTATGTCAGTGAAGGATTCGAGGGAGCAATATCAGATCGGGAACTATTTCAGCAGTGTGATATCAAATATTTTCTGGAGGAGAATGAAGTGATAATGGCCAATAAAGGGTTTCTTATTAACGATATATTGAATGATATGAATATTGAATTATTAACACCACTTTTTCTTGGAAAAAGAAAGCGCCTTACTGCAGAAGAAGAAATAATTACAAAAAAATTGCGAGGTCAAGGGTCCACGTAGAGAGAGCTATTAGTAGAATAAAATCGTATAGATTCCTTTCCAAAAAATGTCCCATTCTAGTGCTACCAATATTATCAAATATTTTCACTGTAGTAATTTCCTTGGGTAATTTTGAGGAGTGTTCAGTAAAATAAATATTTTATTTTGTATATGTGTATTTTGTATGAACCAAAAATGTATCTCTCACAGAATGTAGAATGTAGAATTATTGAAACAAAATTGGTTGAACAGTATCAAGGTTCATTGGATGCAGATCTCTCACAGTTCGCATTGTAAACATTTCTGGTACATATATACTAGTATAGAATTTTGGTACATTTTTCTTGATATTTTCGACAGCATCCAAATAATTTTGTTTTTTTAAAGGAACTCTCAATGTACTCCTGGGATTCCACACAATAAGGTTACAAACATCAACATCAAATATAATGAGGAACATTAAAATTTGGTATAGATATGGATGATTCTTTTTCAACTGGATATTTTCATCTTCTTCTGACAGGAAAAAAGTCTGCAGTTGAATTTTTGACAGAAACCTTTCAAAATCCCTAACATCTGGACATTTTTCCAAAATCTTGGGACATTTAATTCCAATGAGATGATGAATTCTGTCTCCTTCCATCACAGTTCCATCGACGCTCGTAGCAAAGTAAGGGTAGTTAGAATTAACAACCAGCCCAGCTTCATGTAGTTTTAGATTTTTCTCCAAATTAGAACAATACTGTTCCCTAGCTCTGGCTTCATTTCATTTTCCATGGTACATGGCCTTAGTTGTGGATGGTTTATTTGTTCTCCAGAGATTTTTTAAAATATGAGTCTTTTTGGCATTGCTAGATATTAATTGGGTTGCTACAATCTTAGCACTTGTTGAAATTATATAAAATGTTCTCCATCTCAACCACTCTTCAGAACCTTGTTCTGTTCCAGGAATGACGAACAGTGTTGAGTCTTGATTTAATGCAAAATCTCTGATATTTTTCAAATACTGCTGGCATTGCAATGTTAGAATGTCGATTTCCTCTTCAGAATAGGCATAATCTTTATAAATCAAATTTGAAACAGCCAACAACCCTGAATTTGCCTCAGTTGTTTGGAGTTCAGAAATTAAATAGTTTGTATCAATTGTTCTGATATATTCTTTTGGCCTTGGATCAAAATTTCCCCTTTGTATCGTTTTGAATCGCTTTATTGGAAACTCCGCACTTTTGATGTCTATGGGATTATGTTTTTCGGAACCACAACCCCATTCTCGCGGTAAACTGGGAGATGGAACAATATTTTTATATTTTTCAGAATATTCACTAATGAAAATCAACAGTGCAGTAACATGACTGCATTTTCCTATAGCAGACTGCTTACATTCACACATACCCTTAATTATTGCACCTGGGGTTCGGTTGAGTATAACAGTGATAGTATACTTGATGAAAATCTGAAAAGATGCAAGATATTTACACTGACATATGTAATAATTGTCTTCTTGGGCATCTTGAACTTCAGTAATATGGTCACTGTCAACATATTGATGGCCTCGTTTAATGGGTTCAACTGTTATTTTGGTTTGCATGTCATCAACTTCTGGATCCTCACATTCAATATTTTCATTAACAATGAAAGTGAAAATGTGACCCTTATTGAAATATTTGGGAATTCTACAGCTAGGAAACTTTCCCCACTTCAATTCTGTTGATGAAAACGAAGTATCCCTACTGCTTGCTTGCGGTTGCTGGATGAGATTATTCTTGGCATCATACCATTTTCCTCCATCAACACCAAGGAAAATGTTTTCATCATTCCCAGCATTGATACAGTTTGTTTCCCTGAAAAATATATAAATATATGTATTGTCGCTCAATATTCATGACAAAAATTTACCTTGCAATAAGATCATTTTTGATTCCTGCTTTCTTCAGGCCTCTGCATTCTAACCACCTTTGTAGTTCAAAATAGAGTGTTCTTCCAGTGATTTTCCCACTTTAAACACAGCTCCTGGAACATCCTCAGGAAGAAAGTAGTCATACTGAAGCCTACGTTCTCAGCTCATCTCAAGATAAGAATGTTTCTTCATATCTCAAGTTTCATCCGATCTCAGTATTTGGGTACACGCAGTTTGATTCTCACCCATACCCAGAATCGTCAAATTTTCTGTTTTACTGAAATTTGCATTCAATGAATTTCTTATAGTACCCTTTTTCCTTTCGATCAATCACTTATATAACTCTTTAATGTGAATAATATATTTTTGTCCACATAGTACTGATAGTTTTGGCATATCGAGAGGGACATTTATTCCAGATGTTATAAAAGTGAATTTGATGTTATGAAATTACTGAATAAGACATGAAATCATATTGGAACTTACATTATCGAAAGTAAACTGCTTTTATATGTAAAAAACAAATTGAAGCTGATAAACAATAACACGAAAGAATAACGCTAGCACAACACCTCAAAACTGATATGAAATGACATGCACAAAACAGATGGACAGATTTCTCAAATATTCAAAAGTGAAAGACTCATAAATTGCATGGGATGAAGAAAGATAACATGTTCAACAAACGAACAAATCTAATATGTCAGATTTTTGTTATTTCTACGCAGTTTTGCCAACGTTGTAAATGTTTGAATTATTGATGAGGTGAAAACTCTAGTATTATCGGTCCAGGGAAATTTGTATTAATGATTTCGACTAATTGGCTCTATTGCCAAGTAATGGGGCTAACAATATGCAAATTGGAGTTTTCTAGTTTTGTACATTAAAAATCGAGTTCGGCAATCATGTGGAGAAGTCCCCCATTACAACATATCAAAGAGCTTTTAGAGCATGTGTATTTTGTGTCTATGACGATTCAAAATCACATAATGGCTCCTCGTTAGATGTCAATGTCTGAAATGACATTATTTGTGCTTTCTGCGCTCTGCGCAGACACGTTCACGTAAATTCTATTTGGATGAATTTTTCGAGTGATGGGGATATGACCTCGAGTGATGGGGATATGACCTCTAGCGGTCTAGATTAGGGTTATGTCGGTGATAGATCCCAAGCACATTCGCGTGGTATTCTGGCTATGCAGCGAATTAAACAGTGTGAGCGTCGTGAAATTAGCCGAAATACGTACCTGTTGTTCTATTTTATTGTGCATAGTCAACCACAGCGAAAATAATCCGAAGAAATTGATTCTAATTGCCATTTATATGTCACCAAATATTTCACATAATCCCATTGTAAATGTTATGGATTTGGATATTTCTCCATTCGAAAATGATAATTCAAAGATGCGATCAATTGTGAATTGTAAGCAATGTTAATAAAGTTTGTCTTAATGAAACAATATGATTTCACTAAAAATCAATTACTTTCCCTTCCTATTTTCATTTCCACATCACGGAGTTTCATTTCTTCCGCGCGGAAGGACTCCACGCACTATTTTTTATTTTTAACAGTTTCCAGTTTCCAACCGAACAAAACTCATTTTTAAAAACTAGAGCAGCGAATCAGGAACTTAATGTTCTGATACCGCGAATTAATGCTGGCTCCGATGTGGAATCGGAATCAGAGGATGAAGATAGTTTCGAACCTCTGAAGAACATAGATTATCAAAATCTTCATTCAGTAGATTTTGAAAACATTTTGTAAGAAAATTTCGAAATAGAGACCCACAATTTCAAAGACGATGACGATCAACTATTCGAAAAGAAAAGTGAGCAACAAAATGAACAGGAGATAGAACATGAAGAGATAGGAATTGAGGGAGCAGAGCAAGAAGAAGACGACTCAAATAAAGAAAACTCTGAACAACCTCTGAATCTGAGTTCAAGAAGAAAGCGAGAACAGTCTTCAGTAACAGTACCTGAAGTGGAGTCTACAAAAAAGAAGCAGAATACCGCTCAATTAGAATTCCATTGGAGTTATGAAGAACTAGCCTTCCCTGTTGATCCTCATGAAGAATCATTCATCACTGTTGAAAATATTTTGTCACCATTGAATTATTTCAAGAAGTTTTTTGATGATAGCCTTCTTGAACTCATTGTCAATGAGACCAATAGATATTCGGAGCGAATGAAAACATTAGTAGTAACAAACATTTCTGAGATGCAAGATTTCTTAGCAATCGAGATACTCATGGGTTTGATTTCTATGAGAGCTCATACTGATTATTGGAGCTTGAATTTGAGATTTGACCCAATAGCGAATATTATGGCACTGAAGAGATACTACCAGGTTTTGAGAAAAAATATCCACTTTGTGGATAATTCTGCTTCAACGAGAGATCGCTATTTTAAAATTAGACCGGTACTTGGAGCTGTTCGGCAGGAATGCTTTGAAATTGAAGAAGAGAAAACATTTTCTGTAGATGAAATTATGATTCAATATGAAGGAACTGAGGCAGGAAGTCCGTTCAGGAACATTGAATTTTCTGCCTCAGAACGAACCTCTGGGCTGAGTGGAAAAACTGTAATTGCCCTAGCAAAAACTATAGATAATCCAACCTGCAGTGTGATTTATTCTGATGATTTTTCAACATCTCCAGATCTTGTACACTACTTAAGAAACGGAAAGGGAATATTAGCGCTTGAAACCTTACGAGCCAATAGATCAAGAGGTTGTGATTTGAAAAGTGATAAGGAACCAGCAAAAGGAGAAAGAAGCTCTTTCGATCAGGAAGCAGACAATACAACAAAAGTTGCTGTAGTAAAATGGTACGATGATAAATCAATATTATTGAGTAGTTCTTATGTTGACGCGTATCCAGTTCCACAGATAAAACGATACGTCAAAGGAAATGCACAAAAAACTGATGTGCCTTGTCCACAGACTGTAAAACATTATAATACACATATGGGAGGCGTGGACCTGGCGGACATGCTTGTAGCATTATACAGAACTGGATTCAGAAGTCATCGATGGTACATGTCTATTATCTCTCAAGTGTTAGATATTTGTATAAACAATGCCTGGCTTTTATATGACAGAGATGTATCGCATGTTGATGAAGAAAAAAAAACGATGGCTTTGAAACAATGCAGGTACAAGATTGCCGAGGGCCTTTTACTTAGGGGAAAGAAAAGAGCTAGATTTCTGAAATTCCAGTGCCAAAAAAAAATATTCGGACGCCCCTGAAACCACTGCCAAGTGAAGATATTCGGAAGGATTTGACTGGACAATTTCCAATATTTATCAAAAAAGGAAGATGTAGGATCTGTTCGAAAAGACAAACTTGTATCAAGTGCAATTAATGTTTAGATATATTATGCCTAGTGCAAGAAATAAATTGTTTTTATGATTTCTATAATAATTAGCTAGAATTTCAGTTTCAACACTTTTTTGATCTATAACTATTTTGACGAACCAAAGATCAAGACGGTACTTTGTAGGAATCTGTATGTTTTTTTTATTAATAAAAAGTGAAAAATCCCTATTTTTTTTTTATACATTGCAGTGTGTCTCATGAAGTGCATGGCTGATTTTCTGCTTGTCAGGCAATGTAGATTACAGGATTCTTATAACATCAACCCTGTAGCCGGCAGAGTATCTCCAGAGATACATATTTTCAAAAACGTCAAATTGACACGAATACAATTTTTTGCTCCACAAATCAGTTATTCTTTGGGTATTCAGTGACAAATGACAAAAAAATATATTTTTGTACGTCAGATAAATGTTTGCCAAGAATAGTTAAAATGAGAAAAGTGTCAAGTTACTGGTGATACTGGGTTTGATTGAAACCAAATTGCAAAATTTAACCTTTTTGTTAGCTCATTTTTACTGACATCGATCTCTTATTCTCTACCTTTGCCGCTAGATTGCACCTGCTATCAGTGCTTTCAACACCGCAAGAACTTTTGAGATGTTCAAATCCTCGCTTGGTTTGAAACGCTTCTATAACCATCTGGTACATCATCGATTCAGCAACGAGTACCTATGTACATCGAAACCCAGGATATGTACATAAGCTGTGTTACCAAAATATCTTTTATATCATTTTTGGCCTTCAAAACCTCTGCTGTAAAAGAACTCATTTGAAGATCCCGAATGATTTGGAAGTTGAAGTTTCTGGATTTTTTTCATAGATCTATAAGTGTGCAAAATCTTACGATCGGGAGCATGGGACTCAGAAAAGCATACCCTCCTTTGGAAAGCCAAATTCATTTCAGTCGTAAACAAATTCTGTCAACAAAAATTATGATATGAAAATACATACGCATTTCCATGGAACCCTACAGTGTTCTTGGATCATTATTTTATTTTTTTCATTACTGATGTTGTTGTCATGTTTTTTTATCACTTTTCTTAGTTCAATAAGGTAATATGTTTAGACTTGAAAACTTGATACGTTGATAATTGTTTCGAATTGTTTTCAATAATTGATTAATTTGTCGCTACAGATAACTTTGTTTTTTATTTCAATGTTACATAAAAATTGATCCATTCGAGTATCCGATCGCGTTTTCCAACAGAATGCATTTTCTATTTCGAATTCACCTTGTTTTATCTGCAGGCTGAGTCAGAGAAATATACCACCTGATTACATGATTTTTATAGTGCTCAAATTCGCTTCCCACGGTAAAAACTCCGGGAACTCACCAGCGCGACCTACAAAGTTCTATAAGAATTAAAAAAAAAACATGAAACTGACAGTAATCATTACCATCATCGCATTCATAACGAATGTATGTATGATTTGCTATTCACAGATTTGTATTTCAGGGAGAGAAAACAACCTGTCACTGACATAGACCTCCAAAACATTTTTAATGGAAAATAACATGAATTCCGAAGACACAAAGCCATCTACGTCGGAAAAATGGCATTGAGATATGAGTAATTATTGAAAAACATTTTGAAACTCTAGTCAAATTCTTGGTGAAACATGTATTCGACAGTAGATCCTGAAAAACTCACACTTTATCCATATTTTCCATCATATCAGGTGATAAGGGATGTCTATTCACGAAAAAATCTGGAAACAGTTTTCTCATCGTGTAGTACATGTCAATCTTCTGTTTGACATTCTCAATGCTGAACTTGTTCATTAGCAAAAAATTGGTTATCATGAGGTCATCTGTAAGATCAGAAAAAGAGTTTCAATAGATAAATGACCATGCGCAGAAAAGCAGTTTTCAACCACTTGTGTTGATATTTTAGGAAAAAGGATTTCTTGTTGGATGGGAAATAATTTAGCCCACGAGTACTACACACATTGTATATTTGCATTTCTTCTCATACGGATTTTTCGTGAAATTTCTAGATCGAATTCGATAGCAACTTATTTATGTAACGTTTCGAACAAAACGCTTCTGACGCAAAAAAAGGAAAATCAGTTAGTTGGTCAGAGTGATGAAACCAAGCCATTTACGTTTCTGAGCTTGTTATGTTTTCCATTTGTTGCCCCACTCATGAAATATATACAGTGAGCATCATAAGTGTTACCCCCTCCCCCCTCTATCTAACTTGTTACTGGATTCTTGTTAGGAAAATCGCCGAGACACATCAACTTTTGATTTCTACAATGTACATTTTGTTATGAATAGTTTACCTAATTTCATCCCTTACTGGTGGGTAGGAAAAATTTGAAATTTGCTTCATTACGTGTTGAGTTATTGATGTTTGAAAATAACAAAACACCACAAACAGGAAGGCAACTAAAGTAACACTAACCTCATCTGTTATTACAATTAATGTTCGAAATGTTCCCCGTTGACCTCCTGGCAAAAATAAAGTCTATTTTAAGTTTCAGCCCTTACGCTTTGCAAAGTTTCTCGAGTTATTGTTGCACACACTTCCGTAATCCGCGCTCGCAACTCCTGAATAGAGTGACATTCAGTCCCGTATACTTTAGATTTTAGGTAACGCCATAGAAAAAAATCTAAAGGGGTTAGATCTGGTGATCTTGGAGGTATTCCACAGATCTTCGGCGCACAGCAACTGCAAAATGAGAAAGAGCTCCATCTTGTTGCAAAATAATTTCCATGTCAAATTCGTCTTCATTATTTTCAACAGTTGCCACTATCAGTGGATCTATCACTGTTTCCAGCATTTCCAAATAGAGGGCCCAGTCGGATTTCCTTCAATTAATAGCGGATCTATAATGTGGTCACCCAGAATTTCTGCTCACACATGAACTTTTTGTGAAAACTGAGTATGAGTTTCGTGAAAAAGTCGAGGATTCACATCGGACCAGTACCTCACACGTGACCGTTTGAAAACAAAGTAGCCTCATCACTGAAACAAATGGGTTCCAAATAGCTGGGACTTTGCAAAATATTATAAGATACAATTTCACGAAATTCTAGACGGCGGTCTGGATCAGCGTTCGTCAGTTCATGAACCATCTTTATTTTATAGAGATGAAATTTTTTTTTTCCAGAACTCTCAATACAGTCATCTCACAAAACCTCACCTCACAATTCAAGGCAACAGTTCAACTCGATGAGGACAGATTACTCACAAATTCGCCCATAATGTCCACTTATTTATCTTCCCCAGTAGTTGATCGCCCAGAACGTTTTTTATTTTGCACACTGCCGTTCTCATAAAAAATGTCCATCAAATGTTTGAATCAATGTCTTTCAATAGGTCGATCTGGAAAACGTTCATTGAACATTCGTACAGCCTCATGATAATTGCGATGAGCCTCACCAAAAATAACAATCGCTTCGCATTTCTCATTTAACCTTCCGGGAAAATGGTACAAGGTTCCAGAACAGTAAAATGTATAGAAAAATTGCAAAACAAACATATCATATTTTTTTTTATATTGAACTAATATTTCTCATCATAACAATATATATATATATATATAAATATATATATATATATATATATATATATATATATATATATATATATATATATATATATATATATATATATATATATATATATATATATATATATGTACGGGTAAATAGGTATTCTGTATATCATGTATATTTCATGAGAAAATGGCGGGTTTAAGATGGCGGACGACACCTGTGTTTATGGTCCAATTAAATTGAATATTGGTATGTGGGAATTTTCAGGATCTAAGATAATGAATTTTCTGTCAAAACTAATAAAATCATTATGACGGCCCCAAGATGGTAACGATTTATGTGATTATGGTCCGATTGTATTCAAAATTGGTATGTGGGGGTTTTCGGTGTAGGGAATTGTGATTTTTTTTGTCGAAATCCATAAAATCAAAATGGCGGATTCAAGAAGGCAGACGAGTTTTGTAATTAGGGGTCAAAAATCATGCATTTTTTATTCAAAATTCATGAAATTGAAGTGGCGGCTCCAAGATGGCGAACGATTGGTGTGATTATGGTCAGATTCTTTTCAAAATTGGTATGTTGAGGTTTTCGGTGTCGGAGATTCTGGATTTCTTGTCAAAATTCATAAATTCAAGATGGCGGACGAGTTTATGATCCGATTATATTCAAAATTGCTGAGTGTGGGTTTTGGGGTCGGAGATTATGAATTTATTGTCAAAGTTCATTAATTCAAAGTGGCGGCTCCAAGATGATGAACAAGTGTTGTGATTATGGACCGTTTCTAGTCAAAATCTACCTCATAATAACGATGTTTTACTTTGCACGACAATCTCTTGAATCAATAACTCACGGAATAACCCACGTCACACATCCAAAGCAATTCGTTTTTACTTTTTAGGGCATTAGAATGAGAGCTTGTTTCAAAAAAAATGTTTTTATCGATCACTTTATTATATATTGATTACAGGGGAGTTGAAGAAACCAATACAATCGAAGATGATCCGTCCATTCAACGAAGTTACATTCGCATCGATGACACGTCATCAGAAATATCTTTGTGTGTTGCCTTTATTTTCCTATTTGTTTTCATATTGAATGTGATCCTAGTCATGACGAACATGTGAGACTTTTGTCGTTCTTATAATTGTTCACACTTTTCTACTTCCGAACCCCATACACATACTTATATTTGACTAAATTAATTTTTTTTATATTATAACCTATACATTGATGTAGCTCGTTTTTAGAATACTAGTTCTGTTTTTGACTGACGATGGATCTTCATAGATCCGAAACATGTACCATTACTGTTCAAGAGGGTAATAAACAATGTGGGGTATGAGTTTTTTTTGGGGAAAACGTCTCCAAGATTCAATTTAATGATTAATGAATTACAAATTATTGAATATTGAATAATTTTTCATGTTTTTCCCAGTGTGGAAATGAAACACATTCACGGATTTCGCTGCTTCTTTGAAATATCACCCTACTCGAATCTACATATTGCATGAATATTTCTGAGTTATCTTTTAATTGGAACACAATGTTACGATAACTCTTATATACAATGATTTTTAGCCATATCTTTCCAAAAAACTATATTCTCAGAAAATCCGGAGCTACTTACCATTCCTCAAACATTCTTTGTGCATATCAGTACGAATATTAAACGAGTATTGATTGCCAGGATATCGAAAAGTTCAGAAATATTTCAAATTATTATTACTCACTTGGTATTTCGGGTAGATGGGGTTGAGTTGCAACCCATTCTTTTATGATGTTGATGTCCTCTCTCAGATTTTCTTTAGTTTTTCCGTTGACTTCCAACCCCTTGTCTAACGCATAAGATATATTCTCAAAATATGTCGATTTGCTCTCCATCTCAAAGAATTGAAGAGGTGTTTCTAATGCAATTGGGCGAATTATAGTTCCTGCAATACAAAATAGCACATACTTCATTTGTTCAACCCAGATTTCCTAATCACCTCAATATAATTAAATCGTTCTGATAATAACCACCAAATAGGTATTATTATATGTCAATGTTAACATTCATCGAGTTGATATCAATTTTCCAGTTATTCTTGTGTTTTGAATATGATTTAGTGTCATAATATGCTCTGAATAACTCATCGCATGTAAGCCCTTTGAAGGATGCGGAGCATTTTTTTATTATTCAGATATAAGGGGAGTCAAAAATCATACGGAAAATATTTTTATGGGTCTTAGACTGAAAGCGTTTCTAAAATCAACAATTACGGAAAATATAGGTGGTGAGACAAATTTATATATATATATATATATATATATATATATATATATATATATATATATATATGTATATATAAATATATTTAAATATATTCCGTGGGAATTTTTTTTATTAATAGTTTCTCAGAAAAATTAATGCTTCATAAAAGTTGCTGCATTCAATTTGACTAAGTACGCGGAAAGCCGTTATTATCAGTGGCGTGCGGTTAAGCAGGAATCGGCCGATATTCAAAATTCACTATGGAGTGAAGCGACATTGACTATGGAAAATATCGAACGAATTCGTTGAAAAAAGTTGTTTGCAATTGAAATATATTCCCAGTTATCCAGTTTAGTCCAGCAATTACTAATTTCAATAACTGCTCAATGAATTGAAGTGGAACCACTTTAACCAAACGACTTTTTTTAATGAATTTTTCGATATTTTCCATGGTGAATTTAGAATAACGGCCGATTCCCGCTCAACCGCACGCCACTGATAATATCTAGTCAAATTGAATGCACCAACTTTTATGAAAATTTTTTCCCATATGGCTCCAAGTTTATGGCGGACCCTATATATATATATATATATATATTATATATATATATATATATATATATATATATATATATATATATATATATATATATATATATATTCAAATTGTTTAAATAAAAAGATTGAAAATTTTTTCCAGAACAGGGAAAGAAATATACAGGGTGTTAACTGATTGACAAATTTCGAGAGGTGATTTTTTGGAAGATTTCAGGATGAAAAGTTCATATAAACATATGTCCCAATCGGCTTGGTTTTCGAAGTACAGGGTGATCAAAATAATGTTTTTTCAAAATGTTTTTGAGTTTACTTCGACATTTTCGACAATAATCAATTCAAATTACGCAAGTACAATCCATTCAACCGTGCGCACGCTAAAAAATAACTCATTTCTCAAATAATTCACAGGGTCCTCCTTTTCACAGAGTCAAGCCTTATTCAACACTTCAGAACTTTGTTTCTGGCACTGACTGCCACCCATCAGATTATGAGGAAGGAATATTCAATGTTATTTCAATTAATATATTTTTGTTCTCTCAATGTTTTTTATTTACTTGTACGGTTTAGAAGCTATAAAGAAAAAATGAATGCAAACATTTTTCCAGTATCGCATATCATAATGGAATTTTTCTGCTCGTGTAGATAAAATATTATGTTTTTCATCATGGCAAAAAAGTTCGTATATGTTCATTAGTGAATATTTTTATTATCAAAATAGTAGCACAGAATAAAATGAATTTCCTAGGAATGAAGAGAAGTTGAGAAAAAAACCATTAATAATATTGACAAGTCAGAGCAACTGTTGGAAATGGCCACCGCCAACTTCAATGTTTGCATTTATGCGCCCCACCATAGGCTGGCGGACACAAAAATACCAGGGGTGTTTCTTATAATTGTTCATGACTCCTGTATGCGATTCCTCATGTCTTCTTCACTTCGAACTGGAGTTCGGTATACTAATGATTCAAAGTGCCCCAAAGGAAAAGATTGAGTGGATTCATGTCGGGTGACCTTGGTGGCCAATGTTGTGGGTCACCACGCCCAATCCAGCGATCGGAATAATTTTCTTCAAAATATTGGCGTGCAACCAATCTGAAGTGTACTGGAGCGCCATCATGCATTAACCAGATTCTTATTCTTTTCCCAGGCAAGATGAATTCAGGAAAATGTCGTTGATGGTCACCATTGAGTCTATGAGACAGAAAATGTGTCCCGATAAGGAAATTCCCTGCAATTCCATGACAAACATTCACAGAAAACGTCTCTTGAAAATGGTTCCCAATCATGGCGTGTGGGTTTTCATCAGGCCACATATGATTGTTGTGGAAATTAATAATGGCTTTACGGGAAAAACATGCCTCGTCGGTGAATAACACTTGAGATGAGAACCATGTATTTCTCACCAATTCATTTCGAATCCAAGGGCAGAAAGCTAGTTCCTTTGGAAAATCCATTAGCAGAAGAGCTTGAACACGCTGTATGTGATAGGGATACAGTTTTTGCTGTTTTAAAATTTGCCATACACATATTTGGGTTACATTTAACTGTGCCGCAATTCGTCTTGAACTGGTGTCTGGATTTTGCTCAAATAAGGACAGCTTCCTCTTTCTGGACTGTTCTTACTCTTCCAGATCTTCCCATGAGAACAGCAGACCTCTTGAAAGTATTCGTTTCACGAAGACAAGAGTGAATATAAATGAACATCTGTGTACTGGGATTAGGACGTTGTGTTAATCTTTCTGGATACATTAGGTGCATGTCTTTCATTTCTGAAACCGTATATTCAACCATTATATTCAAGGGCATATTGAATGAATCTCCTTCACTTCATGTACTGATGAAAAATTGGACAATGAGCATCTCCTCAACTTTCGATAACTGTTAAATTGTTGATATTTGAATAAATGAATTAATATCAATGTTTTTTTTTAATTAAATTATTAAAAATTTCTGCGTTACCACAGAATAAAAAACAAACAATTCTTCTTGAAGAATGGTAAATTCCAAAATGATTTTTTTCAAGAATTAATTTTTGAATGAAACTGAAATTTCCGATAAAAACTGTATTCTACAAGAACAGAAGAAATTTCATATATTTACTTTTTCGGAGTTAAGACCGGAGATTCACAAAATCAAATGAGGACCCATCTGCGACTGTAAGATAAACCCTAGTAACTATCTTCCATCGTAAAAGATTACCTTTTGGAAAATTTTCTATGTTGAAAAAAAAAACATTCAATTGGAAAAATCCTTTCTTAGAATATGAAAAAATCTATATGAGTTCTCTATCAAGAGTTGATGAGAAGATTTTCAATCAAATATCTTAATGAAAATATTTACTATCAGAATTTTCAGGTTGAAAGTTAGGGTTTTCTCAATATCTATCAGATGTAGTTCAGTATCAAGCGTGCAGCAGTGGCGGAGAAGTAGTTGTTTTTTGTTAGATATCACAATTTTTCATCGTTGATTTTTCCAATTCTGAAAAAATATTTTTAACAATTTTCAATTCTGAATGATTTATTTTCAAATATTATTATGATATGCGATAGTGGTGAATGTTTGCATTCATTTTCTCATTATAGCTTCTAGACCGTATAAGTGAATGAATATTCCTTTCACATAATTTGTCAGTGGCAACGGGAAAAAATTCTGAAGGGTTGAACAAGGCTTGACTCTGAAAAAAGGAGGACCCTGTGAATTATTTGAGAAATTAATTATTTTGTAGCGTGTGCACTGTTAAATGGATTGTATTAGCCCAATTTGAATTGATTAATGTCGAAAATATCGAAGTAAACTCCAAAAACTCTTGAAAAAAATTAATATTGATCACCCTGTACCTCGAAAACCAAGCCGTTTGGGACATATGATTATATGCTTTTTTCGTCATGAAATATCCCAAAGAATCACCTCCCAAAGTTTGTCAACGTACTTAATTAACTCCCTGTATAAACAAAACTGGATGGGGATAATACCTATGACGTGACTCTCACTTGGCAATTTTCTGAAATATCGAACCAGTATTGCAATAGAAGTAATGACATAAATGGTTTCGTTTCATTCATAATTCCAGCGAAATATTTTTATATAAAACGAAAAAATTCGCATATGTAACACGTGTGAAAAATTATTCGGTACTATATTTTTTGTAAACATTTTGTTTTGCGCAGTAGTTTGCCATAACTCAATATGACCAATGAATTACCCATAATGAACACGTCCTCGTAACAAGAATAATGAGGACGATTGAGGAATTAACACATCAACAGTAGAATGAAAATTGGATGTTTTTCTTGGAAATTATGTGTTAGATGGAGAATTATCTTTAAAAAAATTCACAAATAAATAACAAAATCCATTTCATGGTATTCCACAAATTCCCCAGCGGTATCCTAGATAAAGAAAAAAATCAAATCTCAATATTTGGAAATAAAAAGTGTTTGAATAGACAACGGTGTCACAGGATTTATTGAAAACATGCTTTGTTCTTTGTAAAATTCGACAAAATTTTGGGTGAGCGCCACTCACCTTATTTCAGGTGACCTACTCGGAGATTTTTTTTTTTTAATAATTAATATAGGTTGAACATATGACTCTATTCTCATTAAGACAATATTTAGTGTTGTTGACAGATCTGGATATTAAAATTTCCAAAATCTTTTGAATTCAATGGAATCATTTCGACTAAAATCATTTTTGAACAAAAAATTAGCCTCTATCTTCGAGTCACGATGATAAAAAAAGTCCAGAATAATTTGTAGGTTTGTGAAAATAAAAATTATGAAAATTATTGAAATATCTGGGACTTGGCTTTGATTTCCCAGTTTAAATTTTTTTTTAAAATCCCTTCTCATTTCATACTTACCATTGAAATACAACTTTCATACAGAATATCCCAATACCAGATGCTCTTTGAGATATATCAGTTTCTATGATAGTAGTTAGTGTTAATTGCGTGGGGTGCATAATTCAGAATTAAAATTGAAAATACTTTGGCATATAACGACGTGTTGTGCCGATTTTCCACAAATGAAAATTATCCGAATATTGAGAGGGCAGTTTCAACCATTTGGCAATTGAATTCCGGAAAATTCTTCCTCAGTACGTACTTATCCCTGGAATGGACCCCTCATACAAAATTCCAGTCCCCTATCACCAATACACTTCCAGATATTAACTGTTCCATGAAAGAGGTACTTTTCAACGTCTGGGTTACGAAATTCACATATGAAAAATATATAATCTCAAATAAGAAATAACGTGTATTGTTATTTTTCAATCACATTTCTTCAAATATCAGAGGGGACAGTTCCAACCCCTTGAGATTCGAATTCAGAAAAAATCTTTTTTAGTACCTACCTCACCCTGGAATGTAACCATTATGCCAAATTTTACTATTTCGTTACCAATACTCTTTGACATATAACCTGTTTTATAATAAGGGTAAGTTTTATAGGCTGAGGTGCAAAAATCAGACATGAAAAAAAAATCCAAACAAAGAACATCGAATATGCCGTTTTCCTTTTCCTTCCAAATTATAAATTTTTTGGATACAAATTATTCAAATTTTCAGGGTGAAGTTTTATCCCATTGGGATTCGAATTTTTCTCATTACGTACCTAACTAATCTTTCTCATTACGTACCTACCCGTGCAGCCTTCTTGCAAAATTTCATTCTCCTATCATCCATATTTTTCGAGATATAACCTGTTCCATAATAGGAGTAAAAAAAAATCAACTTCGTAATGTGTGAAAATAACATACACCTTCTCAATGATATTTTCAATGCTTCAGAACTTTATAATTTTCATTGAGAAGTAATCGTCGGGAACATTCTCTCATAATCAGATGGTATCGCCGATTTCAAGAACTACATAAACATAATGAATTCCGGGTCAATATGATCAATTTTCTGCATATTCAAAATGCACTGATATCAATGGTTCATCAAACTGCTATTTTTAAATCTTTGAAGACGGTCGATTTAACTTCATATTTCCATAATGATCTCATACTTACTGCAGAGTTAAATATCACGTTCACTGCACAAGTGCTTTCGATGCTGTATACATATGGAGTGAATTGACCGGGGATAAGAACTTAAATAACTTGTTTTCAATTTTGCGCCGACACTTCGACCTCTTGCCCGTTTCATAGGCCAAGTTTTACAGGATTTCCGAAAGGGTAATTATACAGTGACCGGCAGAAAGTAGGTACGCATCATATGGGATTTTTTTTTAATATAATATTTTGACAAATGTCGATACATGCAATCGCTTCTGCATCAAAAGAAACCCCAAAAGATGTTGTACAGTGCCGTTCGTCTTTTCTTGTTTGGCGAGAAATTTAATAAATTTAAAAATTATGTCTCAAAACACACTTATTTGGGAAAATATTGAAAAATGTCATTTGGAAAAGTTGTTTAGAACGACATTTTATAGCTATGTACGAGTTTGGAAAAAAATCTGAGATGAAAAAATAAAAATCAATTTTTGCCATAAAAAAAAATCAATTTGGAAAAATACATTTCTGACAAAGAAACTCATTAGTAAAGCCCAAGAGTAATATTTTGAATAATATTTTGTAAATATTCACCAGCTACTTCTATTTTATTCGAAGAAAATTTGTGGATTTGCCATGTGTTCAGCTGCTCCATAAGAGGTCACAGAAATATCTTCAGGACATTATAATCCCGATACTGTTTATTATTGACAAAGAACCATGTATCTACAGAATTTCAATATGATTTTTTTATTATAATGTCCTGGAGATATTTCAGTGACCTCTTATGAAGCAGCTGAATACATGGCAAATCCATAGATTTCAATTTTTTTCCGAATAAAATAGAAGTAGCTTGCGAATATTTACGAAATATCATTTTAAATATCACTGTTGGCCTTACTAATGAGTTTTTTGTCTAAAATGTATTTTTCCAAATTGAAATTTTTATTATGGCAAAAAATATGGGAACAGTATTCCAGGACAGGTCGGATCTGTGCCTTATAGATCATAAGCAGCTGACTGGGGGTGAAATAGCTCTTGGCACGAAACAAAAAACCAAGTTTTTGGGATGCACTTTTGGCAATGGACCTCACGTGATTTTCCCAGGAAAGGTTATTGCTGATAGTAATACCAAGCATCGATATGGATGGCTCCAGTGGTATGGTTACTCCTGACAAAGTTATGTTAGGCACAGTGAGATCGGCTTTTCTAGAGAAAAGACATGCTTGTGTTTTGTTTGCATTGAATTCTACCAAGTTATTAGATCCCCATTCGAGAATTGTTGCTAAGTCCATATTTATATTATTAACATTTCTTCCTCGTTCATTTCTGGTTTCACGGGCTGATATAGGAGCCCTGGAAGAGAAAGTGGTATGGAGGGTACTATCATCGGCAAAGCTGTGTACTGGACATGAAGTTGCTTTCAACAGGTCGTTGATGTGAAGTAGAAATAGTGTTGGTGCGAGAATAGATCCTTGCGGAACACCAGCATTTATGAGTAGAGTGTCAGATGAAACTCCATCGACCACTACATGGAGAGACCTGTTTGAGAGAAAACTAGCAAGCAGAGAACACAGCTGAGGGGGCAAGCCATAAGACGGGAGCTTGGCGAGGAGTCCCTGGTGCCAAACTCGATCGAACGCCTTGGAGATATCTAATGCCACAGCTAAAGTTTCTCCATACTTTTCAATAGATAGCTGCCATATATGTGAGACGTAAGCAAGCAGGTCACCAGTTTATCTCTGATGGCGGAAGCCATATTGCCTATCGTTGACAATTCCTGAGTCTTCCAGATATTTCATGAGCTCGATGTTGATGGCTTTTTCCATGACCTTTGAGATAATAGATAGCAGTGCGATAGGTCTGTAGTTGCTAGGTAGGGCCTTTTTGCCTTTTTTAGGGACTGGCTGTACTCTTGCAATTTTCCAATTGGACGGAAATACCCCCAAATTGTAAGAGTGGTTGAACAACTTGCAAAGAACAGGTGTTAGTTCGGGGCACATTTCTTGAGAACAATCGGCGGATTCCGTCAGATCCACAGGCTTTGTTGGTGTTCAGACCCAGCAAAATCTTTCTGATAGTACGTTGGCGAAAGGTGATCTCGGCATGTGACTGTCAATAGGTGTAATGTTCGGGGTTGTTTTCCGATGAATCCAGAGTGGAATTTCCAGCAAATAGGTGCGCAAAGATTTTTGCTTTTCCTGGGCAGTCGTTGCTAGTGTTCCATCTTCTTTGGTTAGAGGAGGAAATGAGCTGGAAGTGAAGTTTCTTCCCACAGCTTTGGCGAAAGACCAAAATGAACGGGATCCGTTAGGACATTCAACAAGTTTTGATCTTATTTTGGCATTGTGGGCGTCTTTTGAGCATTCTATTGTCTCTTTGCATATGCCTCTAGCCTCGACATATGCTGCTCTGGTCTCAGGGCCCGGATTTTTAGCCATCGATGGTATGCTGCCTGTTTGGAAGCCACAGCTCTAGAGCAGTTTCTGTTAAACCAGGTCTTATCGGATGATGTTCTTCTTTCGGTATTCGGTATGTAAGTTTGCATCCCCAACATGATGATTTCAGAAATTGTCTCAGCACATCGTGTTGGATCTACTGAAGAGAAACAAACTCTCTTCCATGGAAACGCTGAGAAAACATACGAAGACCTTCCCAGTCGGCCGAATTGTAATGCCACATGAGACGGGGTGGTATTGTGCAGCTCGATGGTAAATGGAAAGAGCATGTTGTGGAGATGAGGGTGTGATCAGAGTTTCCAAGTGGGGCACAAACTTCTATTCTATACGGGTCAGGATTGGTGGTGAGGAAAAGATCTAGTGTATTGGCAGACTGGTTGTTGACATCAGGGATGCGGGTTGGTAGCTCGACCAGTTGTTCTAGACCATGAGTGATGGCGAAGGCCTCGGCTTGACGACCTGCATCATCTGTTTTGTTAGAGAATTTGAGCCAGGCAGCGTTATGTACATTAAAGTCTCCCATGATTATGGTTTCAGCTGTTGGATGGTTCTCCTGAATGTAGTCCAGTTTGAGTGATAAGAACTCAAAGAGGTCGTTATATGAAGGTTCATTAGGTGATAGGTAAAGGCAGCAGAGGAACTTAGTCAGTTTGGTATCAGATAGCTTGAACCACATCACATCAAAGTCTTTCGGTTCCAAACTCTCTTCACGCTGGCATGAAAGGTTAGCCTTAGCGTAAAGGCAGACTCCACCCTTGAACCTGAATCGAGAATGGAGTTCGTAACCAGGACAAAGCATATGGACCTTGTTGGTGGACGAGTTTACTTGTGTTTCTGTTAGAGCCAGAATATCCGGTTTTTTCGTCTGTAGGTGATGGTGGACGTCATTGATGTTCTTGTTGAGTCCGCGGATGTTGCAAAAATTAATTTTTAATGTTGAGTCCCCTCGAGTACCTCTCGCCCGGAAATCCGAATGGAGAGGTATTTTACTTCCGGAGTGTTTTACTCTAATAAAAATCTGATAAAAATGAATCTAGATTCGTCGTAAGCGCAAAACGTGGGAACGGCTGGACCTATTTGTCTAATTTTTTTTTAATGCTGTGAATAAGCCGAGGATGGTTGATACGGAAAAACATTAGGAAAATTCCCCGAAAATGGGAAAATTTCGGTATATGAGAAATTTGGCGGAGAGAAAGACTATCGAGTCATTTATAACCAAAGAGGAAATAGCTCAGCGGTTACACTGTCGCCTACCAAGAAAAAGGTCACAGGAACGAATTCCGGTCAGGGTGACATTTTTTTATTTTATAAAAACAACGGATAGAACGATTTGGAAAATTATTTTTTGAATGTTTGTAATACTCCGAATGAGGTTTTCCGGCGAAGAATGGATTTTTAGAAAAGTAATTGGACTTTTTTTTGTCGGCGGCTGGCTGGACCGATGAAAACGGGAGAACGGAATAACAGGAAAACAAGAAAACGCGGAAATGGAATAAAGGGAAAACGGTATAACGGGATAAAGGGATAACATAAAAACAGTAAAGACAGGATAACGAAAAAAAGGTATAATGATAGAAATTGATAACGGGATAACGGGAAAAATAAGGGAAAGGGATATTGGGAACCAGGATAACGGGAAAATGGGATAACGGGAAAACGGGATAACGAAAAATTAGATATCGAGAAAAGGGATAACGGGAAAACGAGAGACCAGTATAACGTAAAATCTTAAATGATAACGATCAAACGGGATAAAGGGAAAACGGGGTAACGAGATAACGGGAAGTGAAAGGGATAACTAAGATGGCGAAGAGAAAGACTATCGGGTCATTTATTATCAAAGAGAACATAGCTCAGCGGTTATACGTTGCCCACCAAGCAGGAGGTTACAGGAAAGAATCCCGGTCAGGGTAACATTTTTTATTTTATAAAAACAACGGCTGGAAAGATTTGGCTAATTGTTTTTTTGAATGTTCGTAATACTCCGAATGAAGTTTTCGGGGAAAGAAAGGATTTTTCAGGAAAGTTATCGAAAATATCTTTGCTATGGAAAAGTTTCTGGTGATATATAATATACAGTGCTTCCCAAAAGTCCCCTCTCTCCCTCTTATTTTTGGAAAGATTATACATAAACAAGTGAAATATTAAAAGTTGTAAACTTCCCTACTAGTGATAATAGATGACGAAATCGTCAAAGATGACGTCACAACGCCAGTGTGACCAATAATTTTAAATGGAACCCTTCGGCAAGTGACACCTCTTTCAAAAGGTATCGAAAAAACCTATTCAATGATACTAATTTTGTTTGTGTTTATGGCAGTTTTAATGGCTCATTAGTAAACATTAAAATTTAAATTCCATTCAGTATGATAATAATTACAGATTTGAGAATCAGTATCTATCTAAAGAAATTGCTCGAAGTGACCTCCATTTACTTCCTGACAGTGAAATATCCTATTTTTAAACTCTTCTCGTACCTTTGCAAATGTGTCTGCGGAAACAGCCTCACATCCTGCAACAATAAGTTATTTTAAAACGTCAATATTGTCAGATTCAGTGGCGTAAACCTTCGATTTAAAGTACTTCCACAGGAAAAAATCCAAAGGTGTGAGGTCCGGTGATCGAGCTGGCCATTTCGTTGAACCTCGTCGTCCAGTCCTTCTACCACGATACTCCCCATCCAAATACCGTCTTATTGCACCAGTTGAATTAGTATTTTGAAAAAGAGGCCCAACGATGTGGTTTCCCAGGATACCTGCCCAAACATTCACCTTCTGGGGAAATTGGGTATGTGTTTCACGAAACAGGTGAGGATTTGCGTCACTCCAATACCTCACATTCTGTGTATTTACATTTCCATTCAGATAGAAAGTACTTTCGTCACTAAAACAAATTGTTTTGACATAGTCTGGCATGAATATTTTGTCCAGTTTCACAAAGAATTAGGATCGCTGCTACTTTATCACCTAAAGCACGTACCATTTCGCTTCTTGAAGCACTTAAACGTTCGGCTCACAACAGTTCAACAAATTATTAAAATGTACAAAAATATTAAAAGTATCAAAAGCTGCTAAAACTGTCGAACATTCGATCAACAATACACAAATTATTAAATGTACAAAAACTTGAACAATTACAAAAACGTCGAATTAGGGAGACTAACAGAAACGTGAGCTTCTTTGACAACTTTACAGAGGCGGAGCTTGAATTTTGAATTTTAGTATTAACTGATTTAATTCATCACAGCTTTGCGTTTTTCAAAAGCGAGTTGCCAAAACTGCCATGAACACAAACACAATCAGTATCATTGACTGGGTTTTTTTTATACCTTTCAAAAGAGGTGTCGCTTGCCGTAGGGTACCATTTAAAATTATTGGTCACAATGGCCTTGTGACGTCATCTTCGACGATTTCATCATCTATCATCACAAGTGGGGAAGTTTACAACCTTTAATATTCAGTTTCCAAATTTCACTTGTTTATGTATAATCGTTCCAAAAATAGGAGGGGGGGGACTTTTGAGAAGCACTAATAAAAATGAAAGTATGTTGGTGTTGGAAAACTCATAACTTGAGATCGGCTGGACCGACTTGCCTGATTTTTTTTCAATGTTCTTAATAGCCCGAGAATGTTCTCGATAGCCCAAAAATTGGAAAATTCCGGTATATGAGAAATTTTGTGAAGAAGACTGAATATTAGAGTCGTGTGGAAAAACCTCAAGAAAACAATATAAGAATCCTTGAATTAAATTTACTTTATATTTCATACTATGATTTATAAAACAAAATCTTCGAAATTCATATAATTATTATCTTTCGGCAAGATCAGTTCCTCTTCTACCACATTTTCATCATTAGCTTAATCCACACTGACTTTCTTGAAATTTCCGTAGTATCCCAATATTTCATCATTTACAAGAGGGATTGGTCTCAATGCTTCATTCACTCTAAGTTTGTCCAAGGTATTAAATCGGTCTTTGTAATCAGCAAATTTCCGTTTCCATATTTCTGAAAAAATTATAGTTTTGAACATAGAAAATAGGTTAACACATGACAATAATTGAAACTTCCACCACTCACTTCACTAGTGAAGCATATTCGATTGCACACTATTACATCAATAATCATTCAAATTATGGCTACACATGATATAAAATTATAGATATTAATGACAATATTATTCATTTTCTGAAGCAACTGAAATTCAATATGGGTATATTTGAAAATTATGAACGGAAATTATCAGAAACAGACCAGTTAGAAGTAGGCACTTGTACGAAGGCGGCTACTATAAAATATAAATTTATAAATATAAATATTATTTCATAACGAAGTTTCTCAATATGAAGAGATATTTGCGTAATTCTGTTAAACTTATGCTTCGTGTTGAAGTGAATACATGTTTGAAAATAAATAAGTATATTTAATGTTCATTCGTACAGTCAGGCGTAGGTTGAAACCTGTACTTTCAAAATCTGTAGAATGAAATTAGGGTGATATGGGAGTTCGAAGAGTTATACCCATATTGACATACATAATAAAAATTTCTCGTTTCAAGTTACAAAAATACAATTATCAACTCGCGAAAAAAATTCCTTCATGAAATGAAAATAAATAACTAATTAAAAAACGTTTTAAAGACGAGCTATCATTCAAGCCGTTTACCAAAACGTATAAAATAAACTCAAGTCGTTGCTGACAATGATTTAATTATTTTTTGTTGCATTATTTGGTTTAGCTTGTCGCGCGAAGTGTTCATAAAAGTAGGTACGAATTAATTTGATTGGGCAGTGATTAGTTGGTAAGTAAGAACTTGTTGGAATATTTTATTCTCACAAAGAATTTATGAAAGTAGATACCAATTAATTATATTGGACAATAAATGATTGGAAAGTAACAACCTTTCGGAATAATAATTTCATTACAATTCCCGTGATAAACTTTTTGAAACCAAATAATTCAAAAAAAAAACATTGTCAGCGATGACTTGAATTTATTTTATACGTTTTAGTACAAGGCTCGAATAAAAGCTTGTCTTCAAGAGTTTTTTTGATTAGTAATTCAGTTTTTACTTTTCAGTTAGTTCGCCTTAATCTCTGTAAGTTTTGAGCTGAAAGAAATCATGATCTCAGACTCCAAAAACTCCCACACACCAATTTTGAATAGAATCTGACCATTATCACAGAACTTGTCCGTCATCCTGAAGACGCCATCTTGAATTAATAGATTTTGTCAGAAAAATCATAATCTCCGAACCTGATAACCCACATATACCAATTTTGAAAGAAATATGGCCATAATCGGAAAACTGGATGTATTGGATGTATGAATTTTGTCACAAAATTCATAATCTCCTACACCAACAACCCCCGCATAACAATTTTGAATCGAATTTGACCATAATCACAAAACTCGTCGTCCATATTGAAACCGCCATCTTAAATTTATAAATTTTGACGGAAATTTCATAATCTCCGACCCCGAAAACTCCCACATACCAATTTTGAATGGAATCGGACTTCAATCACAAAACTCGTCCACGTTCTTGGAGCCGCCATCTTTTATTCATAGATTTTGACTAAAATTTCATGATCTACGACCCCGAAAACCCCTTTATACCAATTTTGAATCGAATTGGATCATAAGCACAAAACTCGTCCTCCATCTTGGGGCCACCATCTTGAATTAATTAATTTCTACAAAATTTTCATAATCTACGACCAACTTTGAATCGAATCAAACCATAATCACAATACTTGTTCACCATCTTGAAACCGCAATCTTGAATTTATGAATTTTGACATTTTTCATTTTTCTATGCTCAAATTTCATTTATCATTAAGAAAAAAAAATATGACATTTGCCTGTCATGTTTCCTTTTGGTTCTAAATTTGTATACAGAAAGTTTCTTGCATATATATATATATATATATATATATATATATATATAATGTTTAGTTGCATTCTGAATATTTATTTCTAAATTTGGATTTGTATATTTTTATAGGTAATTGAATGAACTGATCAAACATAATGATGATAGTAGAAAAACTCTACTGCCACCCTCTTGAATTATCTGTGTCGACTAGACTATAGCCAAGCCAAGATGCAAACCGTACAGAAAAAAATTATACAAAATAATCATAGCAGGTATTTATAGAGTTTTAAAATATCATCGTGCCCTATTTTCACTTTTTTATTTGACATATATACCATATCATAATATATATATATATATATATATATATACATATATGGAATTACTAAGCAGTGAACCTTTTCGTAAAATGCTCGAAGCACTGAGCACTAAGCACAGGATAAAAAAAGTGCTCGGGAGCACTGTGCTTACGAGCACAAAAGTGCGTTGAGTTCATCTATATTAGTCGTGCGGAAGTAGATAGAGTCGCGCAAATAGGTGCGTTTCATGCGGTTATTTTTGGGCTTCTCGATGTTTTCAGACTTTCTTTTCCCGATCTTTGAATAGTGGTTATTGTATTTCTGACATATCCCGTTCCTACCCGACTACGGCGAAGCAAGAAAGAGGGTTATGTATGTGAGTATGTTCATTTGTTCCCTCATAACTTCTAAACTACTTCTCATGAATTGTCAAATGAGATATCGTTGGAAGCGTCTTGATTGTCCGCTAGTTGAAGGATATGCAATTGAATATGGCGTCTTCTAGAGGACATAAAGTCATGAACTTAAAACTTTTTTTTTATGGTGCCGTGGTGGGTATCAAATGAAAAGGCTCAATTAGCACATTTATATATATATATATATATATATATATATATATATATATATATATATATATATATATATATATATATATATATATATATATATATATATATATATATATATATATATATATATATATATATATATATTATATATATATATATATATATATATATTATATATATATATATATATATATATATATATATATATATATTGTTAGATGTTTTTCGCGGCTTTGCAAGGTATGCACCCGATAATTGGGAATAAATTCTGAAATCACTCCTCAGATGTGAGCCAAACATACTTTCTCTCCAAACCTATCCAAAATACATATATAAAAAATACATTGTTCATTATGGGCTACTAATTTAAAAAAAAATGTGTAATAATAATGACATAAGGTATGAAATAAAAATAAGTTTAAAAACTAAAACACGACTACTGAAAAATCACCCCTCAAAAAGTATGAAACAAAAAAAATATTATGATCTTAAATTGTTATGTACAAACTAATCAATATTTATCGTCCATCAAATAAACAAATTACACGTAATATATTTCAATGTATTTAATACATATTCATAGTGATGTTCAGAGGATAGCCGTTGTTGAAGTCCGGACTACGGGGTATTATAATCTAACACGCCACCCCTGTAATACCAGACATTATTCGATAGATTGGAAAAAACAGTATTGAGAGCAATCGACTATCTGAAGATGGTCGAAACTGAAACTATGTTCTGGAGCGGCTCAGATCCAATCTCATTTCTCTCAAATACTGGAACGTGGGTTGTTTATTCAGGAAGTACGTACCTTTCGGAAGAATTTCGAAAGACAATAATTAACCCTGAAATAATAAAAATGCACTCGTTAAATGTTAAGAATGTACATATATATTTAATAAAAATTGACACAATTATCTCAATCGTTCTATGGACGAATGATGAGCAACAATATTCATACAACGGAAAACGAATGTAGCTTATTGGCAGATGATTTTTCAGTTGGCTACAAAATCGAAATAATTTTACAAAAAGAACAATCTTGAAATCAATTTCCACAAACGGCTAGAAATTATTCTCTTTTGAGATCTTTGTAATCTTGAAACTATGGGATACTTTTTCATACACATGCACATAAGAAAAAAGCTTGGGCTTGCCATAAACATAAATATAGAAAAACTTACATATTTCCCCCTGTTTCACACTTACTCACTAGAGTAGGTTTTTACACGACAATTAGTTTTGATTTGATTATTATTTCGAATAATCCCGCGTCAATTGGTTATTTTATTTTATTCGCCCGATATATTAGTATAGCGCTATATGGCTAGGGTTCTTCTAAGAGATCGTGAACTATGGAATTGCGGACTCCCGTTGTATTATCTCTATTCTGGAAGCGTTGATAAAAATAGCCAGGTGTTGGAAAAAAACTAATGTTCACTATGTACTTTCACTTGGAGCGTTCAACATTTGATTTGCAGTAACTTATGGTTTCATGTTTTCTGAAGTTCACTACACCGTTTGGGAAACTCTCATTATTATCGTACAATACTGTGACTTGATTGACTTTTTAACCTCACTTTTGATAGTGACATATTACCGTGTAACAACTACGATATATCTGGCTTTGCTACTGTTTTAACACTGAATTGAATTCTAACCTTACTTTGAGGTTACATGTTCTTTGGTTCACTGTTGAACCCCGAGTGAGTATTTTGATATCAAACTCGCGCTTTTATAAGATCTTCAGACTGTAGTCAGTAGGCGGGGTTTATTTAATGACATTGTTTTTGTGGCCGTCAATTGGTTTTGTTCGGCCGATATGAATGTGGCTCGTAAAAATTATAATGGCCTTGTTGTTCTGATACACTCATGAATAAATCGTGGTTCTTATCTATGATATTAATGGGTAAATTTTCAAAGGATGACATGTATTTATGATGGTCTGGCTGAGTTCCGCTGAAATAATGACCAAAAAAGGTTTTTATGAGGTCCCGGAGTGTCGACCTTCTTTGAATTACGAGCTTGTTTACTTCAATTGATGATGCGGGATGGTGATGCTCGAGTTATCGCAATGGTTCTTAATTGCTTTGTTATTTTGTTCTTTTAACTGCCCTGTGGTTATCAACGTCTGGCAGGGTACTGGATTTATGACTTTGTTATTCGGTTTTTATTGAAACTGATTTGCTTAACTGACTGAATGTAACGAGTGGCAATCAATAATCTTTGTTTACCCTCCTGGATGAGTTATTTATGAATCCGGTGTACCAGGGTTACTTCTTGATAATTATTTTTAAGTGCATTTTAATTGTCTTCCAATAACAACGTATGGTTTAACGAGTGTATGCTTATCAGCTCTTTCATGCGTAGGAAATTTTATTATTTTTTCATCTCTCCTAGTGACTTGGTTTTCCTCGCTATTGAGTTTATAGTAAATAATATTGTGTAGCCCCTTCAGAAATGCGGATTTTTCTGTAATCATGGATCATGACACCGTGTCATATGCCACTTTGCCTCAAAGCTTATGATCGCTTACTACTGTAAGGACCCAAGTAGCATATTAAGTAGACAAAACGTAGCGACCATGATCCTGGAAATCTTTGAAGTGTTTGGCCTCAACCACTGCCACGTAATATACACGGTTCTATCACACGGCGGCAACCAAAATGGGGAACACTTTTTTGGTGGCTGCTACGTTCCGATCTACGTTCCTGGATCTCAGATAGCCACATTCCAACCACGTTGTGGTCACCTGGCAAAAACGTGGATATGTAGTGGCCGACACTAGACACGTTAAACAACTGACTGCGTTTGTGTAAATTATATTTAGCTCGATCTCTGTTCAGCAACATATTTTTGTGATGAATGTTGCTTATTCTTCCATTTTGCCTGATTGATTTCTAACACTCGATCAACTTTAAAAACATATAACATACAATCGCGTAAGCAAGTATATTGAATTTGGATACTTCTGATCGGCATAAAATTGAAACGATTGAAAGTTTTATGTGAAATATGGGTGTTGTAGTTCGATTGTGAGCATGCGCCATCTGAATACACTTTATTTGAGGAAAACACTGAAATTTTGGAAATAACTCGCCTCTGAAATTATTTACTCAAATCCCTCAAACATTGTTCAATCAATCGTGGTTAGTTGAAACAAATACTTACGCAACAAATTACTATATTTGATGCAGTGCCGATGACAAATAAATATTCATTGAATATTTCGATCATTTCGCTAATAATAGCGACCCAGCATATTCCTGTAAATATGGCGGCTTTTGGAGAACATAACTTTAAAGTGGAAGAAAGTGTAACTATACCACTCTGAAGCTCCTTCCATCATAAAGTGCCCAGTGGAACTAAATATTAACTTTTACACCTCTGGAAAGTGGCACCCACGTCGCAGGCCCATGACTCATCACTTCAGAGTTATAACCTTAAAATTACAATGGGTCTTATACCTTCGAAAGGGGCGAACACGTCGGGCTATTATAACCTGCCACTTCAAAGTTCTGACTTCGAAATTGCGGGTACATGTTCATTAATTGTTGAAAAAGGACATGTAGCAAGTATAGTGAATTTATGCAGCTCCAATCAACAATTATCAAGTATCAAGTAACAATTAATAATTGAGAAGCAATGAAAGTTATGGCATCTATGCAAACAGAATCAACAATTGAAGTATACATTTCAAGCAGGAGCACAAGTCAGAGCTCCGATCTTTTTAAATTAACCTTTTTATACAAAATCAAGAGAAATTTACTATTGAAAACGCATAACCCATTTTATTTTGAATGAATATCAGTCGCGTTTCACGTAATAAGTAAAACGAACCTTTTGTAAGCCACAATAAAATAATTTGAGAAAAGTTTGGTTAGTTTTCGTCATCGCACAGACCACGGTCACTTCATAATCAATGAAAATTGTCTATTGAAAACGCATAACCCATTTCATATTGAATAAAATCATTCATGTTTCACGTGACAGGTTGAACAAACTTTGTGTAAGCCACAATAAAATAATTTGAGAAAACTTAGGTTATCTTTCATCATCGCACGGAATGGTGAATTTTGAAGGTTATTGTAATTTGAAGTGACTTTTATTGAATGCTAACTGTGGTTATCACTTATGGAGATCGCAAGAACGTGGCAACCATCACCACATATCACAATCAAGTGCCTCCCACATTGAAGGTTTTGTGGAAGTTACCAAAACGTCACCGAAACTATCAAAGTATCTTGAAAGTGACTTCTAAGTGATATTTAAGTGGTACAGGATGGTTACCGCAACGGTTATTTTCCACTTTTAAGTTTGAAAACCTTTGAAGTGATTTGCTCAGTGGTCATAATGTTTCAGACACCTCAAATGACACTAATAAGTTATAGAACTGTGGAGTGGCTACCATAGATGGGGATCACGTGACTACAACCATACACATATATAATTTTAGTTATTCTTACTGTTAAGTGGTAGATTTAGTGGTGATTACGTGATAACCACCGAGTCGAAGTTGCAGTATCAGTTTCCGTCACTATAATGCTGCTTGGAGAATGTATTGTTTTGTCAGGGTAGGAGGCATATGACCACGGCTATCCTCTGAACATCACCATGAATATGTATTGAATACATTGAAATATATTACGTGTGAGTTGTTTATTTAATAGATGATGAATATTGGATAGTTTGCACAAAACAAATTCAGATCAGAATATTTCTTTGTTTCATACTTTACAAAGCGTGATTTTTCAGTAGTCAGGTTCAAGTTTTTGAACTAATTTTTATTGTCCAGTATAGTTTTGTTGTCAATTTGGATTTCTTCAATTGTGGTTTCCGGACGTTTCATGTTTATGAAAAATAAACAATTTATATCAGTCACAACCTCATCCTTTTATCGGTAACAGTTTTAATTGTACGTGCCATCGCATAATCATTTCTTGAATTTTAAGTTTATTTTGAAGTAGACCAATATAAGATTGAAACCCTAATGAGTTTCATCTACATTCCAGTTTGCTTTCGTTTCATAGATTAGTGAACAACAATATGTGGAATCTACCTTCCTGACTAGCTGCTACATCGGGTTTTTCATATTGTAGCCTCTAAGCAACTAAAATCAATCGATAATATCCCAATCGTTCTCAAATCGATGGAAACTCGTTAGTTTGTGTGAGAAATGATATCATGGTTCAAGAAGAGAAAGGGTGTTTGGATTTTCATCCATAAGCAGGTCAAACACTGCTTCGGAAGAATTTCATTTATGATTTTAATGTTTCCTTTGAATAGTCTACTGAGGGTGAAAATTACTCCTGGTCAATGTCGAAATTGTAATATCTCCCAAAGTAAGGGCAGTGAATATCCTGAATTTATGAGTAATGAGTAAATTATTATTCCGAAGGATATTCTTACTCTTTCCCTTGAAATAATAATTTACCATTATGTCACTCATTTTGTAGTTTTTTCATTTCCCCGAGTCAAAGGAACCATTTGGAACATAATCTGATCAAAAAAATTATTAATTATAATTTTCAAAACGCGAGACAAGCAGAGAAGTGCAAGCTACTTTTGTAACTGCATATCTGGAATTATTTCCGGTGTGATTACAGCTTGGATTTCTTATCGTAATCAACAATGAAAATATTTGTATCAGTCAAAAAATGCCTCTCGATATTTTCTGTGGGGCAGAGTAGTATTCTATGATGTAAATACTTCTTGATGACGATGAATAATTACCATTTATTTCCTTCAACGAAATGTCATGACCTCCATAATCCTTCGGTAAAATTTCTAGTGGTACGAAATCTGCGATGGTTTCAATAGCTCTATGGAAATGAAACTGAAATGAAAAAACAAATCATTCGGGTGAAACACGTCTTGTTATTTCGTAATAAGTTCCTGAGATCTTATAGGATGAATGGTATATTTGCAAATTCAAAAATGAAAGAGATATCTCATAATTTAATGTGAAGACAATTAGATTGCGGCATAGTATTCCAGGAAATTAAATGTAGAAGGAAAGTTCAAAATTTATCTTGCCTATTGTGCTCTCTAAGGTGAAAATTTGCGACATCAACACAACATATATTGAATAAATGTGTTATCGATTGAACTCACCCTGTTTGCGAGTTTTGGATTCAATAATCTCTTGGACATTTTAATAAATGTTTCCGCAAAAAGCGGATAGTTGAGACAATGCAATTGTTTGATATTGCTATTGAATACTTTCTGAAACAGAAAAATAAGTTACTGGAACAAATTGGACTTCATGCTGTAAAATATGACTGATTATTTGATGTGCTCTAGCTGGTCTCTGCCGAGAAAGAACATTGTTACGAAACTGCAGTTCTTTTTTGTTAAAAATACTCGAATTAATTATTCTCCGTTTATCACATTTTTACAACACAACAATGTACTCAACTATAGTTCGAAATACCGCGCTTTACAGTCATGCAACTGGCCATATTGTAACGTAAATAAACTTAACTTGGTTTTACTAATTTATTTAACACTTAAATATACAACTTAATTTATATTACTAACTACGCCACTGTATAGCTCGATCGTATGGGCTCGTTTAGACTGAGTACTTCCTCTTGAGGGCTGTCTATTTATCTCCGATACAGCATTCTCGATGTTTCGAATTCTGGCAGTTGGCGACCGGCATGTTCCAATTGTTTTCAATATTGACCGTTGTTTTCCGCGGCAGAGCGACTGGATGGTTCTCGAATATCTCCGGGGATGATCTCATCGTTGTCGATGGCAACGCATGAGGCGACAGGTCCGGCCTAGGTTCGTTACATTGCCCCCTTCTTAAAGACATTTCGTCCCGAAATTTCATCCTTGGAGTGTGACGATATCTGCATGACTCCCCATATCTGCACCGTGAAGTTCGATGGAAGTAACACTCCACGGTCTTCATGATCGGTCGTGGAAGAGGGTTACAGCAAACCAAAATCTTGACGCCGCTGGATCTGAATATCGCCTCCAGCATACTTCTTATGACTCTCCAGTCCAACCCACAGGACAATTTTGGAGTTGCTAGATCCACCAGATTCTGGTCCACCATAGTATCTCTTAGTTTGGTGAGACTCTTCCAGACATCTTCATAGGACGGTTTATCTTGAGAATGCGTCTTGGTAACTAGGTAGTAGATGTTTCTCTGGCCTTTCTTCTACATGTAGCACCCCACCAACTTCTGGATTCTGCTCCCGCAGTGTTTGGAGTTGACCAAATTTCTTGGAGAACACTGCGGCGATGCCCCTGGACATTTGAAGATCTTCTGCCACACAGTGCGCTAGTGCGTAGTCAGCAGGCACCTCGAAAAGGTCTCGTGACTCCTCTCTAGTAACCCCATGTAGAACTTTCTGCCCGTTTGAATACAAGGACATAAACTTCTCGAACGTCATATCATCCTCCGGTGGCTTGAGGGAGCGAACTTGGTCATGGTTTCCAGCGTAAGGGGCCAACCTGTTGAAATGGACGACCCTTGGTTTCCCTCGGGGTGGCTTATGGATTCGGTTTACAAGGTCGTTTATCCTTTTCACGATTTTATACGGGCCTTCCCACGAGTTCCGCAACGTTGGTGATAGTCCACGACGACGTTTGTGGTTGTACAGCCAAACCAGGTCATCAACCTTAAATCCTCCAGCGTCGGCCTTGATGTCATAGGTCTTCTTCATTTTATCGCTGGCACTCTGGATGTTCAACCGAACTCGTTCGTGGATGTCGTCCATTCTCTGCCGAAGTTTGCTGACGTAGTCCTCTCCCGCAGTGTCTTGTCCTGGCGGTATCCCAAACTTCAGGTCACAAGGCAGTCGCAGTTCTCGGCCCATTATAATACTAGCAGGAGTTTGACCGGTTGACTCGTGTACTGCGGATCGATAGGCCATCAGGAACAAATGAAGATACTGGTCCCAGTCTCTTTGATGGTCAGAGAAACCTTGGACAAGTGGCGGTTGATCGTCCTGTTCATCCGTTCCACCATTCCATCGGACTGCGGATGTAGGGCCGTGGTTCTTGTCTTGCGGATGTTCAGCAGTAGACATATTTCTTGGAAAAGGTTGGATTCGAAATTTCTGTCTTGATCCGAGTGCAGCTCCATTGGAATACCGAATCGACGTATCCATCCTTTCACCAAGACGTCGGCGACGGTGATGGCTTCCTGGTTGGGCAGGGCATAGGCTTCCGCCCACTTACTGAAGTAGTCCATTGCCACAAGGATGTATTTATTCCCGTGGTCGGATACGGGAAACGGGCCGGCGATGTCAATGGCGATTCTCTCAAACGGGCTGGCTACGTTGTACTGACGCATCGGGGCCTTGGGTCGTATTCGAGGTCCATTGCTAGCAGCGCATACAGCGCACTTTCTGCACCAGTCCTGGACGTCAGCTTGACAATCGGCCCAGTTAAACCGTTGCCTCACTTTCTGCAGGGTCTTCGTCACTCCCAGATGTCCTCCGGCGACTCCATCATGGATTTCCCGCAGCACTTCCTCTCTTCTGTTCCTGGGAACAATTATTTGGCGTCTGTCTTCCCCACCAATATCGGCCTCCAACACCCGTTTCACGATCCCATCGTCCAGAATAAGAGAGTTCCATTGTGCCTAATAGGACTTAACAGCCGGCGAGTAACCTGCGACTTCCTGCCATGATGGTCTTCGATTGCCCTTTTTCCAGCTGACGACTAAGCCAAGGTCGGGGTCTCTCTCTTGGTCTTTCTGGATCTTGCTGCCATTCCAGTTGTCATCCATTGCCGCGGTTCTACAAAGTGTTGCTTCTTTCTCTTCTGCTCGTCGGCAATGTGAGCAATCATCTGGACATGGTCTTCGCGACAAGGCATCTGCATTCTTATGGCTAGTTCCGGCTCGATGTTCGATCTCGAAATCGAATTCTTGGAGTCTTTCGATCCAACGTGCTACTTGACCCTCAGGATTTTTGAACTGTAAGAGCCATTTGAGAGCTGCATGGTCAGTTCTCAACAGGAATCTTCTTCCATACACGTACTTGTAGAAGTGCTCCACTCCCTTTACAACAGCTAACAGCTCCCGCCTGGTGACACAGTAATTGCGCACTGGTTTGCTAAGCGTCTTGCTGAAATAACCAATGACCTTCTCCTGTCCCTCCTGGATCTGAGATAGGACAGCTCCAAGTCCCACGTTGCTGGCGTCCGTGTCCAAAATGAATTTCCCTTTGGGTAGGGGATAGCTCAGTATAGGTGCGTTGATCAAAGCTCCTTTCAGCTTCCTGAATGAGTCTTGACATTTTTCGGACCACTGGAACTTTGTTTGGCCTTCCGTGAGCCTGGTCAGTGGTTTAGCGATGTTGGCGAATCCCAGCACATATCGGCGATAGTATGTGCATAAACCAAGGAAACTTCGAAGTTGGTGAATGTCTTTTGGGATGGGCCAATCCTTAACAGCTTCGATCTTCTGGTCATCCACGGCTACTCCTTCCCCAGAGAAAACGTGGCCGAGGTATCGTACTTCTTTTTGGAACAGATGGCATTTCTTAGGGCTCAGCTCCAATCCGGAGTTCCTCAGTCGCAGGAATACTTCCTCCAAGTTTTTCACGTGGTCCTCGAACGATCTGCCGACCACAATTATGTCGTCGAGATACACTAGACACGTGTTCCATGAGAGTCCCTTCAGCACTGTCTCCATCAATCTTTCGAATGTGGCGGGAGCATTACAGAGCCCGAATGGCATAACGGTGAACTGCCACAATCCTGAGCCGATGGTAAAGGCAGTCTTTTCTCGATCTTCCTGAGCGACTTCTACTTGCCAGTATCCACTCTTCAGATCAAGGGTCGAGAAAATCGTAGAACCAGCCAACGTGTCTAGGGTGTCATCTATTCTCGGGAGAGGGTAACTGTCCTTCTTCGTGACATTATTAAGTTGGCGATAGTCTACACAAAAGCGTGTCGAACCATCCTTTTTCTTCACCAGTACGACTGGATTGGACCAGGGACTGTCAGATGGTTCGATAACTCCTTCTTTTCCCATATCGCTGACTATTTTGTCAGCCTCTTCCTTCTTGGCAGAGGAAGTCTTCTTGCTGATTGCCGGATCGGTCGGGCACCCCCAGTATCAATCTTGTGCTGGACCACATTAGTTCGACCTCCTTTTCCTTGTCCGGTATCGAAGATGTCTTGGTACTTTTTGACTAAATCTCTTAGTTTGGGCTGTTGAGCTGTTTTTATGTCTTTGGAAGAGATGGCAACTAATTTTTCTAGTTCTGTGGGCAAGTTGTTGGGTTGGCTAATCGTACCTCGTACGCCCCGGATCACAGATGAAACTGACGAGCAGTGCCCCAAAATTGTTCCTTTCTTCAAGGTCACTGGGGAATAATTGACATTCATGACCCTTACCGGCACAAATTTGTCAGCACGCAACAAGGTCTTCCCTAGTGCAATCCCTCGTCCAATTTTCTCATCATGAAGTTTGGGCTCGAACATCACCACGTCTCCACTGCTCGCACTCCCGTCCAGGCGAGCCTCCAGAATGGTTTCAGCCCTCTCAGGTACGCTTACATCTTCAGCCAACAGCACACGGATCAACTCCTCACTTCTCCCATGAAGCACCAGCTCTTCTCCGTTGACACGTAGGACGCCGTCTTTGAAATCCAATTCAAACCCTCTGGAATTCATGATGTCCATTCCGATGATTGCATCGTCTTCGATGTCCGCTACAAGTGCCTGATGTTTCACTTTAGTGCTGCCCAAAATTATTTCAATCGGTAGCTCGCCATATACAGTAGCTGGCTCCCCTGTTGCTGTGCGTAGATTCCAAGTTGTCGGTTCAATCCGTTTCGGTGTTCTGGCAAAGGAAGGCCCGAGAATTGTCCTAGTCGCACCTGTATCTAGCAGCATGGTGCAAGGCTCGTTATTGATGAGACCGTCTACGAAAACACCTTTGCTCTGTCGTTTCAGGATAGCGACATATGCGTTGTTAACCGGAGCTTGCCAGACACATGCCGACGATTGCCCCTTCTCGTCGACCTTCTTTAATTTTCCTGCATCGGAGTCGATGAATGTTGGACATTTGCTACGCACATGTCCAATTTTGCCACAATTCCAGCATCTTATCTGTCTTTTCTCAGGCAACACTTCCTTCATCACTTTTCTTATGGCAGCTTTCGAATTAGCAGGCTCCTGTGAGTCTTCCTCAATCGTTTGAACTTCACTTTGGCTCTTGCAGCATTGTTTTGCTGCTTCGAATTCCAAAGCGCGTGCCAGTGCGTCTACGAGATGTGTTGGACGAGCTAATATCAACGCTTGTCTGGTTTCTTGGTCACGGAGTCCATCCAAGAATGCTTGAACCGCTAATCGCTCCATTACATTTTCCGGCGTGGCTGGATATGCAAGACGAACCAAGCGTGCAATGTCAGCTTCGAATTCTTGTAAGGATTCGCCCGATTTTTTAGCTGGGAGTGGTATACGTGTTCCAAATGGGCCTGACCATATCGTAATTATAGATGTTTAATCAGCTGATCATAGTCCTCCTGTTCTTGGGCGGTGAGAGTTTGTAGAATATTCGTCGCTTCTCCACGTAATGCAAGTGTTAGTGCTACAGCTCTTTCCCCTGCATTCCATCCGTTTGCTTTGGCCGCTGCTTCAAACTGCCGGCGGTAATTTGCCCATGGAGTTTTTCCGTCGAACTGAGGCGACTTCATGGAAAGCTTTCCTATTTCTGAAATGACCTTGACATCTTTTATACCCTCTTGAACTTTATCCAACTTCAAACTCAAGTCCAGCATTGCATTTTCGTTAACCATCTCTGTGGAGGGCGCACTATTAATTCGTTTTTCCAGCTTACTGATCGTTTCCTTTATTTTATCTACCTCCGTGTTCATTTGCTCCCTAATTTTATCTTTCTCTGTCTCAACGGTTCCCATCCTTTCTTCTAGAAAATTAGCCACACCACACAATTCTTTTTTTAGGCCTTCTGTGTTTTCCAGGAACTTCTCTTCCAGGCTTCTTGCATTTTCTTCCAGGCTTCTTGAATTTTCTAGAAGCTTCTCTTCCAGATTTCTAGAATTTTCTTGAAGCTTCTCTTCCAGATTTCTAGCATTCTCTTCCAGGCTTCTTGAATTTTCTCGAAGCTTCTCTTCCAGATTTCTAGAAAGCTTCTCTTCCAGATTTATAGAATTTTCTTGAAGCTTCTCTTCCAGATTTCTAGAATTTTGTTGCAGTTCTTCTTTCACGGATTCAGTAGTTTCTTCGAGTTTATTCATTACCAAACTTAAATCGCCTCCGGGAACTTCGAATAAAAATGTTTCGGGGTCCTCACCTTCTTGTATAAGTCCTTCTGCAAGTCTTTCCTGGAGTACTTGCTTTTTACCTGTTGTTTCCAGTTCCCTTTCCTCCAATTCCTGTTTCAATTCCGCTACCTTTAAATCCGCAAGGCGCACTTTTCTTGAACACATTTTGTCTTTGACGAGGTATCAGTCTGTTTTACACGAAAAGTTTATCAGTTTGTTAAAAATTCACTTCGCGAATTCTTTTCCACGGGCCACCAGTCTATTGTCTGTTTCACGCGAACAGTGTATCAGTTTATATTCCCACGCACAATTGTCCACTTCGCGAAAACCGGGCCACTGTCTATTTTGGGCGTACAAAAAGGTCTATCAATTTATTTTTCTGACTATCCACTCCACGATCACTTGTTTATTTCCAAAATCTCGCTTCCGACACCAATTGTAACGTAAATAAACTTAACTTGGTTTTACTAATTCATTAAACACTTAAATATACAACTTAATTTATATTACTAACTACGCCACTGTATAGCTCGATCGTATGGGCTCGTTCAGACTGAGTACTCCCTCTTGAGGGCTGTCTATTTATCTCCGATACAGCATTCTCGATGTTTCGAATTCTGGCAGTTGGCGACCGGCATGTTCCAATTGTTTCCAATATTGACCGTTGTTTTCCGCGGCAGAGCGACTGGATGGTTCTCGAATATCTCCGGGGATGATCTCATCGTTGTCGATGGCAACGCGTGAGGCGACAGGTCCGGCCTAGGTTCGTTACATTATGATGAACATCCATAAATGAAACTGCATGTCTCTCGCATGCGACCCGAATATATATTTTTGTTTGTCACACACCACCGAACATTTCTGGATGGTCGGCTAACTATCGAAAATGGCCTCAACCCTTTTTTATGTGTTATCGCTACCTGCCTTCGGTTTTTAACATTTCAATATCTTTGTCGGCGGCGTTTCTTGGAATCCATGTGGCTCGTTACTCATTTACACAGGAATCTCTTTGTCGGCGGCGACTTCGCTTAACAGTCGTAAACACAGACAAGGGCGTTCTATTCTAATTTTCGTAAACATATATACGGAATAGTAGTTTTTCTTTTCAGGCGCAGTTTTTGAGCTGAAGAATATTTTGGGCAGGGCGTGTGGCCAGCACCCATCAATCGCACATTATTATACTCCGTGATATACCACCCAGGATGGAACTGGAAAAAATGGCTGTTGTACTGTCCGCAGTGAAGTTCCTACCCACCTCCACACGAAAAGAAAAAATTTTTCTATTTGAGGTTTCCATTACATATTTTCAAAAATGCAAGAATAAAAATATTTCAGGATAATTCTTCAAATTCTTTAAGTTTTTCGTCATTCGTCAGCCATGTTGAGAAGATATTTCTCATACGTAGCTGTATCTCATCATAATATGATGATAAAAGATCTTAGGCATTTGTCAGAATAATCATAAGAAAATAAAATCAAAGTTAAATACAAAATGTAACCAGTTTAATAAAACTGATAAACAAACTATACACGTATGGTGTCCGAGGACCAGCAAATGCAATCTCCAAAAATTATCTATCACACAGAAGCCAACGTGTCAAAATCGGTGACAAAACTAGCTGTTCTCGCAAAATTTCTGTTGGGGTACCACAGGGCACAGTTTCAGGTCCGATACTGTTTTTAATTTATATTAATATCAATCATCAATATAACCTCATTTCATACGTTGATGATACAAAAATCATTTTCAAAGCTAATACGTGGCAACAGGCATACAATGAAGCAGAACAAAGCTTGGAACACATACAGATAAGGTTGAATGACAATCTCCTCAATCTCAATGTTTCAAAAACTTAATTTATAACGTTTTCTCTTCAAAATAATCAACAGCTCGAGATGCAAAACATTCAGATACAAATTGCCCCAAAATATCTTGCGACGGCCCAAATATTGAGAAAGTGGCGAAAATAAAATTTCAGGTGTATTATTGGACCAGCGTATGACATGGGACACGTCTCTCATTTGGTCCAAAGACTTAGGTAACTGACATATGTAATATACAACCTTCGAGCTGTTCTAACTAAACAAAACTCGATGATAATTTACAATTCCCTAGTTGAAACATTAATTAGATATTGTATAACAGTATGGGGTGGAGTATTCGAGAATGTACTGGATGATATTAAGTGACCCAAAATTCAATTATAAAAATAATCTTTATAAAACCTAAACGTTTCGATGCCCAACTATTGTATAACGAAACTAATTTACTTGACGTCAGAAGTCTATAGGCGTTCCAATGTCTCGTTTGGATCTATTCCAACAAAATAACTCAGAACACGATTAAAACTAAGAATACCAGATATCCAAAAAACTAGTCCGTACCATTCCTCAAAAAAAGTCATACGCAGAGAACAATATTTTATTTTGGTTAGAAACTATTTATTATTCTACCAGGCAGTATAAGAAAAACTTCAAATTTCAAAATATACAAAACAAATATCAAGAATTTCATTATTAATAACAACCAACCTATAATGACCCCCCTGAAAAACATACCTTTATAATATGAAATCCATTACCCAATAAAAATCTTTTTCAACCGAACTGAATATATTGTGAATATAAAACCACGGTTCTACGTTGCACCAACCTTTTTCACTGTTTCATCATGTCCTCATAGTATACCATGAACGTATCACTACCATGTTCTCGCTCTAGCAACTTTCTCCGTTATATCATATGTCCTCGGCTTATTAACTTAAATTATATACCTAGTCACTATTATATATCTCCTACCATGTTCGATTTATAGAAGTGTCACCATGAGACGGAAGATGGGGAGCAAGAAACAATCCAAATGCGCTTAGTTTGCTCTCCACCTATCTCCGAATGGTCCAAATGATCTATGTTGAACAAATGTAGGTATAACCTTTTCAAATAAACAAAACTTCAAACTTCAAAACTTCAAACTTAATCTATTTCAATTCCCTTGAACACTGAATTTATGTATATTTTTTAACCGACGAAACCAAAAAGTAGGAGGTTCTCTAGTCGACCCGTATATTTTTTTTCCATCATTTTTTTTATGTATGATCACGCATAACTTTTAACTGAGGCGTCCGATTCCGATAATTTTCACTGGATAGGGTGTACTTCGAAGGTGGTCCAATTTGAATTTAAAAGATGAAATCCACCCCAAAGGGTAGTAAAATGAAGGATATTGATCACTCACCCTCTGAATTCTGGTCCATTAACCGATTCTATCGGGCATAACTTTGTACTGAATCCTTCGAATTGGATGATTCTTTCTTCAATAGATAGGGTATACCTCATATTTAGATTCAGAATGGAATTATGTACCGTTACGGGTGGAAAAATAGGGGATAATTGATTTTTCACTTTGGCACACACATACGTAGTTGACAATGGCAGATCGCTACTAACATTATTTCTGTTCCACATCCGTCAAAACCATTATATTCTATAAGAGGATGGAATGATATACAGAGTAATGAAATAAACTAACCAGAACAACAAAAATAATTTATATTTCAACAAATAGTAAAAGTAGATAATCATATTATTTAACTGGTAATAGTTGAAGTAATGTGGGTGAGTAAGTATTTTGGAAGTAATCAAAAAACGATAGGTGGTGATTTGGATATTTCAGACATGAAAAATTAGAAAATAAAAACTTAAAAAAAAAATTAAACCGACGAAATACTGAACTGAAAAATAAAAAATTAAATGAACCTTCTTAGTCTCAGTAACTAAGCTCCTAAACTGATGTAAGTAACTAATTTTGAGTCGGCGCCAAACAAACAATCAACGAACATCATTAAATTACTTCAAAAAAATTATCAGAATGTCACCGCGCACCTCGATGCCATCATTTCACGCCTTACCTAATTCATTTGCTTGTTTGTTTGGCGCCGACTCAAAATGAGTTACTTACATTAGTTTAGGAGCTTAGTTACTAAGACTAAGAAGGTTTATTTAATTCTTTACTTTTCAGTTCCGTATTTTGTCGGTTTAATTTTTTGTTAAAAAGTTTTTTTTTCCTATACTCCTGATACTCAGCAGGTTGAGTGTAGAAGTAGCTTCAGCCAAACTTCGCTTATTATGTAATATTGATATGAAACACAAAGTCGATTATTATTATTCATTTTCAGGTGGGACATCAAATTGAATGGGGAGTTGATTCCATATTCAAGAGTATTTTGATTGTGAGATGACTATTGGTAGCAATAACTGTGTGTCTTCTAGGTCTCTAGTGACGTTGCAGATATTGTTAGGGTCGGAATTATCAATGCAATGAGAATGAGCCAAGAATTATCAGTGTACAAGCCCCTTAAAGTCCAACCTCACCTCCACGTGGTATGGGGTGAACAGGTCGCGGCCGCGCGGTGAATGGGACAGCTTGCGCACATACTTCAACACGCATCGATTATCAAATAATCGACTTCAAATTTTCAAGTCCAAATATTTAGAAAACGGTTACTTGTAATATGGGTTGCTTTTTCACGTAGATATGATAGAGGCATTGATTTTTTCACTGAAATATGTGCTCAAAAAACCTCTCAATACCAATTTTTGTTCGATTAAGTTCAGTATTTGAAGTTATTTGAAAACAACGAAAATAAAAATAGAATTTCAACACCCTGTATCTTGGAGACGAAGCGTTTCCGGACATATATTTCTTTGGACAACTCATATCAGAATATTGTGAGGGATCACCTCCTGAAGTTTGTCAAAGTACTTTTGAATCACCCTGTAGATGCCGGCGACAACACGAGTGGGGTGACTGCTTCTCGCCGACATGTCGTTTGCCGAAAGGACACGGTACCGCCATATCGGCGAGTGTGATAGCATCCCAGTATTGACATACAATTATGCGTCCATCGACATCGTTATTCTTGTGTGTCGGCTAGTGTGAAAACGTCCTTTCGGTTAATACAATTATATCGAAGTTGGTATCAAGCTCACTCAGTATGATTTTGAATTCATCTTAGTTCTTTGTAATACTTCTGATATCATTGTGGATCAGTTTGATATCATTTTGTTGGCCATTGGTCTGTGAGTTTGCTCCACATTTTGTTGCATTTGCAGTTACCACTGTTCTCATAGTTGTATAATTTGCACTGGTAAAAAACATTGGTTGCACTTGACTGCCTTCCATCCTTTTCATGTCAGTAATAATATTCAATGACAGTTAACGTATGAAAAACCAGAAATTTATCCCGAATTAAAAACTAACAATGAACTTGTTATCCAGTGGATCTTACCTCCAATATTGTGGAATAGTTTTTTATGAGTGTGGGTGTACTTTGTGCCAAATGACCCAGGGTTAAATTCTCGAAATCATAGATTATTATATCGCCATTTCGATAATCTTCTTGCAATCTCACTTCCATCAGGTTGAAAAACTGTCCAAAAAATTTGTAAACGTTGAATTCAGGGTAATCGTCAGATAGGTGGAAGACTATGACTCGGTAACCATATTTCGTTGCTTTTGGCATTGGTAGATAGGCTCTGAAAAATTATGACCAGAAAAATTAAATTGCCATTTGATTTGGGAATATGGTACGAAAATATGTATATTGCGGAGGATTAGAATGAGATCTAGTTCACAAATGCGTATATTATATCTTGGACCTACTACTTCTTGTTCTATATATTCAGAATGAAGCAAAGTTACAGTAACTGGGTTCATCGTCACCTGAAAAAGTTATTGTTGCAGCAAAACACATGTGGTTCTGTAAACTCATTTCAAGAGAAAGCCTATAGTGAAGTGTTTTTTGTTTACTTCAACATATCATAGTATAAATGTGAAATTTTGTTTCGGAAGTATGACAAAGATTGAAAGTAATTTGTAGGTTAAAATTCCGCAGATGTTTATTCACTGGATCACAAAAATGACGAAACACCAGTTAATAAACGTTTTGTTCATTCACTGGGCTCAATGCATTTTTCGTTGAATATACTCAGATGTACACCAAAATGAAGGAAATTCTCTGAGGAATATTGGAGTAGGCTCAACTCGTTCATATAACTCGCCTACGGCTCATTATGAAAACTTCTTGCCCGTGCAAACAAGAGTCCCTGAAAAATAAAATATGACGGTACTATGCATTTCTTCAGCAACCGGTGTAATAGTTTCTCCAATGCTGATAGTCCATATTAAAGAGTGCCACGAGATATTGCTCTCTCTGTACAAGACGCGTACATTTTGGGCAGATCTAAGAAGGGTTGGATGGTTTCAGAAATATTTTATGAATATGTAACTAGTTGTTTCTACCCATGGTAACTCAAAAATGAAATTAAACTTCCAGTTCTCCTATTCCTGGACGGTCACAAATCACATATTAACATTGAGCTGTTTGGATTCTGTACTGAAAAATCTATTCTCTTGTACTGTTTACCACCGAACGCAACACATATAGTTCAACCATGCGGTGAATCTGTCTTCAAACCACTGGAAACAGCTTGGAAAATAGTTATTCAAGAACACAAACAATCGACCAACTAATAAATCAGTAAATCAACTTTCGCCCCACTATTTAAAGAAGCATTCGAAGGTTCGGTGAACGAGGATATTATCAAAAACGGCTTCCAATGTTGCGGATTGTACCTTTCGAATCCCGATGCCATCAATTATGAAAAAACAATATCTAGAAAGAAGCGAATTCTCCAAGATGGTCAAAATGGAGATTCTGATTCGACAATTAACGATTTCCAAGCAACTCATAGAGTCTTACAATTTTTCCTCAAAGATAAATACAAAGATGAAAACAGTGCAATTTACAGTGTCTACAAGCTATGCATGAAAAAAATTAAAACTGCTTACCATGGAAATGACCTTCTGGCAGACTCTATGATGGATGCAATACCTATCCAATTTGATGACATAACATAATTAGTGAATGACCAAAATGAAATGAGTGCTCTTGAAAATATAGATCTCCACATAGATTTAGCGAGTGAAACGAACGAATTCATGCATATGGACATAAACCAGCAGGGTGAAAAAATACAAAAAAATATGCAATTTAGCTAAACTGATCCTGTGAGTAATCATTCGGTAACGGTCTTTGATACACCCAATGAAGAAAATCGTTCTGTGGTTGATAAGCAAAACAATTTGAGAAACAACCAGTTGGAAATGTTATTCAATGCACAAGGTGATAACGTATCTGATGATTGAACTGGAATTGATTCTACTGAAAACGAGAATGTGCAGATTTGTATATTGTCTGAAATTACATTGCAATTAGGCCCCAGAGAAAACAAGCATAATCCTACGCAGAATTTCAAACGAACAACCATTTGCAGCATTGAACAATTGGGACAGAAAAGTGTCTCATCTGATGCCAGTCCACCTACGACAACTGAATCTTTCACAGACTCTCCCAAAGTCTCAGAAATTGGGGATAGAGGAATAATCTGAGGAAATGGCAGTGAGAGATGTCTGGCAGTCCTATTTGCGCTGGCCAAAATTGCCGATAGCAAACGCATAATGCCCCTTGCTCTTGTTCCCACAGAATAAAAAAAATATAATGATAAGAAGGAGAAAGAAAAAGATGGGAAAATAAATATAGCTGAACAAAACAAAAGAAAACAGAAAAAAAAAGACAGAAGAAAAAAAACTCAAAAATTATTACAAACTATGGAAAGAAGAAAAAAAAGATGAAAATAATGAAAATTGGAATGACGATGAGAGTGAACACCAAGAAACAGATCAGGACAAATTTGAGATTGGGGATTTTGTGGTTGTACGATATGATGATGAATATTTTCCTAGTAAAATAGGAAATCGCGAAAATGAGGAATTTGTAGTAAGCACTATGATTCAGTTCAGCTGTGGGAAATTATAGAAATGACCTATCCCTGCGGATGAAACATGGTATAAAAAAAATGTCGTCCTGGAAAAAATTCCGCCACCACAAAAAATTTATGCAAGAAGTTTATATGCAATAACATCCATAAATAAGTACTTATCAGTTTAAAGAAAAAGTGTTCATCCACTGGTTCATATGTGTTTATTCACTGGAAAAAACTGTTCACTCACCGGGATTTTTGAATATTAGTATTTCCTTATTGAATAAAAAATTATTCTGGATATATCCATGTTTCTTTTTTATTATTTTTCGAAACTATAAAGTATTTAGTATAACCTATAATGAACAGAATTGGGTTTCATAATGAGTCTGATTCGTAGAGAAAATATAGTTGTCCATAGTTCCTTGAATGTTCATTCACTGCTGTTTTGGAAACAAATGATTTAAAAAAATACCCATTGCACTTGGATAAAACCCCTACTTTGATTTGGGGTCAACTTATTCCTCTCCATTTCTTTTTAATCGATAAGCGAATTCATAATTCTGAAATGAGAAGTGCGTTATGACAATACTGGTTCCAACAAAATATAATTTGGGTGCACGATGGCACGTTCGATCGAAGACCGAAACTATTACTGGCAAATAGATGACGTTATGACCTGATATGAAGGTAACAGCTGTGATTAATAATGATAAAAAGAACAATTGATTTCTATCAATAGAAATTGAAAATAATTGATGAATACGGGACACGGATATTCATAAAATTTATATTTACAGAAGATAACATTGGTTGAATATTACAATAAATCTCTTTTTATTTTTGAATCTCTTACTTGAATGAATCCGACGATATTAAGTGTATCAAATTTGAATATTCTTTTTATCGTATTATTCATTTCGCCCATGGTTTGTATGTTGACTGCTTGAAGAATTTTTTCGATGCAATTCATGCTGATTCGCACAAGCTGACCAAATGTTTACTATTTTAATTTTCTGGTTTGTTGAATGAACAACAGTGACCAATCCACCGGTCTACAGTGCAGAAGTTTTTGCGGTGATTTTCATCATGCCAAGTGCACGCTTACAAGTAGACTAAATGAATATTAAAGTCGCCCATTATGTTTTGGAAATGTTCAGAGTGCATCAAGACTGGATCCGATCCCAATTCTGGAAAAGCAGGACGATAGGTACCGACGACATAACTACTAAGCAGCTATTCCACAAGTGTGAAGTTAGCAACCACTTTCTACCCAACAGCCAAACGACCAGTGGCGGCGGTTTTAATTAAAATACATTGAATATAGTATTTGAACCATTAATGAGCTTCCAAATGTACTCTAAAATAGTAAAAACTGAAAAAAAAATCTGTGGAGAAAAAAATAGCAAGCTTTTGAGTCTATAACCTACGTCACATACCCAAAGCAATTATTTTTAATTTTTTAGTGTATTTGAATAAAAGCTTGTCTTCAAAAAGATTTTTCAATCATTATTTTATTCCATTGTTTCATAAAAATTCACCCATTCAAGTTTCGAATAGCGGTTTCCGAAAACTAAACGCGGTTCCTACGGAAAATCGGTTACGGCGGATTTTTCTACAAAGTTCTATAAGAAATAAAAAAAATATATAAAAGTGATAGTAAACTCGTTAATAATTCATTCATAACACATGTTCTTATGGTTTTCCAATCGCAGATTTGGTCTCTTAGGGACAAAAAAGAAACGTTTTGCTGATATATACCTTCAAAACATCACACAAAGCCGTATAAACATTGGCATTAAGAAGAGATGAGGAAGTCATGATACAGAATTTAGAAACTTCAGTTAAATTCACCGTGATAAATGTATTAATCGAAACATGAAAATCAGTAGGTCTTGAAAAACTCACACTCTATCCATATTTTCTATCATGGCAGAATTCAAAGGATGTTTGTCCTCGAAAAATTCTGGAAACAGCCTTCTCATCGTGTAGTACATGTCAATCTTCTGTTTGACATTCTCAATGCTGAACTTGTTCATTAGCAAAAAATTGGTGATCATGAGGTCATCTGTAGGAATAGAAAAATACAATATACATGGTAACTCACGGTCGATGGCGAGTAAGACGTTTACGGAGAACGGGAAATAGGATTATTTTCAAATTTTGTTTATTCGGGTAATTAGTTCTGCTCTATCTGAAGTATTTGAATGACCTGTGCATCAGTAGTGTATGAGAATATTTGTTCTCTATTATACAGGGTCGTTCAAAATCTGCGATTCTACTGATAGATACAAAAATGGAACACCGTGTATATTATCGGATATTCTGGAAGACAAATGATGTACTATGTTCTTATTCCTAAATAAATAGTCTGGTTTTCGAAATAAAGGCAATTTTCTAGAAACATCGGATTATTCTGCCATATTTTGTATTAGGTTGTATGAAATGACATGGAACATGTTCATATATAAAATCGACAATTTGTGCATCAATAATAAAACATTGGCAAGTTTATTACCAAAAATTGGATCTGTACAGAATCAAAATGGAAGGCAATAACCATTCAAATGAAGTTCTGATGAAATTGTTCAATCTTCATAGTCAATAAGAAAAATTATAGCAAGAACATTGAAAAAAAAAAGAAATGTATCCCGATTCACAAACAATGAACGAGATAAAATGTGTACCATAACAAAATAATTTCATCAGTTATGGGTCAAAATTGAAGTGAAACAAAATCTACTAAACTAATAAAACCTAATTTTCATTGTGTAAAATAACAAACAACAAAACGGTCAAACAGTCTTGATACAACTTTATGATACATAATAGTATAACTATAGCAATAAAACGTTTTAAAGTGAAATTCTTCTATAGAATATCTCCTTGACAAAAATGAACGCAATAACAAATTCAAAATCTGTGAAGACATCAAAGATCATTTCCTCGATTCATTCAAATCTCCTGTGGTATTAAAAACAATAAAGACGGCCAAGCATTACGAAATAATAGATAAGTCAATATCGTTGCAGTTTTTTCGAATCTGATTCAGAAACTCACAGAGATATTATGAAAGACAGGGAAGTAGAAAATAAATTAGTTATTCTTCACCAGAACATAAAATGTATAAAAAATAAAATTTTAGATGATTAACTTCATATTGATACCATGCATAAAAACCACAAGTACTATGCTTCTCTGAATAATGGATGAAGCCAGATGGGGAAAAATTCACTAAACTGATAGGATACAAATTATTGTCTTAATTTTCGAAGAAGGATATGATTCAAGGCAGTATAATACTTGTATTCACACAAGAGAAGACAATTTTGAAAGTCTTAATGTTTCCAGTGAAAATCGAATACTTTTGTGTGCAATATAGAAAGATGAAATTGGTAATTTTTATGTTTTTACCGTTCAAATTTGGGTAGAATAGATGTTTCCATGGAAAGTTCTGAAAATATTCTTCAAGAGTTGACTAAAAAATTTCGTGATCATAAAATAGTTTTATGTGGAGATTTCAATATAAACCTCATTCAAAAAAAACAACACATCGATTGAAGTTTTAGAGTTACTTCTTTCCTATAATTTTCACCAAACAATGTTTGTGGCAACAAGGGTGACTAAAAAGACGGCCACCCTTATTGATAACTGTTTTGTAAACTTCGAAAACATCGAGAGTGAAGTGTTAGTAACAGCCTTGTCTGACCACCAAGTTCAAATAGTATATCTGGTAAACAAGGTTACCGTAAAAAAATTACTGATCAAACGGAGAGAATATTTTCTGAAACTAAATTAAAACATTTCAGGAAAAAGATGCAGCCTGAAGACTGGGATGTAGTTCTTGGAAATTCAGATGTTAATGAGGCATATTTCTTGTTTCTGCATATTATTACTGGAGTAATGGACAGAATCATACCAAAAAAAATATTCTCCTTATGAATATAATTCAAAGTCATGGATAACTTAGTAGATGACTAGTAACCAAGGGTTACAATAGAAAATACAGCAATATTCTAAAAAAGGTCATCAAAGAAGCGAAGGTGTTGAATGATTTGAAACAAATACAGACAGCAGAAAATAATATAATAAAAAAAATCATAAAAAAAAAACATTCTCAATTTCGACTGCGTTGAAAAAAGTATCCTAGATCAAGCAAACACATATTTGTTCAATGCATGTCCAAACGTAGAATTTAAATCCAATACCAATTATTGTAAAATATCAAACTACATTTCGCATAGTATATTTCTAGATGAAGTTACTCCATTAGAAATAATTGAATGTATAAAAAGCTTTGATGAAAGTCCTATTGCACTCCTGAAAAATGTAGCAGATTTGATAGCCATTCCTCTGGCACATATTATAAATCTCCCAGATCTTCCCAGAAAAATTAAAGATAGCTCACATAAAACTTATATTCAAAAAAGGAAAAAAGGTGCACCCCAAAAACTCGAATGACTTTTTCCTGACGTTCAGCAAAACAGATGAGGAAATACATGATTATTTCTTGTGAGGGTACTTAACATCGGAAGTATATTTCAATAAATTACACAATATTGCAGATTTAAAATTTAGGATAACGGAAGGAATCAACAACATAACTCCTGAGGTCCTACAAAATGTTGTACGAGAATTCCAAGATCGACTTACTTATTGTCAAGAGGTGAATGTCATTTTGAACATTTAATTTAATTGTAAAATGAATTGAAAAATACCCATATAATACAGGATATCCTATGGATATCCATTTCATGTCCAATTCTGGTCGGGATATCCCTGGATTTGAAATGCACATCCATAAGATATCCGTCGACGGATTAGAAATGGATATCCTTCAGGAGATATCATATGGATGGCCATAAGATATCCGGAATAAATATGGATAAGTTTAAATTGCAAGATTGATTTTTATTGTGTCAATTTCTGAGCTTCTTTCATGCTCGTACATATAGATTAAGTTTTTTGGCAAAACTCATGTTTCGTTTTTCTACTTGATTTGAAATGGATATCCTTTAGAAGATATCCCAGGGATAGCCATGAGATATCCAAAGCAATCATAAATGAATGTAAATATTCTCGTAGATACACAAATTGTACCTTTTCAAAAATATGTTGTCGCGGGGACCCTCTGCGACCACAGAACAGATATACATGTGTCTGCGACAGCCTGGCCATACTATACGCATAATTACTGGCGACGTCTGTCATTTTGTTGAGGAAGGTCATAGTCATAGCACTGAATCCAAACAAAAGTCATGTTTTTTTTTTTTTCTATTTTCCTTCGTTTTTGATACCCTGTTGGCCGAATACAAGTAAATATCAATTGAGAAGGACATAACCTATAAAAATCCATTATTTCCAATGCATTTATGTGTTTGCTGTTTGAGTTTCGATATTTCCAGAAATGCTGAAAAGCACCTCGTTACATTTGCCACAATACACGAGTTTTTCAAATGTCACAGTGCCCAGATTAAAAATAGTGTGAATGCCTGTTGTAGACATGTGATGAAGATGATTCATCAGTAAATTCGAACATTTGCCTATTGATTGCACCGAAAAAATGAATCTTTCGGAAGAATATTTGGGAACTGGATCGAAATTCAAAGCTGATGTAGGTAAGTTGTATGTTTTTCTATTCTAGAACTCTTTTTTCAGGTACCTAAGTTAAATCTCAAAAATATGACTTTGTGGAACGAAGCCTTTCTTCCGTGCTCAGTAATATGTTTGCCTCCAAATATAGCTGGTATGTAGCAAAAATAATAGAGTGGACAACTAAAACTGGCTGAATTATCACTAGGTGAAAAGCCCATTCAGTTGTTCAATAAGAGACTGCTAGTTCAGTGAGAATGCAAAATTTCCAAGGAAAGTTTATGTCAAAAATGCAATATATATATATATATATATATTATATATATATATATATATATATATATATATATATATATATATTCATCATAGTATGAATATAAAGAGAGAGAAAAACTATGGCAGTGGTATATATATTATCATCATCAGTATTCGATTTCAAAAGAAATCATAATATTTCTCAGTATTTTATTTGTAAATTTCAACATTAATTATACCCGTGAATATATCATTTCAGAAGCGGCTGACCTCAGTGATTCGACGGAAAATAAGAAAGCTACTGAAGAAGCCATCTAGGCTTGGCTGTAAAGGGCCAAAGAATGGCATCTGCCATCTTCTAGAATGAAGGAAACACCTGGATGGACGAAGAAAATAGCATTCTATTTTTTCTTTAACTTTATTTTTTCGATTATTCTGCATTTAATATTCTGTTTTTATTTTAGAGTTTACATTTACATTTTATTTGTTTATAACTCCGAAGTTTATGAGAATTTTTTTGATACCAGAGTTTATTAATACATTTTTTTGTTCAATACCATTATTTCATTTCCCTCCAGATTGCTATTACTATATTTTATCTTCGGTGGATATCCCCGAAGGATATCTTTAGAATATCTCTCAAGGAATCTTTCAGATAGCTTTTGAATATCCCTGAAGGATATCTCATGGATATTCCTGAAAGATATCTTATGGATATCTTTGACAGATATCTTATGGACATCTCTGGAGGATATCTTATGGATAACCTTGAAGGATATTCTATGGATGTACAGGTTGTTCCACTCTGGACATCCATCGGATGTCCATAAGATCTCCTTTGGATATAATGTCCATAGTACCTCCATAAAATTCATGAAGGATGTCCAATGGATATCCATTGGATATCCATGTATTATCTGGGTACTTCCTAAGTATTATTTGACATTATTTCCTTCATTCTACGAAAAGTATCAAAATTTGACGTTTTCAAATAAAATTTTCTCAGTTATGATTGCACCAAATTTAAAAAACCTAATATTGCTGAACAGGGAATAAGAATCCCCCTCGAACAAGGTGCCACACGATCCCCCTTCTCATTTAAAATTTTTGAGGGGGTGCTCATAATTCAGAGGGGGTGCAAGAAGGGGGTAATATTTTCATACTGTGAATTGTCAAATTGTTAATAGAAATCTACCTATCTCAGGTTTTTTCAAACAAATACATAATAACGCTAAAAATGAATTTAATCCATACCTGGACCGCACTGTATATGATTAAAGCCAATTCCGATTTACAAAGCTCATAATTTCTAGCAACTAGTACACTACCAATTTTCAAACAACTTGTGCATATTATTATTACGAATATTATACTAGTCAGAAAATATATAATTCCAGGGATATTCCAAAATATCATTACTCACTTGGTATTTCGGGTAGATGGGGTTGAGTTGCAGCCCATTTTTTCATGGTGTTGACATCCTCTCTCAAATTGACTTTCTTTTTTTGGTTAACTTCCAATCCCTTGTCTAATGCATGAGATATATTCTCAAAATAAGTCGATTTGCTCTCCATCTCATAGAATTCAAGAGTTATTTCTAATGCAGTTGGGTAAACTGTAGTTTCCTGCAATGAAAAATAGCACATACATCACTGGCGCAAGATTTGTTCAACCCAGATTTCCATATCACCTGAATATAATCATACCATTCCGATAATAACTACGAAATAGATGATTTGGATCAATGTGAACATTCATCGGGTTGACGATAAATTTCCACTTGTATAGTTTTCCCAATATCAATTGCAGAAGCATAAAAAAGTCTTGCGGCGAAATCCTGTGAGCAGCAGTGGCGGAGATAACTAATTTTATTTCGATATTCTAAGATTTTAAAAATACTTCATATATGATGAAAAATGAAAAAAAATTAAAGACAAGCTTTTATTCATACAAATACATTAAGAAAAAAAAACTAGAATATCCTACGAAACTAGAATATCCTAAAACGCATTTCGATCGGCACACACCAAGACCACAGACGCTACTGGTTTTTAATCTTTCAGAGCTATTGTAACACACATATACCGCGTGATATATGACCTCCCATCGTATAGCCACACCTGCAAGCATTGATGTCCGACTTGATTGGCCCAGACGTATCGGTTGTAGAATAGACAGCAGTCACTCAGGTCCACGTTGACTATCGGCTCTTTTGATCCACCGTTTGCCGACGGCGAATGTTTACGAGTAGTACAGATTATTTTTCGTTCCGTGTTTTCGCATATACGCTCGTGTTAGCGAAGTAAGTTTTTATTTGCTCTCTATAGAAACAGCTTCTGCAATTGATATTGGATGGACTATAATTCAATGAATTGAAACTAAATTGTAACAAAATCTAACATAAACTACATTAATAATTTGATAGGGAGAAGATTTGGCAAATGTGGCTGGAAATTCCAAGAAAACCCCCAGTAACTCACCATTATCTCGCAATATGCGAATTTAATTTTTCGTGCTGTGGAAGGAAGGAAAAGTTGTATACCGGGAGCCCATAACACTTCCTTCAAGTATAATAACTTACCGCTCACAACTATCTTAAATTCCATGAATCTGTGTCACACATCACGAAAATCGCATTGCCGACGAAAATCCGTGGCGCCGGCGCGATCAAAGTGTTCCAAAAACCCAGATTTCAGAATCATAAGCAATTAACTATTAAAAGAAATTGTTTGGGTGAAAGTTAATGCCGAACATGCAGGATGGCTATGGAGAGCACTAGCGCCCCAGGTTAAATTATTATAACTCACTGTTCGGAATTTCCTTAATAACATCAATTATTCGCTGCAATTCAAAATAATACGGTCGCCGAACATTTTGGTTGGATAGGAGCCTATCAGCACCTGCGCATTTCCGTATTTACGGTGTCATTATATGTGACATCATGGCTTACTGTTCCGCGTCAATTTTATAACGAATATGAAATGGAATGATAGTATAGTGCGCGGGTAAATTATGGAACAAAATCGATATTTCGCAAGCAATGTACTTTTGACAAAAACCCTGAAAGAGGTCGATTTTTGTTTTTAAATGCCCACTTTTTAATGTATGTTCTAGAGAGGTTATGTCACTGGTTTGGACGTTATCGTTAATTTTTTCAAATTGAAATAGTTGTCTTGTGAAACTTCATCTGAAAGGTCTTTCAATACTGCATTCAATGATAATAAATAATTTGATATGTTTGTACAGGGTGAACAAAAATTTATATTTTATTTCAGTAGGAGAATAACTTATTCAAAGGTCTTATGTAAAGTTATTCTCTTACTGAAATGACATATTAATTTTGGTTAACCCTGTATAAATAAATCAAATTATTTATTATCATTGAATGCAGTATTGAGAGACCTTTCTGATGGAGTATCACAAGACATCTATTTCGATTTAAGAAAATGACCGATTACGTCACCACCAGTGACATAACTTCTCCAGAATATCATTAAAAAATCTGCATTCAAAAACAGAAATCGCCCTCTTTCAGGATTTTTGTCAGAAGTACATTGCTTGGAAATATCGATTTTGTTCCATAATTCAGCCGCGCACTGTATATGCCGAACAATTTTACCGGACATACATTTGTTATAAACTAAAAAACGCAAACATTATTAACAAATCATAATGTACCGTTCGGCGATGGTTTTTAATGACGAATTTAATCATATTTCAATTAATAATTTAACCCCCGAACAAAATGATTAGCTATGTTGCACGTAGTTACTAAAAAAAAGATTCATCAATTTTATTTTATTAAATTGAATAAGCAGCTATACCATTAGTCGGAAATATTAGTCAGTGACGTCAGTCACTAGTTCAGAAACAACACAATAAGAGCGGCAAAATAATAAAATATTTTACAATGAGAAACTATCGTATCCCGAATCTCTAATTCCTATATGCCGTTCCAGACCAGGGCTGGAGCCTTGGAAAATGGTAAAAAGTGGAAAAAAATAAAAGTATTATGGAACCCACTGAAAAAGGAAGAGAACATTACAAAAATTGAAAGAAAAATACTTTTTCGGTAACCGTCCGGGATGTACCCACTTCCCGGACGCCTTTTCTTTGAGAAAGTAGCATTTTGCGGCCTAGTCTGGGAAGTACGTACTTCCCGGACTAGGCCAGGAAGAATCACGTCGTTGTTGTCATTGTAAATATGAAAATCTTGGTAGCTATGGTTTTGATAAATGCAGTCGATCATTACCATAGCAACGAAATAACGGCTGACAGTTCATATGAAATTAGTTGTCAAAAGTTCGCATGTTTTTGATCGCAATTCGCAATAAAATATGGAAAGCAGCAGCGATAGTGACTTTGAAAATGTGCCTCGGAAAATTCTACACGGTTGCCGAAAAAATATTGTACGCAACACGCCCGAAAATATTTTTTTTGGACTCACAGACTTCCAGGACTCGCCTAACGGCTCGTTTCTAGATTTTCTATTCGTCCAAAGAAACCCTATTTTCCGGACTTGTTACGTAAATTACTATTACGGGCGATCTGAGGTCGGGAAGTGGAAAGTGGTGAGTTTTTATGGGTAAAAAACGGTTCATTTCAATTTCCGGCGAAACTACAAGTCCTTTGGAGAAAATGTATGTGAAAAATTCAAGTAACCAAGTTTTTGGTTTTTTATTTTTATCTTTTACAAAAAGTTTTTTTTTTACGAAATTGGGTGAAAACTTAGGTACCTTTTCATGTCCCAAATACACTGTTATTTTTTTTATTCAAAATATTTATTTTTTTACCTCAATTTGACTTATTATCGAAAAAGCACCCTTACTTTCATTCAAAAATTCTCCGGTCAAAATATCAGTTTTTTCGAAAAAGTCAGTGAGCTTTTGTTCGTTAAAATCTCTACTTTCTGATGGTATAAAAAAAATACATTACTATGGTAAATGTTCTCATAAAATGCAAAGAAACGAAAAAAACTCGAATCCGATTTTTTTTTTAATCATAATATACATTTTTGAGCTATTAATCAAAATATACACTTCAATTACTCGAAGAACGTAAGATTCCATGTTACATTGATGAACAAAAAAATTGCAAATCGAAATATACTACTATAATTAACAACCAAATAAGTTGATGAAGTTGATATTTAATAAGACATCTATAATATTTTGAGAAAGTTGTAGAATCGTCTTTAAATTATATGCATAGATGCCTATTTATTGGTATTTCAAGATTACTCATATACCTGAGTGACCTACGGAAAATTTTGGCCCATCAAAAGGTATTTCTTAGAGAATCCTATCTTTAATATTTAGAACAACTATTTTCGCATGTTTTTTGCAATCTTCATGTTTTATGGATTTGTAATTTTTTTGTTCATCAATGTAACATGGAATCTATTTCGAGTAATTAAAGTGTAAATTTCAATCAATAGCTCAAAATTGTACATAATGATTAAAAACACATTTTCGGATTCGAGTTTTTTTCGTTTCTTTGCATTTTCTGAGAACATTTACCATAGTAATGTATATTTTTCCTCACATCATCAGAAAGTAGAGATTCCAACGAACAACAATTCCTCCGACTTTTTTCAAAAACCTAATATTTTGACGGGAAAATTTTCGATTGAAAATTAGGGTGTTCTTCCGAAATAAGGTCAAAACAAGGTGAAAAAATAAATATTTAAAATAGAAAGAATTACAGTGTGTTTGGGACATAAAAAGTTGAGTTTTCACCAAATTTCGTGTGGAAAATATTTTTTTGTAAAAGATAAAAATAAAAAACAAAAAATCTGGATATTTGAATTTTTCACATAAATTTTGATGTTAAGTGAGAAACGCGTGGAACAAAATTTGTAGATATTTTTATTACCTACAACTTTTTACCATAGAACTTATTTTTCCTTTCATTTTTATCGAATTATCTTCCTTTTCTAATGGGTTTCATCCTATTTTTTTGGTTTCAGAAATTATTACCCTGGTCTACTTGTTTTAAATGCGGACACAGCGCACTGGAACCAAAAAATCGAAAATCCCGCTGATCATTTCCTTGTGGAATCACCCTGTAGACGAAGGGATTGGTCACACTGTAGACCATGAACTGGGCCACCCTGGACCCTCAAGTACTCAAAGGACCATTGGTTTTCTATCACAAAACCAGAAACCAAAACCAGGAACCAGAATCCAAAACCACGAACCTAAATCCAAGTCAAGAATCCAGGAACAAAAACCCAGAATCCAAAATATTCAAAAAGGCCAAATGTCCACAGGAAAAGAAAAACTTGTTTACTATTCAGTGGGTTTGAATAACCCTGTGAAATCATTTTAATTATGTTCCTCAGGTGACTTTCATTATTTAATTCAGTCTCATTATATTTAGGAGGTTTTTGTTTCTTTTTCTTCACCTTCAAATTCCACATAGGTTTTGAACAAAATGTGTTGTTTGTTTAATGGTGTTTTTTCACAAGATATTTTCTCATTCAGCACTGAAATTATGTTTTGTTCAACCGCGATTAGAATGTCCTTGTCTGCGATAATTTGACTGACTAATTAATTTTCTTTTTTCAAAAATACTTCCTCCGTCAGATCCGCTTCATTGTTATCCACTTGTATTTCGGGTTCCTGTTATATTATATAATACATCCAACCGGTGTTCAGAGAAGCATGGGATATCGAATTTATTACCATCAAGATACATGTTGATTGAGTTTGATTTGTTTGATGAACACTGGATGTTAATATTAAAAATTCTCTACAAATTGTGATGAGTTCTTTAACGAAATACATATAAAATTGATTTCTCAGATGGCAACAATTTTATGTGAAAAAAAAGTCACTTCACGACATGGCTTGTTCCCCTCGAATTAAAAACTTTACAACCCGGGCCCACTATCTTTCCCACTTAAAAAATTCGCTAATTGGACCATCAGTCCAGTATTCCGTGAAATTTTTGTCCCGTCATACAATCTACTCATATGCATTTTTATCGTCTGATGCATAGGAAAACACCATATCCGCATTTCTCGCAAAATATTACACACATTATTACACATTTGTATGAGTTATGTCGAGAAGGCTTCCACGTATAATATTTTTTTATTTTAATCTTTTTTTCGATTGATTTCATAAGAAAAATTAACAACCCAAAAAAAAACGTTATATTGATTTTTCTACATAACTTTCGAATTCGATCGAATATTTTTGTCTGAATGGTCAGGTTTAAATTTTCAAGAAAACTAAGTAAGGATCACTGGTTCATTTCAATAATAACCGACAGTCGAACGCTACGATATATAACAAAAAATTAAACCGACGAAATACGGAACTGAAAAGAAAAAAATGAAATAAACCTTCTTAGTCTCAATAACTAAGCTCCTGAACTAATGTAACTAATTTAGAGTCGGCGCCAAACAAACAAGCAAATGAATTGGGTAAGGCGTGAAATTATGGCATCGATTTGCGCGGTGACATTCTGATAATTTGTTTGAAGTAATTTGATGACCTTCGCTGATTGTCGCCGACTCAAAATTTGTTACTTACATTAGTTTAGGAGCTTATTATTGAGATTAAGAATTTTTATTAAATTTTTTACTTCTTAGTTCCGTATTTCGTCTGTTTAATTTTTTGTTAAAAAGTTTTTATTTTTTAATTTTTTGTGGCTGAAATCTACTGATTACTACCTACTTGTCATTTTATTACTTCCAAAATTCCTACTTACCCACCTTACTCCAACTATTACCAGTTAAATAATATTATTATTTACTTTTACTATTTGTTGTAATATAAATTACTTGTATTGTTCTGACTGGTTTATTCCATTACTTTGTATATCATTCCACCCTCTCATAGAATATAATGATTGTGACGGATGTAGGAGAATAAAAATAATGACAATAGCGATCTGTCATTGTCAACTACATATTTGTGCAAATGTTCACAGGTGAAAAATCAATTGTTCCCTATTCTTCTACCCGTTAGGGTAGATAATTCCATTTGAAATACGAATATGAGGACCTATGAGGTATACCCTATCTAATAAAAAAAGAATCATCCAAATCGAAGAACCCAGTAGAAAGTTATGCCTGATAGAATCGCTTAACGAACCAGAATTCAGAGGGTGAATGATCAATATCCTTCATTTTGCTACCCTTAGGGGTGGATATCTTCTTTCAAATCCAAATGTGACCAACTTCAAAGTACACCCTAGCGATTGAAAAAAATAATTATAGGAATCAAACGTCTCAGTAAAAAGTTATGCGTGGTCATACATAAAAAAATATATTCGTCGACTAGAGAACCTCTTCCTTTTTGGTTTCGTGGTTGATAGTTGAGTCTGTAACACCTGGATGGAATGGAAAAAAAAGCACAGAGGTCAAAAATGTACGCTTCTCTTTCTTCCTGTAATCTCGAAATTATCATTTTCATAGAATGCTCATGTGAGAAGACAAGATGTGCGTCTTTTATTTCCACTTTCTGAATATTTTAAATGAATTCAATGATCAAAAATTATTGCTAGAATGCCAAACACTGCTGTCGTTAGTGGATGAAATATTTGATGTCATTCTTTTCATTTGACGAAATTCTCATCTAACCTCCGAACTAGTAATCCACGAGTTGTGGTGATTTCATTGAGAAAGTGTTAAGAGACCCTTTTCTGCTCGTGTTTCAACCTTTTCTAGTTCACAATGCCCTTCTTGGCAAATCAGAAGACGTTGAAGGATACAGAAGTTTGACCGGTGAAACAAAGAATTGGTGTTATCTCCTACCTGACACACAGTACCTACCTTGAGGATGGTTTCATGAAATGGTGAAAAATTACCCTTTTACCGCCTGGAGTACCGAATTCTGATATGGAAAAAAATATAATGTTAAGTAAAGAATACAATGAGAAGGACGTGTTTTAAAGTTTTTAAGTCAATTTCATTGATGAAGTTCATTCAAATATTAGAGGGGAGCAGTTCTAACTGCCTGAGTTTCAAATTTTGACAAATTCCTCTGCAGTCCTACCTAATCCTGTAGAATGAAACCCTCATGCCATATTTCATTCTCCGATACTCTTCGAGTTATAACCAGTTTCATAATAAGGGTGAATTTCACAGGCTGGAGTTCAAAAATCACACACAAAAAAAAATCCAACCAATACAATAAATGAATATGATGTGTTTTTTTTCTGGGTGATCTTTTTTGGATAAAAAATATACGAGTATTCAGGGTGCAGTTTCAATACCCTGAGATATAGTCCGGTGTTTTCACCCTACAGAAGGTGGGGTACCCAAAATCTTGAAATGTGTTATTTAGTTCTGGACCCCGGAAATAAATCCAAGTTTTCGACCTGAGGGAGCCATCTTGGAATGAAAGAACAATTTTTTCTCGAAATAATTTCTCAAGGGTTGATCTTTCGACAGAATTGTCTGAATCAAATTTGAAGAAGACTTAATTCCCTACATTTTTTCTTCGAAAACTCATTTTGTAAGTCACAAGTTACAGCTAATCATTTCGTAGATTCAAAGTCAACTCATTTCTACACCACAATCAAGTGGAGTGAACGACGCGTTTTCTTTGAATTGTGGTTCCCCCAATAGGCCTGATCCGCAGATATTCTCTTCAAGGCAATTCAGTACGGCTCTTATTTCGTTATTTAAGTCCCCGAGAATCAATTATTTCTTGTTGATCGTCCTGGTCGTTTGACGTTGATGTCTTCATAATCGACTTCGTTGTCGGTGTTATCCTCTAACTCATATTCCTAACTGAAAATCTGGGCTTCCATCCATGTCATTTCCTCAACTCCGTCGTTGCTCTCGATGATGTTCTCTGGAACATCCTCGCATGATTCACTATTGCAGCATCCACATATAACAGACCAATTCAATCCACTTCTCATGCAACCAAATCCTACACCGCACCTCTTTTCGCAATTCCAATAAGGTATCTGGGGCATATTCCTCTGTAAAGTAGTCGCGGAGTCTCTAAAAAATATGAACAATAGCTCATTCGATTCGGGATGCAATTCTGATAAAAATATTTTGTTTTGGTTTTTTTTGCTGACAAAAATTGAAATTGTTATTAACAAAAAATGAAAAAAGGGTTCAGTTTTTTGGGAATAACTCAAAAACTATAAGCCATAGCATAAATCAGAAAAAATATCATTGAAGAAGAGTAAATAACCAATAAAAAAGTATCTCCATTATTTATAATTTTAATTTAACGCTGAAAATAGGGCTCCGCGCGACCGCTATGACATGCGTGCGCCGTCTCTAAAGAGAGTACACCACACAAAATAATTTCTTGATAGTATTAAATATCAATTATTTTTTTTCTTGACTAATGTTGTGTTCTCAATATAGTGCATTCGGCTTATTGTGAATACCGTCTAATTGTGACATAGTGTTTTATCTTGCGTTTCACCTTCCTAAGCCTGAAGACGGCATCGCTGTCGTCGACCTATATCTGCTTCGCATCTTCAGTTGAATTCATGACATGGTGGTGTGTACTGTTAAAGGCCAATGGATTCTCAGGTGAATGTTGAAAATTTATTAATTTGTGTTAACAACGGTTCAAATTTGTTGGAGTGTAATTTATTTTAGTTTCAAAGTACACTTTTACATTATAATATACTTGAAGGATTATAGCTTGGTACTTTGCTTGTTCCTAACCTATACACTAAGCAAACACAATGGTAGACAGGAGGTCACATTCATACTTCAAAAAGAGTGCACAGTTCTAATTGTGACTTTTCAGAGAGTATAATTGTGACACTGTGTCACCATCACACCTGCGATTTACATTTTTGAAAACACATATGTACGTACATACATAATGTTTACCTACAGGTATTTCAATGAGAGAAGAAATGAATTATAAGAAGACATACAGTGACGAGAATTCAACGATCGCTATACAAGCAGTAAGAGATGGCGATTTGTCGTATAAAAAGGCATCTACTTTGTACCGTATTCCAAGAAGCACCTTCATAGCTAGAATGAAGGGCAGGAAGAGTAGGGCTCCTGCTGCAAGAAACACTCCAGGACGAGTTCCAGATTTTCCCACGGAACTTGAAGCGGAGTTAGCTTAACATCTGGAGACATTAAATCGGTGGGGGTTTGGGCTCTCCCGAAAAGAAGTACTACATCTTGTTGGTGCCTACGTAAAGAAACATTATATTCATACACGATTTGAAGGCGGAATACCACAGAAATATTGGTATATTGGCTTAGCTTAAACGACAGAGTATACGCACAGAACGAACTACTCCTGGAATAATTTTTGTTTTTTTTATCTCTATGAAGAGAATGTAAAATATTTAAATCTGCTTAACAAGCCTCAGCTAATATTTAATATGGATGAAACATCTCTCTGTAGCGACCCTCCAAACACCAGAGTGGTTGTCAAGAACAATATGCCAGTTTTTCGACATACGCATGGTACAGGACGCAGCAATACATCCATATTATTTTGCATTTCGGCTAATGGCGATGAAATGCCTCCATTTATTTCGTATAAAGCCAAAAATCTACGGGATGCCTGCCGATGCTTATCCCAATACTGGTTACGCAGCCACACCACATGGTTGGGTGACTGAACATGCTTTTTATTCGTGGTTTCATTTTTTTTTTAATACTGCCCAAAAGAAAGACCACTATTGCTTTCATTCGATGGACATACGTCTCATGTGTCTAATGGTTGAATAAAATTAGCCAGACAAGAAAATATATGCTTGCTTAAACTTCCAGCGCACAGAACGGATCTATTGCAACCCCTAGATGCTATACCATTTGGTACGTTCAAAAAAATGTGGGATGAAGAAATAGCCAAATGGCAAAGAGAGCATTACGGGATTGGAGTGAGCAAGGCAGAATTATCTATTTTAGTTGGTAAAGCTTGGAATAATATATCTGCAAGTGCACTTAAGAAATCCTTTGCAAAAACAGGTCTCTATGATGATTTAGCTATGAACCAAAATCGTATTAACAGAAAGGCCATTAAAATAAGCAACTTTAAGCAACCCGATATTGATGCTTATGAATCTATAAAACAGAATGATATTCATCCACCATTAGAACCCAATTTGGACCATGCCAATACTTCAAATACGGTACCGCCGTCATCTTCTATTACGAAGAGAGACCAAGTTCAACCGGAGAGTTCTTTAAATGACTCTACTCCAACACAGATAGTAAAAAGAATTTCTTTGAAAGAACTTCTATTGCAAAAAATAGCTAGGCCAGCAAACATCAAAATGAAAAAATAAAAAGTTCCAAATTTACACAACGCCGATGTTACAACTAGGTACGATTATTTGGAACAACTTGAAAAGTCTACAGCAGCTATCGAAAAATACAAAAATTAAAAGAGAACTGCGAAACCTCCGATGAAACGTAAGAAGAAAGAAGTTGAAGAAAGTGACTCTACTAGTATTTCAGACATTGTTTCGGAAGGTGATAGTGATAATGAGGGGAACTACAATGCTGTGAGTAGCTTTCAAGAACTGGTAGAAGCTGAAAAAGGCGTCAGTGATACCGAATCATCTGACGATATGGATATGGAATCTTGGGTCATTGTTACTTATTCCACTAAGAAAACCCTTGAGCGATTTGTGGGAAAAGTAATCGAAGACAATATTAGGGTAACCTTCTTAAAGATGGAAGGGGAATACTCTGTTTGGCCAGATGTTCAGGATATTGACACAATAAATAAAGACGATGTGCTACAAATTCTTCCCTCTCCCAAAGGAGGACGTCGAGGTCAATTATAATTTTCTGTCAAGTTTGACGGACTAAATGTTCAATAATCTGTTTCATTTTCCTTTATATCTTTTCATTTTCGAGGGGTTTCCGATGATTTGTATGTGGATATGTGAGAGATGTTAAAATGCGTTTTCTATTAAAAATATTTTCAAAACAGTATTCATTGTTTTATTTGGGTTATATTGGGACATGAAATCTATCACAATTGAAACGTATCCTTGTAAGGTATCAGTAACTCGCTTTTACAATAATATCACAATTAAACCCTGACGGTGTCACATTCATAAATTTTCAAGTTTGAATGTGACACCCAAGACCATTTGAAAAAATTGCTGTGGAAACAAATACTTAAGAATTAAGATCAGAATATGAGTTGGCATCTTATCTGTATGCATTTTACAATTCATTGAACCTATCATTGAAAGAAATAACAGTAGATTCAGATAAATATGAAGAAATTAGTCAAACACGACGAAACCTATGTCACAATTAGCAGAGTGCAGTTGAAAGATCAAGGTCCTGTCGGTTTTTATAACAAACGGTATAAATGTTAAAATAATAGCACTGAAAATGTTTACAATAGCTGGAAAAACCAATAGTAATACATATCCAAGTGCGAAGCATTATGCTACTCACAACTTTGTTGAAGTTGGTTTCAATGATGTTAAACATATTCATCTAACATAGGGATACATCAATAAAAAACGTAGATCAAGGAATGAAACGAAGTTCAAAGTTTATACAACCACATTAGCTATGTTTAAAACTATATAAATGTAAATGTGTACTCTATGTGGTGTGCCAAGTGGAACTGACATGTTAGGAATAAATCTCACAATTATATTTGAGCCAACAACTGTGAGATAAGTACCAACTGTTATTACCAGGTGGCGATAATGTTGAAAAGGACTCATTTTATATTACATTGTAGTCAATTCTGATTGATATCTGAAGACAATAAATAAGAGTGGATCTCACTCAAATAATTGATATCTGTTTTTTTAATTATACAATTGTTTTCTTGGAAATGAAAGCCATTTCTGAGGATGTTTCCTCAGATGTCGTTGGCACTTTCACTGAATCGTAATTCATCTGGTGGTCAAATTTATTCACATGTTCTACCAGAGCACATCTTTAAGGATACAATCTGCAGTCACTTTCATGAGCAATTATTCTGTTTGATAATGATCTTTGTGTTTGACCAATATATTGTCTATTACAACTATGACAAGGAATACTATAAACTACATTTGACATTGAAAGTAATGGAGTTCCATCTTCAACTTTAGAATACATTGATATGATTGTTAGGAGTGTTTTATATGATATTTAAAATTTTCAGGACTATGAAATAATCACATATGGTGATGCAGGAAAGAACGGTTGAGTAAGGGTAGTGTTAGTTTCATTGACGTTTGAGACAATGTTCAAGTTATTACCGTTTAAGGCTAGTACTTCGTTTCATTCCTTGATCTACGTTTTTTTCTTTTCTATCACTATGTTAGATGAATATGTTCAACATCATTGGAACCAGCCTCAACCAAGTTGTAAGTTGCATAATGTTTCGCACTTGGATATGTATTACTATTGGTTTTTTCATCTATTGTTGTCTCTCTGATGATGGAAATGAACATTTCCGTAAGCTTGGATAAACCTTGAAGAGTTTACTTTTTCATTGCTGCTTACCTCAATATCCCTAGTTTCGTACCTGACTGATGATGTGATGAATTTAATAATTTATTTATTTATTTATTTAAATATTATTTTTGCACCGCGTTGGGCGCTATTTTGTAATGTTTTGATAATATAACAATTTATTTTGTTATTATTACGCCCCACGTTTTGGGTACCAATTGTAATGTAATGATAATTTGCAAATGTAATAGTTATAACTTTGTTTTTCACTTTGGGTTCAATTGATATGATATGAGATAGATAATTGTTTGTGCCCTGTATAATATATTGTATGATGTAATAATAATTGCTAGCTACGTCACTGTTCTTTCGTCACGTTGCTGCCAATTGTTATAACTTTTCTTACCACAGTTGAGCACAGTTGGTACGCCTCTCATCTCAGATAGCCGGTTCAGGCAATTGAGCCACTACTTGATATGTCAAATTTCAATTTTTTCATTGGTCATAAGTATGATTGTTGATCATTGTAGAAAACAAACGACAAAGTATCATAAAGCAATTATTTCCTTTATTCGTGAAACTTAAATTTACCTGGCCTACGAAAAATAACTTACTCCAAGGTGAATCTACAAATATTCAAGGATAATCATGGGAAAAGTTCATTGGTAAAATATACACAACCTCACTTTTACTTTGAAAGTGAAAATTTCTTTTATAGTTCGAAATCAATTGAAACAAAGTTCTTCCGATGGAATATACGTTATGAGTGAAATTGTTCAGTTCGGAATGTGCACTATGGAAGGTTTATACCTGTCTGGAACTGTTGGTGTTCAATATATACCCAGAAATTGGATCCCCTTTCACTCCAGTCGCTATCAGGAACTCCAATACCATATAAAAAAGGACCATACACATTCAGCAATCAGCCTTGGATACTTGTATACGGTGTATAAATAATATAGTTTTTGTTTATAAAGTTGAAATTATTTCCATTTTTCTTTCTCCCAAAATATATCGTGGCATTCGTTCTAAATTTATTTTCGATCTCCTCGTGGCTTTGTTTGTTATCACCTAGATACCAATTTTGTTCCTTCCCTCCGATTCGAAATTTTGAATTCGCGCACTAAATTTTCACATTTTCACTGTTTATGGTTGTGTGTCATAACTTATACTTAATACTATTTTTCCATTCTTATTTACTATATACAAATTTCAATAATAATTGCCTCTGACACCTTCCCGCTCTTATTCTCTTACAATTTCAAATTCTACATGTGACCATCTGTTCCCTGATTGGCTATTGTCATCATGAAGTTTGCTGTTCTACCATTGGCTACTTTTAGTTAGCTACAATTTCATATACTGTATGTTTCAAATTTATAAATTTGTAGATCACTTTTATTCAGGAAAATCTTGTAAATCTAGATTTTTTTTTTAAATTTTTTTTTGGTTTTTTTATATCTATAGGCTTAAAAAGGAAATAGAACTTCTAAATTATGTAAAAAAAAATCTCTTGAAACTAATACCTATTTATTAATTATTCTTTTTATGGGTTTTTTCTTTTTAAAATATCTAACTGGTTTTTCATAATATAACAAAATAACAAAATTATATATATATATATATATATATATATATATATATATATATATATATATATATATATATATATAAATAAAGGGTTCTAGAAGCGGAACATTCATGCCGTTTTTTTTATGAAAACCGAGGATTGAAAAATAAAGAATAATTAACAAATGCCTAACCTGTTGAAAATACACACTATAATTTATTTGAATTTTTAAATTTATATTTGATTCTATAAAAGAAATAAGTATGTGGTGTACTCTCTTCAGAGAAGGCGCGCGCATGCCATAGCGGTCGCGCGGAGCCCTATTTTCAGAGTTAAATTAAAATTATAAATAATGGAGATAGAGTTCCGTGAGTCAAAACTTTTTTGTTGGAAATTTTCTGATCTCAACTACCGCTAACATTTAATTTATTCACAAAAAACTGTACTCCTTTCTTATGTTTTTGTTTTTTGTTAATAACAACTGCAATTTTCGTCAGCCAAAAATAACAAAAAATATCTTTCTCAGAATTGCATCCCGAATAGAATGAGCTAATGCTCATATTTTTTGGAACTATTTTTCGCAGGAAACTCACTTCTCGACTAGACTACTGATATTGTTACTGAAATGAGCCCATTGGTACCAAGTCGGTTGTTTTTTTTGGTTCCCCACCATTCTTGGTGATGCGGCGTTCTACGTTGGTGGTAAAAAGGCTAGGTGGAATTTTATTTTTATTACGGATTTTGCAAAACGCTTATAGCGGACTTGTAGCAACAAAAAATCGGGCTATAACGCCTGCGATGTCTTCCGACTTGGCATTCTGATCATTGAAGATGCCAATGACGGGATTGAATCCTTTGTTTTTTGTGGACAAGCGAAATATTTTGTTTTCTTGATTGAAGAGGGATGATGGGTCACAGCCGCTCACCACATGCTGGAACAGGATGTCTTCGGCTGTTTCTTCCACTTTAAAATTATTCGCAGGATACATTCTCAGAGCAGATTTACCTCTCTATTGTTTGCGGAAGTAGATGTTGGTTTGGGAAGTTGTTAGCAGAACTGAAAACGGCGTCGAATGATAAGCAGAAAGAAATCGCTATAATGACAATCAAGACATCAGCATCTTTTGTAACCTGCTGCTTAACGGTAATAGCAGCCTGTTCGAATTTTTTTGTCAACATCGAAATCGGACGGGCGCTTTTTTTGGTCAGAAATTATTGTTGGAAAACTTGAACCGTCATTGCCTCATAGAAAAAACTTCCATAGACATCTGCTTCTTCTTGCTGTCTTTCTGCACTCTTCATATTTTAATTGTCATCATGAGATATCCATCGAAAACAACGAGCGCATTTGAATCGTAGTGATTTCGAACATTTCGAACGTTCTTCTCACAAATCGACCCGAAAAAATTATAACGATGCCAAACGACTTTATGTCAAATATTCGCCCATCCACAACATTGATTTTTAACCGACGAAACCAAAAAGGAGGAGGTTCTCTAGTTGACGGGTTTATTTTTTCTTATGTATGATTACGCATAACTTTTTACTGTGACATCCGATCCCGATAATTCTTTGGATTTAAAAGATGAAATCCACCCCTAAGGGTAGCAAAAAGAAGGATATTGATCACTTACCCTCTGAATTCTGGTCCGTTAACCGATTCTATCAGGCATTACTTTGTACTGGGTTCTTCGATTTGGGTGATTCTTTTTTCATTATATGGTTGATCATATTTGTATTTCGAATGGAAATATCCACCCTCACGGGTAGAAAAATAGGGAATAATTTATTTTCCACTTGTGAACATTGGCACACATATGTAGTTGACAATGACAGATCGCTAATGTCATTATTTTTGTTCTCCTACATCCGTCACAATCATTTTATTCTATGAGAAGATGATATTATATACAAAGTAATGAAATAAACTAACCAGAAAAATAAAAATAATCTATATCACAACAAATAGTAAAAGTAGATAATCATATCATATAACGGGAAATAGTTGAAGTAAGGTGGGTAAGTAAGTATTTAGGAAGTAATCAAAAAACAAGTAGGTAGTAATCAGTAGATTTCAGCCACAAAAAATTTAAAAATAAAAACTTTTCAACAAAAAATTGAACCGACGAAATACGGAACTGAGAAGTAAAAAATAAAATAAACCTTCCTAGTCTCAATAACTGAGCTCCCAAACTAATGGAAGTAACTAATTTTGAGTCGGCGCCAAACGAACAATCAACGAAGATCATTAAATTACTTCAAAAAAATTAGCAGAATGTCAACGCGCAACTCGATGCCACCATTTTACGCCATATCTATTTCATTTGCTTGTGTGTTTGGCGCCGACTCAAAATTAGTTACTTACATTAGTTTAGGAGCTTAGTTGTTGAGACTGAGGAGGTTTAATTTATTTTTTACTTCTCAGTTCCGTATTTTGTCGGCTTAATTTTTTGTTAAAAGGTTTTTGTTATCTCCGAGTCATAAATTCATGCCACCGTGGCAGCTGAAATTTTATAAGCAACAAGCCAAATTACTTCAATCCGAAGGAGACTCCGCTATGAAATGTTTATTGTGAAAATATTGAGTTTGGCGACTTTTTGGAAGAATGTTCACATTTTTGCCGCTGTAACTCACTACACATCAAACTTACAAGAAGAGAGTCATAAAGAAAAGGTAGGAAATTCAGTCTCCTTCAAATTTGTTCCGAACATTTCTGTCGTAGGATCAACCGTTGAGGAACAATTTATTGAACCTTCAATCCAAAATGGCGGTCCGCGCCAACCTCCGAAGGTCGAAAACTTGGATTTTTCATCGCGGCCCGGAACTAACTAACATTTATGAAAATCATTTCTATTCCACCTTGTGTAGGAAAGATAACCTTTTCTAGTTCCCATTGACTGTAGGAATACGAGTTATTGAAAAATCATCATCACGTAGAATGTGAGCCTTGTGCAAAATTTCATCCTCCGATTATAAGTTCACCATTTTCAATTCCTGAAGCTGTTTCTCTAAGGAGCAAATCAAAAACTCATTTCGCTAACACGAGCGTATATGCGAATTAACGGAACGAAAAATAATGTGTGCTACTCGTAAGCACTCGCCGTCGCCAAACGGAAGATCAAAAGAGCCGGTAGTCTACGTGGGTTTGGGTGCCAGTTGTCTAGTTCTACAGCAGCCAATCAAGACGGACCGCAAGACAATGATAATGCTTGTAGGTGTGCCGCTACGTCGAAGCCCGAGAAAACTAATGAATCACGAGTTATATATGTGTTTCAACAGGTCTGAATAAATAGAAGCCGGTAGCGTCTCTGGTCTGGGTGTACACCGATTGAAATAGGGTTCAAAATATCCTATAGTTCTGTTGTGTTCTGTTGGAAAATATGTTTTTTCTTTCGACCATGGAAAAATGGAATTGCACAGGTGAGTGGTGATAATATCAGATATGAATTTGACAACAAATATTTGCACATACAAACCAAACAAGTTTATAAATAAATTTGAGTGCCTTAGAAAGGAAAATATTCAGCAATGTGATGATGTGTTTCCATTTATCGAGTAATCACGGAAGATGTTGTTGAGAATCATACTGAAAATAGAAAAATGTGTAAGGGTAATTCGAAAAAAAATTGACAGAACTATGCATGACTTTCTACGTAGAACTATTTTTGCTTTATATAAGGAGAATAGCTTTGCGACATTGGAAGTTATACAGCAAAACTAGCAGATTATCCTGATTACACTTATACCAGCGTGGAGACATTGCGTCAAGTTTTGATAAACTGTTGTTTCAAACACAAAAAATTCGATAAGCGCATGGCGATTTCCGAATCCTCAAGTATAGTGCAATGGCGGCAAGATTATTTGGGTCAAATGAAAGACTACATACGTTCTAATAGACCCATAATTTTTCTTGGTGAAACATGGGTCGACAGTCATAATGTAGTAAATTACAGTTAGATAGACAATTGTGGAAATTGCTGTTTCAGTGGGCCATGTTCTGAAGGGAAACGCTGAAACCAAAAACGGTTTTGTACCTAATGCGTTATTATTATCTGCGAAAAAAAATTAAAGACTGTGCTGCTGAAAAAATATTTAAATATCCAAATAAAATCAGTCAACTCCTATGCTGCTCAAAGGATACCGCCTCAACACTGCGAAACTTGTTTTTTATGATCTGCAATTGTGAATGGATTTACTTGTACCTATATTTCCGAGATAATAAACTGTTTCATAATGGTAGTACTTTCTACTGGCTACGGTGACATGAAAAAAAAAATTCAATTTCGTACTGTGTGAAAATAACCTTAGCAATGAGTGAGTGAGCGATATATCAGAAATATTTGAAAACTTCAAATTTCTATAATGATCTTATACTGGTACTTACCGCAGAATTGAATATCAGGTTTACTGCTGAATGCACATGGAGTGAACTGACCGCGGTTCAGAAGAAGACTACACTATATTGAGATGAATAACTAGTTTTCTGTTTTGCATGGATACCTCGACCTTTTATTGTTCCATAGACCAAGTTTTTTACAGGATTCTCGAAACGGTAATGATCTCGTTTCTATGAAATTGCAGTACATAGATAATGAATAATAGTTTAAAAAAACTAAAAAACACGCTTTTATAGAAAACCAAAAAAATAAAAAATTAGAAAATACATTATTTTATTTAAAAAAAGCGTGGGGTGCATGGTATTGTCTCGGTGTGTAATGTACTATATAATTATTGATACCATGCACCCCACGCTTTTTTTTAAATGAAATACATTTTTTTTATTTTCTATTTTTTAAGTCTGGTTTTCTATAAAAGCGTGTTTCTTAGTTTTTTCAAACTATTATTCATTTCCCACTTTTTAGTGTGGTTTATTCATAAAAGCGTGTTTTTTTAGATTTTTTTTAACTATTATTTTTATTATTTTTTTGCAAATCAAAGAATGGAATAATCTTATCATATCAGGTTATCATAATCCAAGACCCCAAAAACCCCCACATACCAATTTTGAATAGAATCAGACCATAATCACAAAACTCGGCCGCTATTTTGAAAAATCAAAGAATGGAATAATCTTATCATATCAGGTTATCATAATCCAAGACCCCAACCCCCACATACCAATTTTGAATAGAATCGGACCATGCCGACAAATCTCGGCCGCCATCATGAATTTTCCAATTTTTACAAAAGACTCATGATAGTTGACCTCAAAAACCCCCACATACCAATTTTGAATAGAATCAGACCATAATCACAAAACTTGGCAGCCATTTTAAAACCGCCATCTTGAGTTTTCCAATTTTTACAAAATAATCATAATATTCGACCCCAAAAATCCTCACATACCAATTTTGAAAAGAATCAGACCATAGTCACAAAATTCGTCTACCATTTTGGTGCCGCCATCATGAATTTTTCAATTTTGACAAAAGACTCATAATCTCCGACCACGAAAACACTCAGATATCAAATTTGAAGCGAATCGGACCATAATCACAAAACTCTGCCGTCATCTTGAATTTTTCAATTTTCACAAAGAAGCATGATATTCGACTCCAAAACCTCCACATACCAATTTTGAATCGAATCGGACCATAATCACAAAACTCTGCCGCCATTTCGAATTTTCCAATTTTTACAAAAGAATAATAATATTAGACCCCAAAAACCCCCATATACCAATTTTGAATAGAATCAGACCATAATCACAAAACTCGTCCACCATTTTGGAGCCGCCATCTTGAATTTTTCAATTTTGACAAAAGAATCATAATCTCCGACCACAAAAACCCTCGGATACCAATTTTGAAGGGAATCGGACCATAATCACAAAACTCGTACGCCATATTGGAGCCGCCATTTTGTGTTTTCTTCATACAAAAATTTCTTAATGCATTGTCACCGGAATTAGGTACACCTGCCAAATTTCAAATCATTCGGACGACTGGAAGTGGTTCAAAATCGCGCCCAAAGGAGTCGGTTACAAACAAACATACAAGTGAAGCTAATATAAAGCGTGTACATTTAAAATTGGTAATTTTTTTTTTATTTTTTCTAACAGTTCCACCAACAAAGGCTAGTTCTCTATTAAATATGTTGAATAAGTGGAGAAATGATGTGATTGGAATAATGCAGAATATCGTTGCAGTTGAAGCCTTCTTACAGCCAAAATAATGAGACTCACCTTGTTCCCTTTATACAGTCCTAAAATTGATAATGGTGTTAGTTGGGGATGTGAATTTCTAGTTCTTTTTCTTGATAGTTCCAAACTGCTGAACTCTTGGCTCTGCTGTATCTTCAAAATTTGTATAAATTCGAAACCAAAGAAGAATAACTATAGGAAAAAATATTTGCTGCCAAAAGTTGAAGTATCATAATAAATAGAGAAAGTCTTACTTGAATTTTATTTTATTATTTATAACACGTATATAATTTATACAATAAGAGATATAGATATGATTTAAAGGTAAATTGTCTTGCAGGTCGATACTGTATTTGCATTTTTTAAGAAGTTATAAGTCATAAAAGTTACGAAAATGTCAAAAAAAATTCAATTTTTATAAACAGAGCCCTATAACAGCTGATCAACAATAGCTCATGAACTTGGTCTTCAACTTATTCCGAAGATAAATTAAACCTTTATAAAAACAAATCCATTGTAATATTTTAATATTTTTTCTCATTATATTGTTACATATGGCTATTTCTGTAATTCTAATAACTTTCAGAAAAAAAAAATTTAGTCAGAATTTGTTTATAACAAATTGTTGAATCAGTGTATGTGGCAACAGGAGAACGAGCATTCAGCGAAATGTCCCTAATCAAGATTAGGTTCAGGTCAACTATGGGTGAAGATAGGCTCAACCATCTAATGATGCACAGTATTGAACATGAACTCGTCAGAAATGTCAGTTTTGTAGAAATTATTAACGAATTTGCTAGAGTAAAAGCGAGAAGGGCTAAACTGTAAAATGATTACATTCGCGTTATATATAAATGTATATATACTACTGTTTATTGTAAATTAACATGAGCTTATTATGACACAAGTACTCGCTTTTTATTTGATGTTCCAAAAACCAATTAAAAAAGTGTATTCCAATAAATGTAGAAAGTACGGGCCCAGATAACACAGGATATCCTATGGATATCCATTTCATGTCCAATTCTGGTCGGGATATTCCTGGAGTTGAAATGGACATCCATGAGATATCCATCGAAGGATTTGAAATGGACATCCTTCAGAAGATATCCTATGGATATCCATAAGTATCCACAGCAATTTTGAATGTGTTTAAGTTGCAAAATTGATTTTAATAGTGTCTATTTCTGGGGTTCTTCCATGCTTGTACATATATAGATTAAATTTTTTGAAAAAATCTCATCTTTCGTCTCTCTACTGGATTTTAAATGGACATCCATAAGATATCCGTCGACGGATTTGAAATGGATATCTTTCAGAAGATATAATATGGATGGCCATAAGATATCCGGAGCAACTATGGATAAGTTTAAATTGCAAGATTGATTTTTATTGTGTCAATTTCCAAGTTTCTTTAGTGCTCGTAAATATGGATAAATTTTTTTGGAAAAATCTCATGTTTCGTTTTCTACTTGATTTGAAATGGATATCCATCGACGGATATGAAATAGATATCCTTCAGAAGATATCTTAGGGATGACCATGAGATATCCAAAGCAATCATGAATGAATTTAAAAATTCTCGTAGATACACAAATTGTACCATTTCAAAACTTATACGTTGTTGCGGGGACCCTCTGCGACATCCTGGCCATACTATACGCATAATTACTGGCGACGTCTGTCATTTTATTTTGTTGAGGAAGGTCATAGTCCTAGCCATAGCACTGAATCCAAACAAAAATATCTTCTATGGCGTTTGCATTGGTGTTATTTTTGAGTTGTATTTTTTTTCTATTTTCCTTGGTTTTTGATAGCAATTGTAGCAATTGATTGTTTCCGAAGGGAAATTATATATTGACCGAATACAGGTAAATATCAATTGAAAAGGACATAACTTATAAACATCCATTATATCCAATGCATTTATGTGTTTGCCATTTGATTCAATATTTTCAGAAATGCTGAAAAGCACGTCGTGACATTTGCCACAATATACGAGTTTTTCAAATGTCACAGTGCCCAGATTGAAAATAAAATGTTGTGAATGCCTACAACAGTGGACATGTGATGAAGATGATTTATCAGTAGATTCGAACATTTTCCTATTGATTGCACTGAAAAAATTAATCTTCCGGAAGAAGATTTGGGAACTGGATCGAAATTCAAAGCTGCTGTAGGTAAGTTGTATGTTTTTCTATTCCTTTTTCTAGAACTTTTTTTTTAGGTACCTACCTAAATGAAATCTCAAAAAAAGGAGGAGAAACTCTGTAAGACTTTGTGGAATGATGCCTTTCTTCCATGCTCACTAATATGTTTGCCTCCGAATAAAGCTGGTATGTAGCAGAAGAAATAAACTGGACAAATTAAACTGGCTGAATTATCACTAGGTGAAAAGCCCACAATTTATTTGATTGAAATTTGTATTGCCTCATAACAGACAGCTGGTTCAGTCATGTAAAAAATGCTTATATATATATATATATATGTATATATATATGAATATATATATATATATATATATATATATATATATATATTATATATATAATATATATATATATATATATATATATATATATATATATCATAGTATACCAATACAAAGAGAGAGAAAAACTATGGCAGTGGTATAAATTATCATCATCAGTATTCGAATTCAAAAGGAAGCATAATATTTATCAGTATTTTTTTGTAGATTCCAACCCGTGAATATATACATATCATTTCAGAAGCGGCTGACCTTATAGATTCGACGAAAAATAAAAAAGCTACTGAAGAAGCCATCTAAGCTTGACTGAGAAGGGAAACACCTGACGGACAAAGAAAATATTTTTTCCTTAACTCAATTTTTTTGATTATTCTGCATTTAATATTCAAATGTTTTTATTTTAGATTTCACATATACATTTTATTTGTTTTTAACCCCGAAGTTTATGAGATTTTTTTTTGACACCAAAATTTATTAATACAATTTTTTTTTGTTCAATACCATTATTTCATTTCCCTCCAGATCGCTTTTACTATATTTTATCTTCGATGGTGAGACAGTGTGACCCCGGGTCTTGTTAGATAACATAAATTCCTAGATCTTGGTGGGTAGGGTGAGTGTTCTTTTCATAAACAAAAAAAAAGAAACTAGCGTTATGAAGTCAACTATGGAAAACATCAGAGCATCGTCTGAGGATGGAATATCATTCAGAAGAAGCACATCCCAAGCAGGTAGTTAACATCATCATCTGTACTTCCAAGAAAAGGTTTCCGAAGAAAAGAACCTAGAAGAAAGTAAGTAAAACCCCTTCGATAATTTCTTTCCCTCTCCTGCAACTGAAGTTGTGGAATTGTACGACAACTGATAACAAGTCTAAGATTGTATGAAGAGAACAAGGTGAGTATGAATCACTTCATAGGTATAAGGTCCATACACTTCTTAGGTAACGTTGTATGTACATTCTACGATGCAACTTCAGCACTACGCTGCCATCTCCCAATCACATTTTCCTAACAATTTGTCATCTAGAATTGAAATACACACTTTATTGATGAATCTTAGCTACAAATATTAATCTTAGGAACAGAAAGGACAAATCTGGGAACATTATAGAGATGAGGATATTCAACTCAACTTCAACGATACCCTGTATTGTGCCAATAATATTTCTCTGCTGAAATGACTTCCTAAATCATAGAATACACTTTATCAATCAAGCTGATCAATATAATAATAACTTTTCAGGTAGAAAAAACGAATTTTGGAACTTTATAAGCATGTAGGAGTGTCCGTCAACTTCTACGTTACCCTGCAAATTTTCAATAATGTCTATCAACCTATTTCACCCCTCAAATGAAAGAATATACTTTCTCGATAAAGCTGATAGAAAGAATAGTATCTTTAGAGTTAGTAAAACCAAATCTAGGAAATATTATGAACATGTAGGATGACATTTCAACTTCTACACTACCCTGTTGTCTTCCTAGAATTTTTCTCTACTAATCCAATATATCAAATGAAAGAATGCACTTTTCTCATCAAGCTGATATACTTTTCACCCACCTTACTGAGCTTGAGAGTTGAAAATAGAGTTCCAAAGTAAAATTTGTCCTGTAGCTTGAGTTATCAACAAGACGTCAAAGACGAAAGTTTATGGCTAAAATTTGGTAAATGCCGTATTTATTCAGAAGAGAAACCTGGTTTCAATTGTAGAACAGATATCTTAGACCACTTTCATACAAGTTTCAGATTGCAAATCCATTCGGTAAATTCGAAAATTGGCAAATTCCAGTCGGAAAATTGGGAATTCTTAGAAACAAAATGCGTCTCCCTGGATACGATCCTATTCCTATAAAAGCGAGCACCAAATCGATCAGAAATCACTTCCACTTGGGTCCTGGTCCTGACAACATCTCCTGCTATGGATTTACATTTAGGTATTGGGAAGAAGAGGACGGATCCAAAATGGAATTTACAAGTATAACACAAGTACCTTCGGGAAGTCCAGGTCCGTAACGAATAGAAATGATAACTACATTCGATCATTCAGAATTTTCAACTAAATTCCTTTATTTGATATTAGCCATTCATTATCACAACCCAGTCAACTCAGTTAAATTATAGAGTCAGCATTTTCGGCCACCATTAGTCTGTGTCTTACTTATAACATCGAGTGAAATAGAGAAATTTTAGTACAACTGTGAAGTAGTGGAACTGAATATGTTTATCATGGTCTCATTGTTGCTTCTTGCCGGTTTTACGCAACATTAGTAATACTAAAAAGTGACCGTGGAAAGTAACGGGTTTGTGGGTAGGGGTGCACTCCAAAACATGCATGTCCATCAGCGGACGATGTCCCTGCTAACTCCTTGATGTGGGGCGAGGTAAATATATTAGTGGACTATTCACACACGTTGTCGGGAGTAAATTCTATAGGAATTTGGGTAAGATATCAGACTAATGAATTTTTAGACAGTCTCACAAATTTGTATTTTGAATACCTTAATAAACAACAGTCTGTCCTCCTGGACCTCAAAGGATATTGTAAAGATAGGAAAATTGAAATTTGATAATTGTTCCTGGTTTGAATCTAGAATACTTAATGGTAGAATATATCTAGGTCATATTAGTCGAAGCCTATCAGTACCACATTGAATCCTCACGTTATATATATATATCGGTCTAGAATTGATTTTAGTACTTGACTACGGCTCAACACGACTCTTTAATAGCTAAATTGAGAAATGTTGGAATGAGTATGTTTGTAGTGCTACAATGTTACTCTCTGCTAAGCATGGATCCCGGCTTTACGCCTAAAAACTCTATATAAAAAATAGAACGTACTGTAAAGAGTGGCCGAGGATGGTAACGGGTTGTCTAGTATGGGTGCACACAAAACAATCTCGGACCGGTCACTAGTCCTGTGAGTCTAGCAACTCCTTGGTTGCGTGCTGGAAATGTACTATAGTCTTCATTCTCTCAATTGGCGATAATCAATCTATGAATATACCCCTGAAAAACACCGGCAAGGTATTTTGGGCATGAAACAAGGTTACAGCTACAGATATATTCCTATCACCCTTATATAATCCAATTTTCATAACTTCAGAAACACTTTACATAGCAGTATCAACTTAGATTCGAAACCAGAGACGATTTTTCATAAGCTGAACTCTTATATTATCTTGTGGAAAATGTAAAGCCTTTAATCGTTGAATTGTTTTCAAACAAGTGGAGATTGTAGCTCTTGGCCTTAATATATGTATTTATTTAAGTTTGTCTTTTATTTCTCTTCAGCTGAACAGAACTTTGTATCCTAAAGAACACAAGAAAAATTACACAACGTGGGAAAATTGAGGGTCTCTCCTTTCAAGGGTCTCTCTATATAAGGCTGTGTGCCGACAAAAAAAAATGCTATACTAGGCTATCTTCTGAGAGTAGATGGATTGCAGATCCTGCTACCTGAGAAGTGGCGCTGACTGTCTAGACGATCACAACAAAAAAAAAAGAAGGTAAAAAAAAACAAAGGTTGAAAAAAAATTGAAAGTCGACCAGAAAATTTACTAATCTAATAAGACCGGGGTGGGTTCGGTTACAATGGATATCCCTGAAAGATATCTTTCAAATATCTCTGAAGGAATCTTTCAGATATCTTTTGAATATCCCTGAAGGATATCTCATGGATATCCCTGAAAGATATCTCATGGATATTCCTGAAAGATATCTTTGGAGTATATCTTATTGATATCTTTGGAAGATATCTTATGGACATCTCTGGAGGACATCTCTGGATGTACAGGTTGTTCCGCTTTGGACATCCATCGGATTACCATAAGATATCTTTTGAATATAAATTGGATGTTCATAGTACATCTATAAAATTCATGGAGGATGTCAAATCTATATCCATTGGATGTCGGTGTGTTATCTGGATTGGTTCCTTTGCTTACACCGTACCGTGAGTAGGATACCCCATTGAATGTAGGGCGGCCCCAGGCCCCCAAATGTCTGGTGGCGGCTCTGAGTCCAGTTGTCACTTATTCAATTCATAAAAATGAAAAATATTATTTAAAAAAACATAGTTCATTTTACGAATTCTGAGTTTGCAGACAGAGCTGTGCCAAGCACTGACGGAAAGTGCTTCGAGCACAAGCACTAAGCACTTTTTGAAAGTGCTCCCGAGTTTGGGGCACTAATAACTTTCATTTTTGAATTTTTTCGCGATTACTGAGCACTTTCAAAAAGAAATTGGGCTCAGCGAGTACAAAGCACTTAAGTTACTTTCTGATATAGAATTTCTGTAATAAACAATTTGGTCTAAATAAAAATGGTTTTTGTATTTTGGTGATAATCACGCCGAATTGGATCCAGAACAGCACGGAAAGAGAATAATTATGTAAAACGCAATGCTTTGCCCCCTATGATATATTATTTATGAGTGTGACGTGTGGCATTGAATACACTGGTGTGGTGTGATTAATAGCACGCTGGTGCACTTCAGAATGAAAACTTTATTCATATAATACCGAATATTTTGAAGCTTTCTTCTTGAAGGATCGAATTTTGAAAAATAATGATTTCCACCCCAAAAACCCCTACATACCAATTTTCATTGAAATCGGATAATTAATTGAAAATATTGATCCGCCATCCCCAGTTTTGACAATGAAATCATAATCTGCGACCCCAAAAACCTCCAGATAGTAATTTTGAATAGATTCTGGCCATCAATGATAGAACACAGGTCAGCCATATCGGAGCTGACAGCTTGAATTCCTGATTTTTTTCAACAAATTAATGATCTCCGATACCGAAAACTCCCACATACCAATTAGAAATAGAATTGGGCCCTCAACACTCTAACACAGCACATTAAATAAAAACTTCTAAAAGTATCCCGAAAAAATTTCCGTAAAAAATCCATAGGCCCTCGGGGAGCAGTTTTACGGCCCATGAAAGTGTCCCAGTACGCACCTGCAGAGAGTTCATCATAAAGAGCTCCGCCAAAATCATAGTGAAACATAGGTAATTGAAATTGCTGTCACTCTTTGACGACTGGTGTGGTCAGAAGGCTTTCCCTATCACAGAGAGTCATACGAATATTAATTTTTTACCTATAGCTGTTCTGAAGATTTCTTAATAGAATATCATCGTGTGTAGAAAGTATTTTATCGAGTTCCTGCATTCAGAGAACAATAGTTAAACACCAAACTCACTTCACAATGCAGAACATTAAAAACAATGCATAATATAAGGACACGGACGCGTTCAGTGGTTCTTCTGCGTTTTCATGTTTCGAAAATATAGTTGAGAGGAGGTTCAGTGCTCATTGATCCCCAGAAGTGCTCTGGAGCACTGGAGTGCTCGGGAGCACTTTTCGGGATTACTAAGCACAAAGCCTTTTCGTAAAATGCTCAAAGCACTAAGCACTAGTTCAAAAAAGTGCTCGGGAGCACTGTGCTCTCTAGCTTTGAGTGCTTTCACGAGCACTGAGCACAGTGCTTTGGGACAGCTGTGTTTGCAGATATGCATTACATGTATGCGGTTATTTCGAATTCAATTGAGGAATATCCCGGATTGAATACACGAAAACCATATATTTGCAGCAATCTTGATTTCTCAATTTAATAATCACGCAAATTCTTTAGATCATTCTTTTACTCTAGTTACAGCTGGTGTTCATTTGATAATTCGTTTTGATTATTCTTTTTCTGAAAATTCAATGTATTCATGCAAGCAGGTGCTTGCAATATTCTCATATTTATGAAGCTATGTTCTCCTGAAAAATGCGAAGGTATTTTCGGAATAAATCACGAAAACATAACGGAGGTTGTCAATTCTCTGATTATCATTCAGACATGTTATAATGTTACCTTTTTAACCGACAATATCAAACAGGAGGAGGTTCTCTAGTAGACGCATATATTTTTTTCATGTATGATCACGCGTAATTTAGAGCAGTTTGATTTCCATTATTCTTCTTCCATTGGATAGAGTGTACTCTGAAGTTGGCACCTTTTGAATTTGAACGAAATCCCTAAGGGTAGCAAAATGGATAATATTGACCGTTCACCCTCTGAACTTTGGTCCGTTATTGAATTCTATCAGGCATAACTTTGTGGTGGGTTTTCCGATTTGTATGATTATTCCTTTATTGGATAGGGTATTCCTCATAGTTGATCATTTTCCACTTTGAAATGAAATAATCCACCCCTATGGGTAGAAAAATAGGGGATGATTGATTTTTTACTTGTGAACATTGGCACACATATGCAGTTGACATTGACAGATCCTCCTACATCCGTCACAATAATTACATTCTATGAAAGTATGGAATTATATGCAAAGTGATGAAATCAACTAACCAGAACCATTTGAAAATCTCACATAAGCTTGTTTGGAAAATTCTCTATGGATTTTAATCATATCCTCACCATATCCAACGGGTTCAGACGTTCCACTACGGATGAACATTTGCCAATGGTTTCCTCAAAAAGTGTATGAAAATCCATTATTTGCTACTGAAGTTTTATTCATCTATGAAGCCAGTTTTTCCAGAAACGCCATCCAAAACTCTTACAATAATCAATCTTAGGCCGAATGACATCCACATGCGATCTCGGAATCCCGTCACCAGGAGTAGTTTTCCGTTAACGTGAGGGCTGGAATATGCGGTGATTATTCAATTCGACCCCATTTTCTTCATGAGAGTTTGTATGGGCATATTTACGGGCAGTTTTTCGTAGAAAAATTGCCAGCTCTGATTTCAGTAATAAATCAACTGTGGTTTATGCACGTCCGGGCGCCAGCGCACTTCAGAGCTCTGGCGCGCGAATATTTAAACCAGAATTGCAATAATTGCTGGATAGGTCGAGGAGGACCACAGGCATGGCCACCTAGGTCCTTGGACCTCCATAGTTTAGATTAATCCCTGTGGGGCCATCTCAAAACATTGGTTTACAGCACCCCAATTCCTACGAAAGAGCAGTTGAGAAACCGCATTATAGTTTCTTGCGAAACTATTAGAAACAGTCCCGGCATTTTCCAAAGAGTGCGTTGAGTCTATGAGAAAGAGAGCTGGAGCATGCATATTTGCAGTAGGTTCATATTTAGAATATCTTATTTGATTTATTTATTTGTGCATTCAGGGTAATTTTGTGTAAGCATTCCAAAATGTATTTGGATAACTCAAATGTCATTATTTTACTGTTAAAAAATTATTTTCTCCAATAAATTTTTGTTTGAAGTTACATACATTGTTCGAGTGGTCTAGCGAGATACAAATGAATAAATTTGATTTTTTATGCGTCAAACCTGAAACGAAAAAAAAAACAGATTTTTTTAGGAAGGAATGAGAATTTCAAAACTAATTTTTACGAAAAAGCAGTGGCGTATCACTTTTCTCATTAAAATGATTCAGTGCGAATTCCACACGAACTCCACTGGCAAGAATAAAAAATTATCTTGTACAGCAGAGAATGCCTTTTGATGCATTGAAGATATGTGTACTACGTTTCACAAACATATCTAGGGTCATACTACAGTAATTATAAATTTTTTTTTTCTTAAATTTTATGCACCCTGTAGTTCAAAAGTTGAGACTTCCGGGACATATGTTCATATGGAGTTTTTTTTTTCAAAATGGATCCAAGAATAACCTCTTTGAATATAACCATGTTATTACGAAACAGCCTGAGATGAAATACGATCTATGATTGGTTCCCATCAATTCAGATCTACATATCTGAATTGATATGTTTCTCTTCCGGATAATATCTGTACCGTCATTCTTATTTTTCATGTGTCACCAGTATAGAACTTTAGTCAGACTAGGTAAGGATTTCTCCTGTGAATTTGTTGAAATAAAAGAATTTATGGGATCTTACATCCGTTACAATTCATTGGATTTTCTTGAATTCATAAAGAATTACTCGCTTTAACATTCCAACATAATACAGATAAATATATACAACCATAAGAAATCTGTATCTAGAAATAAATAGCAATTTTTTTTCGAATAAATGATTCGGAGTGTTGATTGCCCATGAAACAGCATTTTTGTAATCAATCCAATGGCACTGCTCTGAGCGACCTATGATTCATAACAAAAACCTCACCAGATTGTATTTACGTGTTTGCGTACCTCCTTCTATCGGAATTTTGGTCGTATTCAATATCGTTCTGCTAGTAATATTTGATGGGAAAAATCATTGAAGGATTCGAATGAAACGTAAATAACTGAGAAATACTGGGAAAAAATATATTTATGAGGAATACTTCCAAGAGTAGTTAGTCCACATCGAGTTTTCTAAAACTACCTTGACACCCCAACATATCATCATTGGGTGAAGATGTCGGCTTCAATTTTTCATTAACACATATTTTTTCCAAATTATCGAATCTATCTTTGTAATCTGCCAACTTCCGTTTCCATAGTTCTGAAAAATAAAGATAATCAGAGCAAATCGATAGTATATTGAAACATATACCATTCAATTCCTGTAGCGACAAATCTTTCCCGCCATAGTCCTTTGGTAAGATTCCAAATGGTATGAATTTGGAAATGCTTTCGTATGATTTGTGGAAATGAAACTAAAAAAAAAATTATTTTTGAGAGAATATTGAGATGTCAAGTACTATTTCATTATTATTGAATCTTCACAATAGGGAGAACAAAATCATATTGTAGATTGTAGGGGTGTTGATATGGCTTTTCAGCTTCTCCGTACTTCGAACTATAAGATCTTCTGTACATTACCCTCCATCTATTTGAGACCCGGGATTCCGAAACTCCTTGCGAAGCGTATCAGTTTCCTGGGAGCTGAGGGCATTAGTGGAATTCATTTGAGGAACAGTCTTCTGCAGAACTACGCTTGGCGGTCGCAAAGCAGGTATTCTGCAGTTCCAGCGAAGTTCTCGCACTAATGGCACAATCCACTGTCTGATCTATTCATTTATTTGAAATGATACCTCAGAGGACATTATCCAGTGGGCAGTCCCGTTACCAGTTCCGAGTCTTTCTTGTTTAAATCCAAAAGCTGTACAGCTTTCTTTGGCGATGAACTCAGAAACCCTTACAAGTAAATAGCAGTTCATACATCAAGAATTCCAAGCACTTCGTAGACACCATCACATATGGTGAACTTGGACCAGAATATCATTTCATCAGCTTCGACATGGAGAGCCTTCAAAAGGTCCTCATAGAGGAATCCCTCAGCATCATCAAAAGAAAATCCGAAGAGGATAACCAGCTCCACGAGAGGACTGACCTTCCGAACCAAGCAATATTGAAATAACTGCAGTGCTGCCTACAGAATTCATTTTTCCAGGAAACGGACCGATTTTTCTCGACGGACTCTCGATGGGATCTTCCCTTTCCTCAATTACCGCCAACACATACATGGAGTGGGTCGAAGAATTGGCCATAGGGAGGCAGAATACAAACCAAAGCTGTGGTTGAGGTACGTGGATGACACTTTCATTATATGGAATCACGGAGATAAACATCTACATTTTTTCATCCCGAGGATCAACAGAATCAGGGATTCGATCAAATTCACGATAGAAATGGAAACCTTTCTCGATGTCAATGTTGGCAAAATAGGCAATGAAATCCACACCTCTGTCTACAGAAAGAAGACACATACGGGACAGTATCTCAGCTACAGCTCCAACCATCCGAATTAAACAAAAAGAAGGATCGTGAGAACATTGGTAGAGAGTGCGATGCATATATGCAACGACGAGGAGTAACTAGATGCCGAATTAAACCACATCAGAGGACTTTCACCGAAATGGATACCCCAACGAACTCCTAGGAGAAGTATCGAAACAACTCCAGAGAATGAAGACATCTGAAGAGCAACAGAAAAGCATAGTGATCTGCCTTCCGTACGTCAGAGGTGTCTCCGGAAAGATCAGAAGGATCGGAAATAAGTTCAACATCAAGAGTTACTTCCAATCCGGCAGAACTTAACGAAGTTTCCTCACCAAGACCAAACCTGACAACAAAAATAAATCAGTAAGTATTGCATTCATGGAGTTCCATGTGGATAGTGAGATTCCTACATTGGTGAGACGAGTTAACGGTAAGATTGGATGAGCACAAAAAATGCACTCAACGTGGAGAAACATCAAAATCGGGAATTGCTGAGCACCATCGAATACTATGGGACGACGCAAGTGTACAACAGTAATCACTATCATTACACATATGACCTCAAAATCGATTTCATATCAAATATGCCTGTGATAAAGTGTATCTGTTGAGGGAGGTGTCACTCGATTTCAATTAAAATAAGATATCTGGAAAATGTGTTAATCAGTTTTTTGGTGAAATCACTCAAGTTAGAATACCAAGCAAAATTCAGAATTATAGAAATGAAAATTACCAAAGACTCCACTGGGGACCCATTCAAGGGAACTTCTGCAACACCATTGGTTGATACTGGAATCAAAATCCTCAAGCTGGAGAAGAAAGGAGGCTGAGAATCCAATATGGTGGCTGAAAGTAAGGTTACGGATTCGTTCGCTAACCGAATAGATGCCTTAGTTAGAATTTCATTTAGCAACAAGTTACAACTACTAAAATTATAACAACTTCAAGTTCTGTTGACATCGATGACGATATAAATTGCATGACTCCGTAGACTCTGTATTGGTGATCATACTCATTTGTTCTTGATTGGAAATCATCCACAATTATTACCTGTCAGTTTATTTGAAAACATTCATAATCACCTAATTTTTCTTTCCTGTTCACATCACAATTTATTGCCCCGGGGAAAAAAGTGGCACTTTCAAGACATATATGAATATAAAATCTGAGAATCTGGCACTAATAAAAGTTAAGTGATAAGATTTATATTCCAGCAGAAAGCTCAATTGTAACTTACTCTCTGAGAAATCTTTGGATTCATCATCTGCTTTGCCAGTGTTATGAGGGGTTCTGCATACGATGGATAATTCAGACAATGGATTTGTTTTATATTGCTGTTGAACGCTTTCTGGAAAAAAAAATATCCATCAAACTGATTGGTTTTCACATTGCCTAGTATTGTTTTTCGTATCATTATTGGATTCGATAGTAGCCAAAAAATATAGAAAAAAGAATATAGTTCATAGCAGCAAACAGTCCTTACATTTCATAGAATCCCCATGATTATTTTCAATCATACCGAGTAAAATTCCAAAAAAAATATTTTTCTGTCGCGCTTCATAGAACATTTCCTGGGGGAGAAATTTCTGACTTCCGCATCTTTCTATATGCTCTCAAATGATTTTCACAATGTTCAGTAACCCTGGCCATCATAATATTCTTTCTGAAACTACCCCATCAGTTGCATTCTGATACATGATCAGTTTTATATTACTTCTATTCAATACAATGATGCCACATAAGTATACGTTTGGTTCTTCATTGGAAAATAATAGGTTTTCTGTCGAATATACCAAGATATGAAGGAATTCACAGTAGGCGGTGCCTCTGGGAACATTGGGAACATTGAAACTTGGAGTATTTATACTCTCATCAAATTGTCCCGAAATCTGATTATCACCGTCTCCCATCTTGGTAATTGGGAAAACATATGAATTATTGATTGAAGTACAACAGGGAAGTTATTTCTAGCCGAGATCTCAATCTGCCTCCCAGTTTGCAGTCACTCAGGTAGAAAGGTGCCTACTCCTAGTTGTAGTGGGGTTCGGATTTTTGCGACTCGACGCTGCGGTCTCAACCTGCACAATTCCCAAGTCACGACACTAATTTTTTCCAAAGTCTCACACTGACAATTCTTTCATTAAACATTTCATGAACCACTTTTTCTCCTTTTTCTAGTGAATATATTGCGAAAAAAGTGCACAAATCTTTCTCCAGTACTTGCAAACATGTACATGGATGAATTTTAGGCCTTTTGATCACATTCCCACTTGTTAGTTCAGATACATTGGCAACGTATAATCCAGCCAAAATGAACAAAAAAATAGTGGAAGGCTTACAATAATTCGCATAGAGCTGGTACACTATGACAAATGAAATATAAAAAATCCTCATTGATCCTACGTCTGCTAAAAAATTATCCAAGTTCAAAGGTCAGAAGCATCGGTTTTCTGCATTTTTCGTAAACGGTGAATGTTATCATAAAAATAGATCATACATTAGTTGTAGAACATGTAATTGTCTACAAAAATTGTGATTACACTTTTTTCCTTACGAGTCACCATTCCTGAGATATCACCATTTCAAATATCAAAAATACTAATATTCACGCCTACGCCACCTATATACATTATCGGAAGTTCAATATAAGTGAAAATATTGATTTGTGTAACTCATTTATACGAATTATACAATTCTGAATGAATATACACCCAAAAGAAACCCATTGCCTGATTTTATTCGCCCGTGCAACCTTGAGTAACTTCTGTCTGTTGTTCGAGTGGCGACGGTCGTAAACCTGTTTTGTTTTGACGGACGTATATGGAATACTTTCAGCTGGTTTGGCAATTTGTGAGTTATTACTTATATCTGTGGGCATTTTTATGGCCTGTGAGTAATTTTCCGAGTAATGGCCAATTGTGAGTGAATTGTGAGTTATCAGAGGTCAGAGATCAGCGAACATTCAAAGTGCATGATATAAATTGATGATCTGAAAACTACGCGTTACTGACAATAATTCATCATTTCTCATGAATTCATTCGAAAATATTTCCACCACCATTGTACCTTCAACCTTTGTCTTGGTATGCAGTCGGTAACGTGAAAAGGAGATTCACAAAATATTGTTTTTTGTTCTTGCTTGGTTGGGTTGCTACTGATGGTTTAAAACTCTGAATTATAGATAGCTCGGTCCTCGGGGTGCGTCTATGGTGTATGTATGTGTAATGTGATGGATATGGTCACTCCACCTGTTTTCAAACATGAATAAATGGGTAATGAGTATAAGAGTTCTTACTGAGAAACAACAATAAAGAAGTACAACTATCTTGTTTTTCTCCAATATCTGATTCTGCTTATCAACACTCATATCGAGTATACTATCAAGTTCAATTATGGCTAGACAATCAAACGGACCCTAGAAGACTGGTGTTGGAAATTAATATGCAGTGCGTTCATAGAATTTGGGAACGCTTCATTATCCTACGAATTAATCATTTTGGGAGGTAAAGCTCGGACAGATCGATTATGTATTCAAGTTTCCCATCTTTTTTTAGAATATTTTTCCCCCACCACCTTACAAGATATGACGTCATCGATATTTTCGTTTATTGAAAGAGTATATTTTTATATCAAGAATTGAATGGTCATATTTTGCAAGAGGTGTGTAATCAAAATAATGGCTTTGAATAAAATGTTTGATATTCCGACGAATCAACTTCTTGTATAAACAGTACCGTGTATACGCAAAATTGTCGTTATTGGGCTACATAAATTCCCAATTGGACGATGGAAGCTTATACCCAATATTCCCAAAAAGTAACTGTGTGAGCTGGGATGCCTAAGAATACCATTGTAGGACCATATCTTTTTGACGGTACTGTGAGAGGTGAAAATTATATGGAAATGTTACAAGCTTATGTAGTTCCATATTCAACTGTAACATTTCTCGATATTAATCAACCTGGTCGAATAGTTTTCACTAGTTGGTTCCATCAGGATGGAGCAGGTCCACATTATGCTCGAGTGGTTAGAGATTTTCACACTGAAACCTTTTCCAATCGCTGGATTGGACGACGCGGTCAGATTGAATGGCCTGCTAGGTCCCCAAATTTGATTCCCATGGACTTTTTCCTCTGGGGTTACTTGAAAAGTGAAGTACATAAATCTACCTACCAATTTGGAAGACCTCAAAGAGATAATTTGAACTGAAATTCAACCAATTACAACAGAGATGTTGTCGAACGTAACCAAAGAATTCATCAGACGTCTTGGATATTGTCAACTAACCCAAGGAGCTCATTTTGAGCATTTGTTGTGAATTTGTTATTTGTTTATTTTCACTTCTATGATATTTTCATTGCAAAAAAAATAATTAAATAATTGTTAAGAAATATGAACACTGGTTTCCTTTATACTCAGTATACTGTAACTTGAAGTGTTACATATGACGTATGTGGTATAGTTGAACTCAGAAAAATACCAGGTTTCAATTTTTCATATAAAACTATACCCATACAATTGAAAACAAATATCGATAACGTTATATCTTGTAAGGAGATGGGGAAAAAAGGTGGAAAACTAAAATACGAAATCGACCTGTCCAAGCTTCACCTCCGAAAATGATTAACTCGTAAGATAATGGAGCGTTTCCACACTTTATGAACGCACTGTATAATACTTTGGAGCCAATTTCACCCCCACCTGCTCCAGAGAAACTTCTCGACACCATTTTTTGCAATTTTGAAGAGGGTTGTAGTGCAAACTGTGGCTGTGAAAAAGTCGGATTATTCTGTTCACCAGTATGTACCAATTGTCAAAGCTAGTCTTGCTCCAAATGCAACAGATGAGGATTCTTATGATATCAATGAGGAGACAACTGCATCTTTCTCAGAACAATTTGCGGATATCCAACGAGAAGAAGACGTAGAAGAAAGCAAAAAAGACATAACTGTTGAAGTAGCATTTGAAGATTATCTGTCAGACTGAAATTTTTCGAAAATCAACAATAATTCGTTCCACTTCAATCATTTCCAATAGTACCATTTTTCAATCAATAGAATATTGTCTAATAAAACTCAATCACAATAGGTCGTGAAGTATGCCTACCGGGAGAGCAAATGAGAAAAAATGCGCCATGTACACTACCTCACAGGTGGTGCGGAACTGATGCATATCATGTAGAATACGACTTTGTGAACTTTTGGAATCACGATATCTTTGAATTCGTGATTCGTAGGAAAAATGATCTACAACTTTTGTCTGATCTATTGTCACGCTAACATTCTCCGTTAACGAGAATAATGCAAAAACCGATGCTTTGACCTTTGACCTTGATTTTTTTTTAGCAGACGTAGGATCAGTGAGGATTTTTGATATTTCATTTGTAATATTGTACCAAACACCCGTACTAATTCTCAGCTCCTTGCGAATTATTGTTAATTATTATTTTTATTTTGACTGAAGTAATATTCGGTATACAGCCCATGGCTCCGAAACCATACATAGATTCCTAAATCATCCAAAGAACATCCACTCTAGCATTAGGTTCGCAATCAATATCATAGTTGAAACCGTCTCAATTCCTTCAAAAAGGGCATGCATCCCAATCTTGAAGCACAAGGAACATGATGTTACGCTGTGAAGTTTGTCAACCCTTCCCATCAAAGTCAAAAATATGTTCAGACTATAGTGTGGAAGAATGGCGTCAATCTCTTTTAGTTTCAGTGGGATAACTGAATCACCGTTCGAGGGTCGTTCCAGGGACATTTCTCACCTCCTACATATTTCCAAATTCTGAGTTGAGACTATACCAATCAGATGTTCAAAAAACAAAATATTTGAGAATTATTCCCCTTCGAATTCGCTGGATACTAACAGCTTACAAAAATTAGATTGTTCTCTTTCAAATGGTCCTAAAGGGATAAGCTTTTCGGAATATATTGGTTTTCAATCATAGTCCTCGTTGAAACTAGGTGCAGTTCTAGGGCTTGAATTATGGCATTCTTACTGTTGTGTCATCAGTCCAGTGAAACAGGGTGTGATAGCACAGTTTCAGATTACGTTAATTTTGATTAGTATATATAACAAATTTAAACACAAAAAGTTACCTCATGATTACCCTATCTCTTGTGCACTTAGTATATATTATCTTATTTCCGTAAAAGCTCAATAAAATCAAAAAGCGTTCGTTCAAAAGCACAAAACTGTTGTTTCATTTATAATGAATGGGACGAAATATGAAGAGGAAATTTCTTGCGACCCCCCAACTCGATAGGCACATTTCGATATTAGATTCGACAACCACGAAAGCGGCAAATTCCATTTTTCTGTCTGTGTCTCTATTAATGATGCACATCATCGCACACAATATACATACGACTTGGAGGAGGTTATTTTCCTCTTCAGTGGTACACCCAATCTCATAATATTTTCAATAGATACACTTGATCATTACTTTCTTCTGATGAGCGGAATGTCAGTCTGGGTGATCAAAGATTCATCAAAACTGGGATGCAAGCAGTCATCCTGACTCCATGCATTCTTTATGAAATTAAGTTTGAAGCAAGTATGTTCAAACTAGAGGTCATTGCCCTGGCCACAACATCATGGATCGCAACCGCAGTTCACTGTGGTAGGGGAGCAAACATGAGCGCCAGTGTAGTAGTGGGCATGGTTTGTATGGCTCACAAAATGCCCAGGCACACGAGATGGTGTGATTGTTCTTGTGAACTCCTAGAAGCAGGTTGTGCAAAACCATCATACAACTGTTCCATGTAGCAGCGGGGTCTTACGATGGCCATATTCTATTGATGAATAACTTTGGAGGTTGTCTCAAGTCTCAGCTGTAGGCGCTTATGAAAAAAAGATCATCGTAGGCAACATCAAGTTATTTTTCAATATATGTTGAGACGACATCATCAATCGGTCTCTTGTCTTGTCACAAGTTCGCAAACATATTTTGTTGTTAGAATCTGGGTTGCTTCGAGCTTGTGGAATGTTCCAAAACGTGTTTATGAACAGAAGTTCAGGTTATAGTGAAGAATACTGTCGAATCATCGACTTTCTCGAAATAATGGTCATACCAAATGGATGGGAAATAAATATATATATATATATATATATATATATATATATATATGAATATCAAAATCACCCAGAGAGAAATCCATTCATCAACATGAATATATACGTAGTATCAATCCAACAATATTGTCCTATAATTCATATTTACTGCATATATCATAATTTTTTGGTATTGGAAACAAATTTACATGCGAAATCTACTAGTGTCATATCTCGCTAACTAAGTATTTTATTTGAAGAAAAACACTTAATTCAGGGAATTCACTCTAGTTCAAAACTGAAACAGAAAAGCCATCATATGATAATTATAATAAAGTTACTATACAGTAGGTAACTATTTTGGAGAGCCTTTCATTGGATGAAAAAAAATCTACAGGAACTTTCTGCCTTCTCGAGTCATACAGTGAAAACAAAAAATGCTATTCAGTTTTATTGTATCTAACATTTGCTATAAAAGTGTACTAATGAATCTTCGATACAACATTTCGTGTCTGCACGGCCACCACCAAGTATTTTTTTTTATTACGGCCCTTTTTTTATTGCAAATATTGATTAACCGTTAAAATTGAATGATATATTGCACTTGTCATCCTAACGACGTTTTATCTGAAATAATTAACATCATCAGTGACAATCATTTGTACGGTCCTGTCGTATTTCTTTTGTAAATTCATTCGGATTTCGTCAAAACGAATACAACAATAGGCAAACTTCGAGTTTGCTAACAATTTCGATAAATAATATAGCATTATCATTGAAATGGAATGAAGTATCGAAGTAGTATAAATTAGACAAGCAGTAAAATAATTTATTTTATAATGAATTGATGGTGGAAAATGAAACCAACAGAGAGAATAAATGATTAATATATTATATTAAATGCTCGAATTGACTACCTCTTTTTTGAATGCACATACGTTGTCTGCCCATGCAATTTTTATGGCAATTGGTGGGTGTAATGCTATTACATGCATTCCTTACTTTTTCTTTGAGATGGTCGGTGTCAAAAAAACTTCATCCTTCAGATATCTCCAGACATAAATCTGAAGGGGGTAAGGTCCGGGAATCGAGCTGGCCAGGTAATCATTCCATTGTTTCCACCATTTTCTTGGGATTAATGCATCTGAATGTTTCTCCACTATTATTATGGGGAGGCGCACCGTCTTGTTGAAAATTGTCTATTTCATGGCGGATATTCATTGGCAATTCTTCTAAATAATCATGAAACTCATTTGATAAAAATGTAAATATATTTCACCATTTCAAATGCTTATCTAGGACCTAGTATGTTACCAAAATTCTCAATCAAACATTTAATCCGAACCTCTCCGGAAAATTGGTTTCTCTATGTAAATGTTCATTTGCATCTTCCCACCGATAATGGATGTTCCTGTTGAACCGACCATTGTGAATCTTGATTCGTCACTCCATATTATTTTTTTACAAATATCTCCAACTTCCCGATATCTACGTCTAACAACTTTGCAAATCGTCCGTAATCCCTTCCATTGAAGTGATGAGCTTTGCGTACCATGTAGCATTTGTATTTGTTAATTCTCAAAATTTTATGATGGAATATCCATTTGGTTCGTCATACTTTCAGTTACACCACATTTTCTTTTTGTCGAATGCGCCATAGACTCTCAAATTTCTTTCTAATTGTCTAAATACTTTGATGATTGGAATACGACGATTCGTGAATAAATCAACATACATATCATGCCTGGAGAGGATTTCTATATGATAATGCACAAGTAACTAACATTAAAGTCCTTTCGTCATTTGAATTTTCAATAAGTAACCGATTGCATGAACTTCCGACAGCTTTCAACAGATATCAACAACTCATTAATTTTTCCTGTCATAGAAAAGAAGCAAAACCTACGTGTTTTCGAATGGTAAAAGAACTGAAATGCTATTCAATTCTAATGAATCAAACAGAACTAGTCTTTTGGAAAAACAAAATCTTTATTTAGAATTTGATACTTATGAAAACAATTTGAAAAAATATAGAGAAAATCAGATTTGAACTTTTCGTTTTGTTCAATTATCTTTTTCATCGAAATTGTTAGGAAATGTCGAAGTATGCCTATCGTTATATTCGTATTGAGGAAATCAAAAACGAATTTACAAAACAACTACGACAGAAATATTTCAGAATTATTGTCACTGATGCTGTTTGTTGATTCCGATAAAACGTCGTTGAAATGACAAGTGTCATAATCGCTGAATTTGGATTTCAATAAATCATCAATATTTGTTGAAAAAAAAAGGTCCATAATTTGAAAAAAATTATTAGTACATTATTATAGCAAATTTGGGATATAATACAAGTTCCTTTTCCTCTTTTTCAATTTTTCTGAAATAACAATTTTATGCGTAAAATAACAAATATAGCATTCTTGGTTTCTCCTGTATAACTCGAGAAAGGCGAGAGTCCCTGTAGTTTATTTTTTGACCAATTTAATGCTCTCCAAAAAGTTTCCGTTTGGTCCATTTATTCAAAATTAAAACTAAAAAATAGCAATTTTAAGACATGATAAAAGAAACGGACTGTATAGAGTACATTCATACTGTTGAAATCGAATATACAAGCAAAGCTGCACGATAACTTTTGAAAACTGATTGCAGTGGATTGAGTTTCGTCGATGATTCAACATATATACTTTATGTCATACCTCCAATATCCTCGTTGTTTTCTTCATTAACGTTGGTGTGAATTGGGCCAAATGACCCAATTTAACATTTTTGAAATCATAGACTATGATGTCTCCAATGGGGTAATCCTCATGCAAACGTACTTCCGTTATATTATACGTGTGCGCGAAAAAATTGTAGACATTGAAAGTTTTAAGATTTTTCTCAGGCAAATGGAATAATATTACCCTGAAGCCTTCCATTGTTGTTTTTGGCATCGGTATAAAATATCTGAAAATGAAACAGAGATTAATGATTCAGTAGTATCAGAAGATGTCGATATCACAGAATAATAACGCTCCAAGTAGTCGTCAAATAAAATGGACTCAATTCATTCATTACCAACTACATTCATACAAAATTATTTCATAAAAAGGATAACCATAAAATTCTACATTTGAAACTGTCTCCGGAGTATATGAATACTGAAGTGTTGATCGACTCTGACACGCTTTCGATATATAAACTCATTTTCAAAACAGAAAATATTTCTACCATATGAAATTATCTTATATTATCTGTCCTGTATTCAAATAGGAAAAATTAAAAATATCTGTAATTTCAGGCTTATAGCACTTATATCTGTTCTCTCTAAACTATTTGAAATCATTCTAGTTGACCTAGGAACCTCTCACGTTAGTAACTCCTTATCTGAGCCTCAACATGGATTTATGAAATCGAGAAATACGGTATCGAATCTTCGCACGTTTACATAGTACATAGTAAATGCACTCAACAATCGTTTACAAAGATTTTAGCAAAGCTTTCGACAAAGTATCGCCTATACAAATTTTGAACAACTTGGAAAATCTGGGTACATCCGTTATTGAATTCCTCCCTGAGGGATAGATAATTATTTGTCGACTATAAAGGTGTACAATCATTCAATTTCGAAGTTCATTCAGGAGTACCTCGAAGATCTTGTCTAGTGCCTCTCCTGTTTCTTCTATTCATCAATGGTAAAAGCTCCTCAGTTCAGTAACTCAAACTCCTTTTTGCAGATGATATGGAAATATACCCAGAAATTACAAGTATCACCGATTGTTTCCGCTTGCGCTCTTTGAACGTTGAAAACTGTAAAATAATGAGCTATTCTAGGAGAGCGTCCACCATTATATTCGATTATACGAATGATAATGGTAGCCTATGTCGGTTAAGTGGATTCAAGGTGTAACCTTTTTAAGCAAACCAACTTTCAACCAGCATTTCGAGAAAATTATAAATAATGCCAGTTGACCTTTGGGTTTTGTCAATTGTGTCAAATTCTCTGACCTCAAAGCTATTTACACTGTCCATTACTATTCAGTACATAGTGAATTACAATATTGCAGTGCAGTGTGAAAACCAAGCCACATGAAATATGCAACAACCCTAGAACCATTGAAAAAAATTACTCGAATTTCTGTTGTTCGAAAAACACATTTATTCTGAACGTCACTATCAGTATAGATAACTGATGATAGTTGATGAATAATCAGAAAGATTCGACTTCTCTTCTGAACTTGATGTAACCAGCATCTAGATTTTTTGGGTCGATATATGGAAGCCTCAATAACGTACCTATTGTAGACATTTCACCCTCAAATCTTACTCTTTTTGTAAAACAATTGTATACACTTGTAAATCAAAGTATTTTGTTGTATAGTACTGGTGCAACTGGGCTGAGGCCCGTTGGTTTTATCATAACTGAATAAATACATAAATAAACAGGAGGCCACCAAACTTGAGATTGGGGGACAAAAAAACTCTATGTCCACGATGATCTAGGAAACATATGATGCATTGAGAGATGAAAAACACCAATTCCTCAATTAGAAGAATTCTTCAAGGCTCCAAGTGGTTTCGGATTTCATTATACTGGATGAAAGAAAGATCAAAAAGATGAAAGAAGGATCAAAAAGATGAAAGAAAGATAAAAAAGATGAAAAAAAGATCAAAAAGATAAAAGAAAGAACAAAAAAATTAAAGAAAGATCAAAAAGATGAAAGAAAGATCAAAAAGATAAAAGATCAAAAAATAAAAAAAAAGAAAAAAAAGATGAAACAAAGATAAAAAAAATGAAAGAAAGATGAAAAAGATAAAAGAAGGATCAAAAAGATGAAAGAAAGATCAAAAAGTTGAAAGAAATACGAAAAGATAAAGAAAGATCAAAAAGATGAAAGAAAGATAAAAAGATGAAAAAAATATCAAAAAGATGAAAGAAAGATAAAAAAAATGAAAGAAAGATCAAAAAGACGAAAGAAAGATGAAAAAGATGAAAGAAAGGTCAAAAAGATGAAATGAAGATGGAAGAAAGATGGAAAAGATGAAAGAGAGATGAAAAAGATGAAAGAAAGATAAAAAAGAGAGAAAGATAAAAAAGATGAAAGAAAGATAAAAAAAATGGAAGAAAGATCTAAAAGATGAAAGAAAGATCAATAAGATGAAAGAAAGATAAAAAAGATGGAAGAAATATCAAAAATATGAAAGGAAAGAAAAATTAAGTTATGAAAGAAAGATCAAAAAGACGAAAGAAAGATCAAAAAGATTAAAGAAAGATCAAAAAGATGCAATAAAGATGAACAAGAGGGAAGAAAGATCAAAAAGATGAAAGAGAGATCAAAAAGATGAAAGAAAGATCAGAAAGATGAAAGAAAGAAGAAAAAGAGGAAGAAAGATCAAAAAGATAAGAAGATAAAAAGAAAGAAAGAAAGAAAGATAAAGAAAGATCAAAAAGATGAAAGAAAGATCAAAAAGATGAAAGAAAGATCAAAAAGATGGAAAAAAGATCAAAAAGATGAAAGGAGGATGAAAAAGATGAAAGAAAGATAAAAAAGATGAAAGAAAGATCAAAAAGATGAAAGAAAGGTCAAAAAGATGAAAGAGAGATAAAAAAAATTGGTTGTCTGTGAAGTTGGTTTACGGACGATAGTTCAACGTGACAACGTCATAACAAACATTGATGAAATGATTGCATACTTCTACTGCCGTTTAGCTATAAAATTTAAATATAATTATGAACAAGTTTTCATAGAAATAAACTGTAATCAAATATCTATCATCAATTATATGAACCACCATAATTGTTTAGTCAACCTATTATTACTGCACTTGGCGACAGATGCTACTTTTTTTAATGATAAAAGAATAAATATTCGAAATTATACTGGTAATCAGATTTTTGAAATGCAAGAATAATTAACCTTTGTTGCCGAAATTGTTGTTGTAATAAGCAATGAAAACCACATTGACTTTTCACTTCACTTAATTATGTGCAAGTTGTGTGCTGCCGCTGTCTTTCTTCTCCCCGGACGCACAGGCCAATCGAGTAGAAGAGAGATAGATGCGGCGCAAGCGTACAATGAGCGTAACGGGACAATGAGTCATCCTTTTTCGTGCATGCAGCCGGCGTTCATCGATTTATTAGACGGTGTCACGTCAAAAGATGAAAGGAAGATCAAGGAGGCTATTGTTATCGAAATCGTACATGTTTTTATCAGGCCTCATGAAGGTTGTAGAGCAAATAAGAGGTTCGACCTTCGAACTTCGACCTTCGACCTCCGACTTCGACCTTCGACCTTCGACCTTCGACCTTCGACCTTCGACCTTCGCCTTCGACCTTCGACCTTCGACCTTCGACCTTCGACCTTCGACCTTCGACCTTCGACCTTCGACCTTCGACCTTCGACCTTCGACCTTCGACCTTCGACCTTCGACCTTCGACCTTCGACCTTCGACCTTCGACCTTCGACCTTCGACCTTCGACCTTCGACCTTCGACCTTCGACCTTCGACCTTCGACCTTCGACCTTCGACCTTCGACCTTCGACCTTCGACCTTCGACCTTCGACCTTCGACCTTCGACCTTCGACCTTCGACCTTCGACCTTCGACCTTCGACCTTCGACCTTCGACCTTCGACCTTCGACCTTCGACCTTCGACCTTCGACCTTCGACCTTCGACCTTCGACCTTCGACCTTCGACCTTCATATCCTGGCTAGAGTACTTTCGATTGGTTAACAAAGCATAGGATAAAATGTTTAATTGTTAGGACAGGGAATCACGAGTAACAATGTCTGTCTGTGAATTACTGGTTTCATTTCGAGACCACGATTCTTAGGTTGCAATGATCTGAGGTTCTGATAGTTATCAAGTAGATAAAAAACACTTACATTTCGTCCATAGCTTTCCGCATATGTGGCAATAGCGGATGCTTCTTTTGGAAAAATTCCGGATAAAGAGATCGCATCCTATAATACATATCCAATTTCTCCTTAGTGTTTTCTATGGTGAATTTGTTGAATATTAGAAAAGCCTTTATTACGTGATCATCTGCAAAAAAAATCGACCAGTGAGAACTAATTGATCGATAGCGTCATAAGTTTCACCTACATAAAAAAGTCACTTGGGATTACTCATGTATTTTAGTATATTTCAATATTCCTAGAATGAGACTTCTGAAGTTTTCTTTACATATGTGATGCTTTTCATTCCTCCTTGGATTTTTCGAAACATACCTATACTTCTCCATAGTAATTAGAAACAAAAACTTCACAACCTGGTAGCAGAAGAAAAATTTTGTTGTTGGATGTGATACAATCTTTGTGAAAAATTTTTCTTCATTCTCAATGCCGATCCATTGTTTTCATTAATGCAATGTGAGAACTCTGAGGTGGAATCTCTTCACGTATTCATGCATTCAATGTGCATGTTATCTATTTTTCTAGCAACCATCCTTCCATTACTCCGGAAATGAATAAAAATAATATTGTTATTATTGTGGTGAAACTGTAAGGACGACCACATCCCAGGTCATTCATGGTGACTATTTCCATCATTATTTTTGAACCAATCAAATGGCCGAAATTTCCAACATAGAACCAATCAGATTTATGGTGATGAGTGTCTTCTCGCTGTTTTTTACTCATAAAACCACAGTAGATTCGAGATGTTTTCGCGATAAAACCACAGTAGGTTCTGTCAAAATTATATATCCTATCAAAATCAGTCCCAGATACATTTTTTCTCAATTCATTGTGAAAATATATATATATATATATATATATATATATATATATATATGAGTTCAAGAGCAGTGAATAAGGGGTATCAACCTGAACGAGTTGAGGCTGGTGTTTATTTATTATTTTATACTTTATTAATATCTTTATGACTGAATGAATCTTTGCCTTCTTGGTTTAATCAGACCATTTGCCTCGTTATTTTTGAGCCAATCAAGTGGACGAAATTTCATAGAGATTGTTTTGCCATAAAACTACCCTAGGTCCTAGCAGAATTATATGTCAACGCAATCAATTCCTATATACCAAGGGAAACAGGAAATGCAAAATTGTTCGAATAAGTGATTTGGAACCCACTACATAGTAATTTAATATTTGAAATCAAATAAACCTTTTTCAGCATATTAAAAGCCTTAGACTTTTTATTAAGGCGATGTATAATTTAATTCCCTCATTTCCAGAATATCAAGAGAAGTTCTCGTGGAGTTGTAGTTGGCGATGTATAATTTAATTCCCTCATTTCCAGAATATCAAGAGAAGTTCTCGTGGAGTTGTGGTTGGCGTGTGAGTTCACACATCACGAAAACACGGCGGAGATATCAATCAAAACACTGATATCTGCCATCAATAAGTGCATGGAAACAGTGTGAACGAAATTTGCCTCTGAGTCTCTTATTCAACCGAGTGCCTTCCACCACCCAGGTCAACCAAAATCATATAAAGGCGACACGAAATTTAAAGTATATATATCACTTGCCCCTTAGCGACCGAAGGCTAACCAATAATTCTCTGAAATCGATTTTTTACGCACTTTTTCTGATATATGCCGGAAATTTGACTAACCAGAGCTTATTGAGGTTTTCCAATTACCTTAAATCAACAGATAATCCCAAATTCCTTATGAGCGAGAAGAATGAGGCCTGAAAGTGTATAAATTATGTTATTTTTATTTTTATTATGTTATTATACAGTGCGGTCCATAGGTATGGAATGAATTCATTCTTATCGTTTTTATGTATTTGTTTGAAAAAACCTGAAACAGCTCGATTTCCAGTGTCAATTTGACAATTTACAGTATGAAAATAATACCCCCTCCTTGCACTCCCTCTAAATTATGAGCATCCCCTGAAAAATTTCAGATGAGAAAGGGGGTCGTGTGGCACCTTGTTTGGGAGGGATTGTCATTCTCTGTTCAGCAATATTAGGTTTTTTATTTGATGCAATCATAACTGAGAAAATTTATTTTGAAAATTTAAATTTTTTATACTTCACGTAGAATGAAGGAAATAATGTCACATAATGTTTAGGAAGTATTTTTCAATTCATTTCACAATTGAATTAAATGTTCGAAATGACCACCATTCATTCTTGGCAATAAGCAAGTCGATCTTGGAATTCTCGTACAACATTTTGTAAGACTTCAGGGGTTATGTTGTTAGTTTCTTCCGTTATTATAACTTTTGAATCTTCAATATTGTCTGGTCTATTGTAATATACTTTTGATTTTAAGTCCCCCCTATACAAAATAATCAGGTATTTTCTTATCTGTTTTGCTGAACGTAAGGAAAGAGTCGTTCAAGAACATATTTCGGTCTCTACAGGAATCCATATAATGAAAAGATTCAAAGCTTAGAGATGAAAAAAAAAAGTAGATTAAACATTTTTGTGTTACCGAAATATCATGATATATTGAGTGTTTTCCTTAAAATTTTTTGTTTTTCTCGTAAGAGTATATATTTTTATTTTTTTTATTGATTTTGTTTTCTTACATTATTTCATCTCAACCCATTCATCTACCAAATAGTGAAATCTCGTAAGTTAAACTTTTTCTGGAGTGAAAACTCGTATGTGCAATAAAATATTTATTTACATAAAAAAATCAAAATTTTTCACATACATTTGAATTATTCTAACTGTTACAAGGTACTAACATGAAGAACATCACCATTGTGATCATTTTTAATTTATAATACGTTATTTGTCTCTACTGTAAAGTAAGCTAATCAACACTTACGAGGTGTCACTTCTTCAATATGTGATATTGCAACTACACCTCGGTCTATTATTCCATATACAAGATAAGAATCTGAATTTGCACAGATATGCTTCAGAAAATCAACCGAAAATCTCTTTTTAGTGTGATCCGATATAAGTATGAGTGTTCAGTATTTTCGAACGATAATCACCACATTTCGTGAAAATATTATCTATACAGCTGCTTTTCGATTCAATACCTATTCGTGTAAAATGGATGGCATAATATTGAAAGATTTCATCAGTGCCAATTGTTCAGTAGACCATTTCGATTTACATTTGATATCGATGTTGAAATCGCCTGCTATAAAAATTCAACAGTTTTCACATTCACCTATAGATATAAAAACTTTTTAACAAAAAATTAGACCGACGAAATACGGAACTGAAAAGTAAAAAATGAAATAAACCTTCTTAGTCTCAATAATTAACCTCCTAAACCAATGTAACTAATTTTGAGTCTGCGCCAAACAAACAAGCAAATGAATTAGGTAAGGCGTAAACTGATGGCATCGAGTTGCGCGGTGACATTCTGATAATTTTTTTTAAGTAATTTAATGATCTTCTTTGATTGTTCGTTCGGCGCCGACTCAGAATTAGTTACTTACATTAGTTTAGGAGCTTAGTTATTGAGACTAAGAAGGTTTATTTTATTTTTTACTTTCCAGTTCCGTATTTCGTCGGTATAATTTTTTGTTAAAAACTTTTTATTTTTCAATTTTTTGTGGCTGAAATCAACTACTTATTCTTAGTCACTTCCAAAATACTTGCTTACCCACCTCACTTCAACTATTACCAGTTAAATAATAAGATTATCTACTTTTACTATTTTTTTTTTTTTTTTTTTCATATGTTCCGGTTCCCACGAAAAGGGATATCCTGTAATTTCAGAGAACATCGTGGAACCAAGGGAAAGAAGGTAGGAGTTGGTGTTCTTCTTAAATTTCTGGAGATTGTATGCCTCGGGGAACACCTCCCTAGGCAATGAGTTCCAAAGCCTCGCAGTTCGTTGGATGAATGAGTCTTTGGAAAGTGATGTTCTGCAGGTCTCCAAAGTGACCACGAAGGGGTGTGAAGACTGAACTTGACGGGTTAATCTCGAAGAGACTGCCAAAGGAGGAACGATTGTTGATATTTCAGAAGAGCATCGCCCATGAAAATATCTATAAAATAGAGACAAATCGCCAACTTTTCTACGGTGTTTCAGACAAGTGAGCGAGTTTGTAAGCGAGGCATCACCGACGAGACGAATTGCCCTTTTTTGGACAGAATCCAATAGCTTCAGGATATGTTTAGGTGCCGCACTCCAAATATGGGAACAGTATTCCAGGACAGGTCGGATCTGTGCCTTATAGATCATAAGCAGCTGACTGGAGGTGAAATAGCTCTTGGCACGAAACAAAAAACCAAGTTTTTGGGATGCACTTTTGGCAATGGACCTCACGTGATTTTCCCAGGAAAGGTTATTGCTGATAGTAATACCAAGCATCGATATGGATGACTTCAGTGGTATGGTTACTCCTGACAAAGTTATGTTAGGCACAGTGAGATCGGCTTTTCTAGAGAAAAGACATGCTTGTGTTTTGTTTGCATTGAATTCTACCAAGTTATTGGATCCCCATTCGAGAATTGTTGCTAAGTCCATATTTATATTGTTATCATTTCTTCCTCGTTCATTTCTGGTTTCACGGGCTGATATAGGGGCCCTGGAAGAGAAAGCGGTATGGAGGGTACTGTAACGAACCTAGGCCGGACCTGTCGCCTCATGCGTTGCCATCGACAGCGATGAGATCATCCCCGGAGATATTCGAGAAACATCCAGTCACTCTTCCGCGTAATGCAACGGTCAATATTGGAAACAATTGGAACATGCCGTCGCCAACTGGAAGAATTCGAAACATCGAGAATGCTGTATCGGAGATAAATAGACAGCCCTCAAGAGGGAGTCGACAGTCTGAACGAGCCCATACCATCGAGCTATACAGTGGCGTAGTAATATAAATTAAGTTGTAGATTCAGTGTGAAATAAATTATTTAAACCAAGTTAAGTTTATTTACGTTACAATTGGTGTCGGAAGTGAGATTTTGAAAATAAACAAGTGATCGTGGAGTGGATAGTCAGAAAAATAAATTGATAGACCTTTTTGTACGCCCAAAAATAGACAGTGGCCCGGTTTTCGCGAAGTGGACAATTGTGCGTGGAATATAAACTGATACACTGTTCGCGTGAGACAGAAAATAGACAGTGGCCCGGTTTTCGCGAAGTGGACAATTGTGCGTTGGAAATCTAAACTGATACAGTGATTCGCTTTAAACAGACAATTTATTGGTGGCCTGTGGAAAAGAATTCGCGAAGTGAATTTTTAACAAACTGTTAAACTTTTCGTGTAAAACAGACTGATACCTCGTCAAAGACAAAATGTTCAAGAAAAGTGCGCCTTGCGGATTTGAAGGTAGCGGAATTGAAACAGGAATTGGAGGAAAGGCAACTGGAAACAACAGGTAAAAGCAAGTACTCCAGGAAAGACTTGCAGAAGGACTTATACAAGAAGGTGAGGACCCCGAAACATTTCTATTCGAAGTTCCCGAGGTGATTTAAGTTTGGTAATGAATAAACTGGAAGAAATGCTAGAAATCTGGAAGAGAAGCTTCAAGAAAATTAAAAGAAGCCTGGAAGAAAATGCTAGAAATCTGGAAGAGAAGCTTGAAGAAAATTCTAGAAATCTGGAAGAGAAGCTTGAAGAAAATTCTAGAAATCTGGAAGGCAAGCTTCTAGAAAATTCAAGAAGCCTGGAAGAAAATGCTAAAAATCTGGAAGAGAAGCTTCTAGAAAATTCAAGAAGCCTGGAAGAAAATGCTAGAAATCTGGAAGAGAAGCTTCACGAAAATTCTATAAATCTGGAAGAGAAGCTTTCTAGAAATCTGGAAGAGAACTGAGAAAATTCAAGAAGCCTGGAAGAAAATTCTAGAAATCTGGAAGAGAAGCTTCTAGAAAATTCAAAAAGCCTGGAAGAGAAGTTCCTGGAAAACACAGAAGGCCTAAAAAAAGAATTGTGTGGTGTGGCTATTTTTCTAGAAGAAAGAATGGGAACCGTTGAGTCAGAGATAGATAAAATTAGTGAGCAAATGAACACGGAGGTAGATAAAATCAAAGATGGGGTCGAGGCAGAAATGGACAAAATAAAGGAAACGATCAGTAAGCTGGAAAACGAATTAATAGTGCGCCCTCCACAGAGATGGTTAACGAAAATGCAATGCTGGACTTGAGTTTGAACTTGGATAAAGTTCAAGAGGGAATAAAAGATGTCAAGGTCATTTCGAAATAGGGAAGCTTTCCATGAAGCCGCCTCAGTTCGACGGAAAACTCCATGGGCAAATTACCGCCGGCAGTTTGAAGCAGCGGCCAAAGCAAACGGATGGAATGCGGGGGAAAAGAGCTGTAGCACTGACACTTGCATTACGTGGAGAAGCGACAAATATTCTACAAACTCTCACCGCCCAAGAACAGGAGGACTATGATCAGCTGATTAAACATCTAGAATTACGATATGGCCACGCCCATTTGGAACACGTATACCACTCCCAGCTGAAAATCGCTGCCAAAATCGGGCGAATCCTTACAAGAATTCGAAACTGACATTCACGCTTGGTTTCGTCTCGCATATCCAGCCACACCAGAAAATGTAATGGAGCGACTAGCGTTCAAGCATTCTTGGATGGACTCCGTGACCAAGAAACCAGACAAGCGTTGATATTAGCTCGTCCAACACATCTCGTAGACGCACTGGCACGAGCTTTGGAATTTGAGGCAGCAAAACAATGCTGCAAGAGCCAAAGTAAAGTTCAAACGATTGAGGAAGACTCACAGGAGCCTGCTAACTGGAAGCTGCCATAAGAAAAGTGATGAAGGAGTGTTGCCTGAGAAAAGACATATAAGATGCCGGAATTGTCGCAAAATTGGACATGTGCGTAGCAATGTCCAACATTCATCGACTCCGATGCAGGAAAACTAAGAAAGGTCGATGAGAAGGGGCAATCGTCGGCATGTGTCCAGCAAGCCCCGGTTAACAACGCATATGTCGCTATGCTTCAACGACAGAACAAGGGTGTCTTCGTAGACGGTCTCATCAATAACGAGCCTTGCACCATGCTGCTAGATACAGGTGCGACTAGGACAATTCTCGGCCTTCCTTTGCCAGAACACCGGAACGGATTGAACCCGACAACTTGGAAGCTACGCACAGCAACAGGGAGCCAGCTACTGTATATGGCGAGCTACCGTGAAATAATTTTGGGCAACACTAAAGTGAAACATCAGGCACTTGTAGCGGACATCGAAGACGATGCAATCATCGGAATGGACATCATGAATTCCAGAGGGTTTGGATGATTTCAAAGACGGCGTCCTACGTGTCAACGGAGAAGAGCTGGTACTTCATGGGAGAAGTGAAGAGTTGATCCGTGGCTGTTGGCTGGAGATGTAAGCGTACCTGAGAGGCTGAAACCATTCTGGAGGCTCGCCTGGACGGGAGTGCGAGCAGTGGAGACGTGGTGATGTTCGAGCCCAAACTTCATGATGAGAAAATTGGACGAGGTTGCACTAGGGAAGACCTTGTTGCGTGCTGACAAATTTTGCCGGTAAAAGGGGCAGAATGTCAATTATTTCCAGTGACCTTGAAAAGGAACAATTTTGGGGCACTGCTCGTCAGTTTCATCCGTGATCCGGGGCTACGAGGTACGATTAGCCAACCAACAACTGCCCACAGAACTAGAGAAATTGGTTGCCATCTCTTCCAAAGACATAAAACCAGCTCAACAGCCCAAACTAAGAATTTAGTCAAAAGTACCAAGACATCTTCGATACCGGACAAGGAAAGGGGTCCGAACTAATGTGGTCCAGCACAAGATTGATACTGGGGGTGCCGACCGATCCGGCAATCAGCAAGAAGACTTCCTCTTGCCAAGAAGGAAGAGGCTGACAAAATAGTCAGCGATATGGGAAAAGAAGGAGTTATCGAACCATCTGACAGTCCCTGGTCCTTCCAGTCGTACTGGTGAAGAAAAGGATGGATCGACACGCTTTTGTGTAGACTATCGCCAACTTAATAATGTCACGAAGAAGGACAGTTACCCTCTCCCAGAATAGATGACACCCTAGACACGTTGGCTGGTTCCACGATTTTCTCGACCCTTGATCTGAGGGTGGATATTGGAAGTAGAACTGGCTCAGGAAGATCGAGAAAGACTGCTTTTACCATCAGCTCAGGATTGTGGCAGTTCACCGTTATGCCATTTGGCTCTGTAATACTCCCGCCACATTCGAAAGATTGATGGAAACAGTACTGAAGGGACTCTCATGGAACACGTGTCTGGTATCTCGACGACATAATTGTGGTCGGCAGATCGTTTGAGGACCACGTGAAAAACTTGGAGGAAGTATTCCTGCGATGAGGAACTCCGGATTGAAGCTGAGCCTAAAAATACCATCTGTTCCAAAAGAAGTACGATACCTCGGCCACGTTGTCTCTGGGAAGGAGTAGCAGTGGATGACCAGAAGATCAAAGCTGTTAAGGATTGGCCCATCCCAAAAGACATTCACCAACTTCGAAGTTTCCTTGGTTTATGCACATACTATCGCCGATATGTGCTGGGATTCGCTAACATCGCTAAACCACTGACCAAGCTCACGGAAGGCCAAACAAAGTTCCAGTGGTCCGAGGAATGTCAAGACTCATTCAGGAAGCTGAAAGGAGCTTTGATCAACGCACCTATACTGAGCTATCCCTACCCAAAGGGAAATTCATTTTGGATACGGACGCCAGCAACGTGGGACTTGGAGCTGTCCTATCTCAGATCCAGGAGGGACAGGAGAAGGTCATTGGTTATTTCAGCAAGACGCTTAGCAAACCAGAGCGCAATTACTGTGTCACCAGGCGAGAGCTGTTAGCTGTTGTAAAGGAGTGGAACACTTCTACAAGTACGTGTATGGAAGAAGATTCCTGTGAGAACTGACCATGCAGCTCTCAAATGGCTCTTACAGTTCAAAAATCCTGAGGGTCAAGTAGCACGTTGGATCGAGAGACTCCAAGAATTCGATTTCGAGATCGAACATCGAGCCGGAACTAGCCATAAGAATGCAGATGCCTTGTCGCGAAGACCATGTCCAGATGATTGCTCACATTGCCGAGGAGCAGAGAAAAAGCAACACTTTGTAGAACCGCGGCAATGGATGACAACTGGAATGACAGCAAGATCCAGAAAGACCAGAGAGAGACCCCGACCTTGGCTTAGTCGTCAGCTGGAAGAAGGGCAATCGAAGACCATCATGGCAGGAAGTCGCAGGTTACTCGCCGGCTGTTAAGTCCTATTGGGCACAATGGAACTCTCTTATTCTGGACAATGGGATCCTGAAACGTGTGTTGGAGGCCGATATTGGTGGGAAGACAGACGCCAAATAATTGTTCCCAGGAACAGAAGAGAGGAAGTGCTGCGGGAAATCCATGATGGAGTCGCCGGGGGACATCTGGGAGTGACGAAGACCCTGCAGAAAGTGAGGCAACGGTTTTACTGGGCCAATTGTCAAGCTGACGTCCAGGACTGGTGCAGAAAATGCGCTGTATGCGCTGCTAGCAATGGACCTCGAATACGACCCAAGGCCCCGATGCGTCAGTACAACGTAGGCAGCCCGTTCGAGAGAATCGCCATTGACATCGCCGGCCCGTTTCCCGTATCCGACCACGGGAATAAATACATCCTTGTGGCAATGGACTACTTCAGTAAGTGGGCGGAAGCCTATGCCCTGCCCAACCAGGAAGCCATCACCGTCGCCGACGTCTTGGTGAAAGAATGGATATGTCGATTCGGTATTCCAATGGAGCTGCACTCGGATCAAGGCAGAAATTTCGAATCCAACCTTTCCCAAGAAATATGTCTACTGCTGAACATCCGCAAGACAAGAACCACGGCCCTACATCCGCAGTCCGATGGAATGGTGGAACGAATGAACAGGACGATCAACCGCCACTTGTCCAAGGTTGTCTCTGACCATCAAAGAGACTGGGACCAGTATCTTCATTTGTTCCTGATGGCCTATCGATCCGCAGTACACGAGTCAACCGGTCAAACTCCTGCTAGTATTATAATGGGCCGAGAACTGCGACTGCCTTGTGACCTGAAGTTTGGGATACCGCCAGGACAAGACACTGCGGAGAAGGACTACGTCAGCAAACTTCGGCAGAGAATGGACGACATCCACGAACAGTCGGTTGAACATCCAGAGTGCCAGCGATAAAATGAAGAAGACCTATGACATCAAGGCCGACGCTGGAGGATTTAAGGTTGATGACCTGGTTTGGCTGTACAACCCCAAACGTCGTCGTGGACTATCACCAAAGTTGCGGAACTCGTGGGAAGGCCCGTATAAAATCGTGAAAAGGATGAACGACCTTGTGTACCGAATCCATAAGCCACCCGAGGGAAACCAAGGGTCGTCCATTTCAACAGGTTGGCCTACGCTGGAAACCATGACCAAGTTCGCACCCTCAAGCCACCGGAGGATGATATGACGTTCGAGAAGTTTATGTCCTTGTATTCAAACGGGCAGAAAGTTCTACATGGGGTTACTAGAGAGGAGTCACGAGACCTTTTCGAGGTGCCTGCTGACTACGCACTAGCGCACTGTGTGGCAGAAGATCTTCGAATGTCCAGGGGCATCGCCGTAGTGTTCTCCAAGAAATTTGGTCAACTCCAAACACTGCGGGAGCAGAATCCAGAAGTTGGTGGGGTGCTACAGTTGAAGAAAGGCCAGAGAAACATCTACTACCTAGTTACCAAGAGGCATTCCCAAGATAAACCGTCCTATGAAGATGTCTGGAAGAGCCTCACCAAACTAAGAGATACTATGGTGGACCAGAATCTGGCGGATCTAGCAATTCCAAAATTATCCTGTGGTATTGATGGGTTGGACTGGAGAGTCATAAGAAGTATGCTGGAGGCGATATTCAGATCCAGCGGCGTCAAGATTTTGGTTTGCTGTAACCCTCTTCCACGACCGATCATGAAGACCGTGGAGTGTTACTTCCATCGAACTTCACGGTGCAGATATGGGGAGTCATGCAGATATCGTCCACTCCAAGGATGAAATTTCGGGACGAAATGTCTTTAGAAGGGGCAATGTAACGAACCTAGGCCGGACCTGTCGCCTCATGCGTTGCCATCGACAGCGATGAGATCATCCCCGGAGATATTCGAGAAACATCCAGTCACTCTTCCGCGTAATGCAACGGTCAATATTGGAAACAATTGGAACATGCCGTCGCCAACTGGAAGAATTCGAAACATCGAGAATGCTGTATCGGAGATAAATAGACAGCCCTCAAGAGGGAGTCGACAGTCTGAACGAGCCCATACCATCGAGCTATACAGTGGCGTAGTAATATAAATTAAGTTGTAGATTCAGTGTGAAATAAATTATTTAAACCAAGTTAAGTTTATTTACGTTAGTACTATCATCGGCAAAGCTGTGTACGGGACATGAAGTTGCTTTCAACAGGTCGTTGATGTGAAGTAAAAATAGTGTTGGTGCTAGAATGGATCCTTGCGGAACACCAGCATTTATGAGTAGAGTGTCAGATGAAACTCCATCGACCACTACATGGAGAGACCTATTTGAGAGAAAACTAGCAAGCAGAGAACACAGCTGAGGGGGCAAGCCATAAGATGGAAGCTTGGCGAGGAGTCCCTGGTGCCAAACTCGATCGAACGCCTTGTAGATATCTAATGCCACAGCTAAAGTTTCTCCATACTTTTCAATGGATAGCTGCCATATATGTGAGGCGTATGCGAGCAGGTCACCAGTTGATCTCTGATGGCGGAAGCCATATTGTCTATCATTGATAATTCCTGAGTCTTCCAGATATTTCATGAGCTCGATGTTGATGGCTTTTTCCATGACCTTTGAAATAATAGATAGCAGTGCGATAGGTCTGTAATTGCTAGGTAGGGTCTTTTGCCTTTTTAGGGACTGGCTGTACTCTTGCAATTTTCCAATTGGACGGAAATACTCCCAAATTGTAAGAGTGGTTGAACAACTTGCAAAGAACAGGTGTTAGTTCGGGGGCACATTTCTTGAGAACAATCGGCGGGATTCCGTCAGATCCACAGGCTTTGTTGGTGTTGAGACCCAGCAAAATCTTTCTGATAGTACGTTGGCGAAAGGTGATCTCGGGCATGTGACTGTCAATAGGTGTAATGTTCGGGGGTTGTTTTCCCGAAGAATCCAGAGTGGAATTTCCAGCAAATAGGTGCGCAAAGATATTGGCTTTTTCCTGGGCAGTCGTTGCAAGTGTTCCATCTTCTTTGGTTAGGGAGGAAAAGAGCTGGAAGTGAAGTTTCTTCCACAGCTTTGCGAAAGACCAAAATGAACGGGATCCGTTGGGACATTCAACAAGTTTTGATCTTATTTTGGCATTATGAGCATCTTTTGAACATTCTATTGTCTCTTTGCATATGCCTCTAGCCTCAACATATGCTGCTCTGGTCTCAGGTCCCGGATTTTTTTGCCATCGATGGTATGCTGCCTGTTTGGAAGCCACAGCTCTAGAGCAGTTTCTGTTAAACCAGGTCTTATCGGATGATGTTCTTCTTTCGGTATTTGGTATGTAAGTTTGCATCCCCAACATGATGATTTCAGAAATTGTCTCAGCACATCGTGTTGGATCTACTGAAGAGAAACAAACTCTCTTCCATGGAAACGCTGAGAAAAACATATGAAGACCTTCCCAGTCGGCCGAATTGTAATGCCACATGAGACGGGGTGGTATTGTGCTGCTCGATGGTAAATGGAAAGAGCATGTTGTGGAGATGAGGGTGTGATCAGAGTTTCCAAGTGGGGCACAAACTTCTATTCTATACGGGTCAGGATTGGTGGTGAGGAAAAGATCTAGTGTATTGGCAGACTGGTTGTTGACATCAGGGATGCGGGTTGGTAGCTCGACCAGTTGTTCTAGACCATGAGTGATGGCGAAGGCCTCAGCTAGACGACCTGCATCATCTGTTTCGTTAGAGAATTTGAGCCAGGCAGCGTTATGTACATTAAAGTCCCCCATGATTATGGTTTCAGCTGTTGGATGGTTCTCCTGAATGTAGTCCAGTTTGAGTGATAAAAACTCAAAGAGGTTGTTATATGAAGGTTCATTAGGTGATAGGTAAAGGCAGCAGAGGAACTTAGTCACTTTGGTATCAGATAGCTTAAACCACATCACATCAAAGTCTTTCGGTTCCAAACTCTCTTCACGCTGGCATGAAAGGTTAGCCTTAGCGTAAAGGCAGACTCCACCTTTGAACCTGAATCGAGAATGGAGATCGTAACCAGGACAAAGCATATGGACCTTGTTGGTGGACGAGTTTACTTGTGTTTCTGTTAGAGCCAGAATATCCGGTTTTTTCGTCTGTAGGTGATGGTGGACATCATTGATGTTCTTGTTGAGTCCACGGATGTTGCAAAAATTAATCTTTAATGTTGAGTCCCCTCGAGTACCTCTCGCCCGGAAATCCGAATGGAGAGGTATTTTACTTCCGGAGTGTTTTACTCTAGGAGACTTCATCATTATTACTATAAGGATGCACCTGAAAATAAAGGAGGAATTGGGGAAAAGGAAAGAGGGAGACCGGAAAGTATCGACCGAACACTGAAACATGGAATGATCCATTTCACAGCACACAAAGTCGATATGGTGGTATTTCACCGGGCGATGAGACCATCTTCCACCTACGGTTATCCTTTTAGTCGCCTCTTACGACAGGCAGGATTTACCCTGGGGCTATTCTGGTTAGTTTATTTCATTACTTTGTATATAATCCATCCTCTCATAAAATATAATGATTGTGACGGATGTAGGAGAACAAAAATAATGACAATAGCATGTGGTATAAGTCCATTGTATCTCGAAGTGGAGTGGTATTATTTTATGAAGTAGAAAAACTCGAAGTCGTCTCCACAATATAATATTAACAATCGATTAGTTAACAGATGGTGAAAGGTTAAAAAATCATCGATTAGGTATACATGTTTCGAACCTCTATAGGTTCATCATCAGCGGAGAATAAAATTTCCACAATAAAAGAAGAACAAAGACTTAAATCCATAGGTAGTGTGATACAATAAGTGCTACTTACATGGAGATGAAAAAAAATATTTTATAGGTTAACGATTAAAATTATTTTGAGTCCAGAGATCATAATTTGGACCAAATGAAAACTTGTGAATTCGCCATTAAGGGCTGTGTCCCATTTTTAAATTCAGGGGGGCTAAATACATTAGCCGATGCAAAATAACAAGACGACATGAGGACCGTGAAAACAATGGTAGCAATGACTGGTGATTGACAGCACCCAAAGAGCCATCCATCTGGCAAACTGAATTGTCAAAACCTAACCATGGAGCGGCGACAGGAAAACTCCATGCACGGAACAAATATGAACTAGATGTAAATCCAACCAAAGCAATTAATATTTGCATGGTATAATAATTGCTTTGGTTGGATTTACATCTAGTTCATATTTGTTCCGTGCATGGAGTTCTCCTGTCGCCGCTCCATGGTTAGGTTTTGACAATTCAGTTTGCCAGATGGATGGCTGTCAATCACCAGTCATTGCTACCATTGTTTTCACGGTCTCATTCTCTTTTATTTGCATCGGCTAATATTAGACCTAAATTTAAAATGGGACACACCTATAGGCGAATTCTCAATTTTTCATTTGGGTTAAAGTATGCTCTCTAGACTTAAAATAATTTTAATCGGTAACCTATAAGATAATTTTATTAATCTCCATGTAAGTAGTACTTATTGTATCACACTACCTATGTATTTAAGTCTTTGTTCTTCTTTATTGAGAAATTTTATTCTCGCTGATGATACCTATAGAGTTCGAAACTTATACCTATTCGATGGTTTCTAACCTTCCACCATCTATTAACTAATCGATTGTTAATATTATATTGTGGAGACGACTTCGAGTTTTTCTACTTCATAAAATGACAATAGCGATCTGTCATTGTCAACTACATATGTGTGCCAATGTTCACAAGTGAAATATCATTTATCCCCTATTTTTCTACCCGTGAGGGTGGATAATTCCATACCAAATATGATCAACTATGAGGTATACCCTATCTAATGAAGAAAGAATGATCCAATTCGAAGAACGCAGTACAAAGTTATGCCTGATAGAATCGGTTAACGGACCAGAATTCAGAGGGTGAGTGATCCATATACTTCATTTTGCTAACCTTAGTAATGGATTTAATTCTTAAAATTCGAATGAAACCAACTTAGGAGTACACCCTATCCACTGAAAAAAAGATTATGAGAATCGGACATCTCAGTGAAAAGTTATGCGTGGTCATACATAAAAAAAAAATATACGCGTCGACTAGAGAACCTCCTCCTTTTTGGTTTCGTCGGTTAGAAATAGATTCGAGTTTCTTCAAAAATCTTGCCCTGAGGCAGTACGATATATACATGAAATGATCGCTTTGCACCTATCCAACTTAATTTCTGCTGCTGCGCACTCGAATATTGTTCCTTCTGATGTGCTGAGTATATCACATCGAACCTTCCAATTAATAATAATAATATAATAATATATTTATTCACCAAAAATATAACTTGCATGAAAAGGACAATATATAGTAAGAATAAAAAAAAATAATCACTGAAGCTGTAGTAGCTTGTGTGTGATACAAAACATACAGGTCAATCAATATAAAATATAATATAAAATATAATCGAAAACACACTACATCTTAAAATATATCATATGAGAATAAAATTTAATATGGAGACGTTGATTGTAACATATCAAGTATAAAATTTGAAGATTTGAACAACACGATATTTTAAGATACAATGCACGACACTTCAAAATATAACATACGAGTATAATGATAATAATAACGGAAGGACTATAAATAGAAATATTACAATGTTATTTATAATACAAATATGTACAGTTACTGTCTAAGTTTTAATTTTTCTAATAATTTTCTTTATATCACTCAATCAGCTCTCCATCATTTTGTGTATTTTTATTCTGTCTGTCCCATTAACAAATAATAAAAGTTGTGTTTTAAAGCGTTTTAAAGAAGTTTCATTGATGATTATTTGTGGTAATTGACTGAACATTTTAGGTGCCAAATAGTTGTAACTTTTTTGGCCTACTGCTTCAGAAACTGTCGGTATGCAATATTGATTTTTTGATCTGGTTGCGTATCTGTGGTTCTGAGTGGTGAGTTTGCTTTTATTTTTATATTGCTGGCATCCTATCTGAATGAAATACAATTGTCTGATATCTAATATTTGTTTTTCACTATAGAGTAGAGAGCTTGCATATCTTGCAGGTTTGTTGAGCATCATTCGGAGGAATCGTTTTTGCGAGATTTCGAGGGCATGTAGGTGATTTCCTGATACTCCTCCCCAACCAATAATACCATATTTTAGGTGTGACTCAACCAAACTGTGGTACAGTATTTTTTTATATTTGAAACTCAAAAATGGTCCAACTTGTTTGAATCGAAATAGAATACTACGAAGTTTTTTTGTTAAATATTCCATATGATGGTTCCATCGTAGGTGATTGTCGATGTAAATGCCCAAGTATTTTTTTTTTTTTGCAGGTGTAATTAGAAATTCTCGTTGAATATTCAGACTATATTCTGGCAACGATACTTCATGGCTACTGAAGGGTAGGTATACGGTTTTATCGAAATTTATTGAGAGTAATCTGCTGTCGAACCAGTCTTTGAGTTTTGCAAGATCATTTTCTATGTTTAGTTTGAGATTGTACCAGTCGTCATTTTTGTAATAAATCACAGTGTCGTTCGCAAAGCTAATTATCCTACCAATTGTTTCTTGTTGAAATAGATTGTTCAAATAAATTACGATTCCTGTTTTGATAAATATTGCTGTTTCACCATCGGCACCTTCCCTCCTGCAGTTGGCAGATGTTAATTCAAAACCAGTAAGGTTGTGGTTAATGAGTTGACTTTCTGATTTTCAATTTCAATGTTCACTCACACATAAGGTAATGCAGTCTGCTTGCTCGTCAAGTGTTTCTCATACTTCGTCTAGTCAGTTGCCAATGGACTGTAGGTTATGGTGAATAATACTGCATGTGGTATAACTCTCTGCCAAAATCAGTTGGAATTGATGAAGTAAGTAAACTTGTTTAACATGTATCCTCATTGCTGTAGTTATCATTCGGACCTTTTTTGCTGGACTCACCAACTACACTTGTACTCATGGTGCCGTCCTCTTTTTTACAAAAAACGCGATACAAGAGCTGGCCATATCTCCCGTTTCCAGGATCTGCTGAAATTTTCCTGCTTTATGGTTACTTTCATAGAGGCATACAGCTTCGGTAGTTCAGATTGGTGTTTTTCACGGATCTCCTCTGGAAAGTGTTTCTCTAGAACTTTCTTCAGAGTTGCTATTTGGATTCGGCCGTATGACATGAAGTGATACCATTTTGGGTACTGCATTGATGCCTGAATCATCTTCATTGCCACCAACAATGTATCTCCTTTTGTTCTTGAAGTTTTTACTGACAGAAACTTTCTTCCATTGTCCTTCAACTACATACATGAGTTAGGAGCGCATAACTCATGTATGCCATACATTATATTGGCAGATTCCGCTGTTAAGATTATTTTTATGCGTTAAAGATCTCCTTGGTAACTTCAACTCAGAAAAATCCTGAGAATCAGGCAGCCTCAGCAAAAGGAATATCAAGTCGATCACGGGCCACTGTGAACTCAGAAAACATCCCAATAAGTTAGGCTTAGAGGAGAATAAAAAGATTATAATTATATTATTGAGTTTTTTTTAATTATATTAATCGAGGAAATGAACAGGTTCAAGTTATCTTTTTGGCTAGTGAAAGCTAAACAAACTGTTTAAAGGATGAACGAAGATGAAAAAGTTAACAAATTATTCTCATTGAACAGTGACCTTCATGACACTTGCGGTTCTACATTAAATAAATATCGTATGGCATGTTTTTGTAGGGCGAATATTGAATGGAAGTTTCCTATGTTACAAAAACCACCTCAGCTGATGTTGTTCATCGGCCACTATATGCAGGATATAACATCCTGATGAAAGCTTTTTTTCCAATTGTTTGACATGATTTTGAAACTTTCATTGCTTGTCAATGTAGACTCCAAGAAATTTGTTCATATTCACTATTGATTCATTGAAGTACAGTAGAAATAAGACTGGACTGAGCACCTCTTCTTGCGGAACTCTGCATCATATTGCACCAATGAGATAAATAAAGAAGACTTCGGAAGAAACAGGTTTTCCGAAATATCCAGTTCAATACATCCCTGACCCCCGAATATACTGAAAGTATGGATTGATCTAGGCAACTCAATATCCATGATTTCCGAAAAACCATATCTGTTCTCATTCGAATTATTGATCGAAACATTCTGTTAGTTATTCGCGATCTGAAGCGATTTTGACTTATTCTTAGAATTTATATAAAAAAAATCGAGAAAAGTACTTACCAGGTGTTTCCGGTAAATGTGGCTGACCTTTGGCCCAGTCTTTGATGATTTGAACATGGTATTCCATATCTTTCTCTGTTTTATTGTTGACTTTCAATGCTTGCTTCAGTGTCGTGGATATATCATCAAAATATTCGAATTTATTTTCCATTTTCGGGATATGTTATCAATTGATTCGAAAAAGAATTAAATTCCTGGAAAACAATGTATTGTTACGCATACAGTGTGCCGTTCAACATCGAAGAAATGCAGCCGACAAAGATATTTTTATGTAAACAACCAAGGGCAGGTAGCGGTGAAATATAAAAAAGGATCATGGTTATTATCGAGAATTCGCCAACCATCCTGGAATATTTGACGTGTGATGTGGACGAATATATGAGCGGTAGCATGGAGCGACAGCAAGTTTATTTAAAATATATTATTTGTGTGGGGTAATAAATCTCTAAGGGGTTGGGAACACCGTCGTATGTAATTTGAGCCGTATAATTGGAAAAACATCAAACATACAGGGTGTTCCATTTTTTAAAAATCGAGGTTGATGGCTATTCTCGCGAAACCGAAAGTTGGTCATTTTGTTTTCATACGTCTGTCATTCCGAAATTGTGTCTCATATTTATGTACATAATTTCATTCAAATCGGTTCATAAGTCAAGGAGATATGGGCATGGCCCTAGTCCCATTGTCACCCAGTATATATGATAAACATTGGTGAACGGAGAATTTCAGCTGCTTGACGGATTGGTAATAATAAACATGATGCTCCATTTGAAATAATCCATTTTTTCAAGCAAACGATATAATTATATTTTTGTACCTCCCTGTATTTAAGTAACTAGGATTCAGCAAACGCAGGAAAGCCTCCAAGTATCACTCTACCCTAAAGCAAATTTCGGTGTCACTGTATCACTGAGATCGAAGATATCAGCATCTTTAGAGATCATGTTTTTCGACGAAAAAAAATTAAATTAATTTTGGTTTTGAAAACTGTTACAGATAGGTATAGAAGAATATCAAGGAGAGTTGTTAGGAAATTGATTTAGATCTCGAAAATAATATTATATAGGGTGTCACATTTGAAATATCAAAGTTGCTAATACTTTCTAATAGAAGTGGCAATACCGCATTATCGAAAATATTTTAGTTGGGTTGATAATGTCTGAATTTTCAGAGTGATCCGTTTTCTGGTTCACTAGAAACGTCTAATGTACCATCCACCGTGAATCAGCCAAAATATTTTGTACATTTTGAAAATTTTGTCGCTACTCATTTTTTTCGAAAATGTTATCTGCAGAAAAAAAATGTGTGTGACCAACCAGTTGATTCCTAGAAGATAGTATGCAAATAATCTACACATATGAACCTTAAAAAGTATACACTCCCGACTCATCTATGCCGACTAGAAGTGAAGCTCGATAGACAAAAAGAATATTATAAAAAACACAATATGTACGAAAATTATTCAGTTTCATATACTTACATGTGATCTCACTCATAAAGCACTAGTTTTTCAACTGAAACATCTAGTACATCTCCAGTTGTTCAAGAAAGTGTCACTCGTACGTTTGTCATAGTTTGCGTCCATTCTTTCATGAATAATACAGTTGCCGGCCTTCACCCAGTGGAAATAAATCTAAGAAATTTATGTTTCAGGTTCATACATGGCTGTAATTTTAAATAGCAATAGAATTCTCGATTTGTAGAACTGGACGGCCTTTTATGGAGAGGACATCAGAGTGATGCGAACCTATTTGAGTAACGGGACATTTTCCAATGGGTGGTACTTTCAGTTCAGAAACGAACCAAGCAATAAATTTCAGTCACAAAAGCGAATAGATACCTGATATGAAATTATTCGAAATGCTTAAAATCTTTTTGCACAGAAAACTCACAAACATTTGATAAATAATTTCCACAGTGAATTCAACTGGGTGCAAATTGGAAGTTTTATATCTGATTATCGAAAGTGTTTCGACCCATTTATTTCATCGGAAATTACTCAAAAATAATACGAATAATTTCTTGATTCATGAACTTATTTTTTCCCAGCCAAATGAATTGGCAAATGAAACAATAATTTTTTACCAATCGTCAGATACAAAAATAACCAATAAAAACATTTTTAAAGACAAGCTTTTATTTAAGACGTGTACTAAAACGTGTACTAAAACGTATAATATATTAATATAATGATAATAATAATAATTATCATTATTATTATTTACCAATTTTTGTTACATAGAATTTCAGGATATACTTTCAAACTATAATTGAATAAACAAAGATCCCATAAATCTCGAAGTTGTACATGGGAATAGTAGTACAACATATATAAATAATTGGGATATATAGACAATAAACACGAAAATATACAGAATACAGAATATACACGAAGGGTTATACATTTTTCCAGGGAAATAAAAACTTAAGGAAAAGAAACGGTATCCAATGGATGAACCATGTGAATAGCCGTGAGATGCATGGAAATATTAACTCACTTAAGTTCAGTGAAGAACTTGTCCGTGAGTATACCTCCATCTTTCATTTCTTTGTATGGTTTGAATATTTTTCAAAGGATACAGGTATATCATTGAAGTTTTGTTTGAATATTTTTCAAAGGAAACAGCGCTGGTTGAAAAATAAAAACAAATATAAATATAAAGAACGCCGCTTATAAAATTACAGAATGTCGTTTAGTTAAAAACACAATATTTACATAAAATTATATTTCATAAGACACATGATAATAATAATAAAAAAGTAGATACAGATATTCGGAAAGGTTTCAATGAAGTGGAATGAGGGAGATAGCAAGTATAATGAATCAACAGTTTATAATGCTGTGAATTATTGTTTTATAGGTATCCAGGATCCAAAGTTACAATTTTCTTTTTGGTAATGATTCTGAATTGATTCTTTGAAGTTCATCAGGTGATAAACGGAGTAGCGAGGAGTAAGGTAAGTGAAGCATCTCTGGCCAACTGACTTATTTGCTTTGGGCATGAACACATTGATCCCTTTGTTGTTGCTGGTGGAATATTTATGGTTCACTGGATGGATATATGTTTTATTCCTAGAAACGAATTGATTAATCGTTTTACAGAACAATTGTCTCTTGTCGAGTAGTCCGGATTCAGAAAACAGTTGTTCAGTTGAGTAAGTTTTCGGTTTTCCCAACATTATTTTGATGAACCATTTTTGGTTTTAGATGACAACTTAGATGACAACTTAGAATGCCTCCCCAGCCAATAATACCGTACTGAATGATGGATTCTACTGAAGCATGGTACAGGATTTTGAGATGTGTGTACCCTAAAGATTTTTCGAACTGCAATTTTTCGTTTACTACATTAACAATGTGTATGTCCCACCTAAGAAACGGATCAATATTAGTTCCTAGATATTTCACCGACCTCCCTAATGGGACATCCACATTGTTAAACGTGGGGGTATCGTAATGGGGTAAATTATTTTTGTATGACGTAAATCGGATAACTTTAGTTTTCTCTACGTTTCCTGTTAGGACATTACATCTGAACCATTTGAATATATTTTTCAGATCGTTTCCAGCTCTTTCCCGTACTTGTTTCCATGATTCTCTAGCATATATTAACGCCGCATCGTCAGCGAACGAAATTATAGTCCCAAAACTGAGCCTAGTACGGTCCCTTGAGGGACGCCATATGTTATATCCATTTCATTGCTTATATCGTTTCCTATTTGAACACTTTGCTTGCGGTTAGTTAATGAAGATTTCAGTTAATTATAGGTGGACCCACGAAACCCTAAACATTCCAGTTTTTTCAACAACAATCTGTGACAAACAGTATCAAAAGCTTTCGCTAAATCGATAAAAATTCCTAAGCACACTTTTCTCTTATCCATTGCTTGATTAATGTCATAGGTGAAGCAGCAATGGCGTCCTGAGTGGACAGGTTTGTATTTATCGAGGTAGCTTATCATTTGAAATTTTAGGATTTTCTCAAAGATTTTAGAGATTGTAGAAATAAGTGATATAGTTCTGTAATTGTTATTTTTTCTCTTGTCGTCATTTTTGTAGATTGCTATGATAATCGCGTTTTTAAAGTGAATAGGGACGTCACCAGTTGAATTTTTTTTATTTATTATGAAAGAAACGGGTCGTACTATATGTTCAGCCATGGATTTCAAAATATCGTAAGTGATGTTACCTGGGCCAGGTGCCTTTTCAGATTTTAGTTCTGTGATTATTTTTGTCACTTCAGACGGATTTGTTTCAGTTAGAAACATTGATTGAGGTTGTCTACGGGTAGTGTGTTTGTTTATTCCATAATTCTTCTGTTTAGTTGCTAAGTTCTTGCCTACATTCGTGAAATAAATATTGAAACATTCTGCAAGATTTTTTGGTTTCAAAAAGCTTGTCGCGCGAAGTGTTCATAAAAGTAGGTACCTACCAATTATTATGTTTGACGTATATCATTTCCCAGAATTTTTGTTATTAGAATTTTTGTATTTTCATAATTAAATTCATGGTTGGTTTCTTTCTTATGTTTGTTCAGTGCAGTTGAATGGTATTAGGTATATTTATGAGTTTTAATTCTATTTTCTAGATGTTGTGAGGTTTGACCTCTAGATATTGTGAGGTTTGAGTTATTACATGGGATTCCGGAAATGTAATCAGTAATTTTTTCTCTAGGATGTTTTGTTTTCAATTAGGAAAATATTGATTTATTTGGAATATTTTGCCCTTTGTGCCCTATTGAAATATTGTATGGTTTCGTATTTTTGACTATTTATTCTTAAAAGCCTTGTTTATATGGTGGATCTTTGAAGTGATTTTTCGAGTTGTTTTCAATAAAAAAAAATCTGGATATTTCATTGCTATTCTTTGGTTGAAAATGTTATTCATCATTAGTTTTGGAAAATTGTTTTCTATTGACGCTATTTTCGCTTTTTTATGACGTTAGGTCTGTATTCTGGATCAGATAAAGAGTTAGCTCTGTCAGCCAGTCCAACAGTTTTTTTTTGGGACAGGGGATGTTGTGAGTTGAAATGTAGGTATCGACCTGAACATTTGTGACTTGTATGCCATTCGGTTATCACTACATTGTTAATTTCTTTTATTTTTCTGTAATTCTATTGTGAATTTTTTTTTTTTCAGATAGGAGTTGAACATGGTTGGAACGTTATTTGCATGGGCTTCTGATGATACTGGTTCACAATCATCAATGTATCTTCTATATAAAGGAATATTGAATTTTATTTTTGGTATTATTGTGATTTCAAGGTCTTCCATAACCAAAATAAACCAAATTACAACTATATATACATATATATATAAATATATATATATATATATATATATATATATATTTATTTATATATATAATAATAATAATAATAATGAAAATATTTATTTAGTTCATTTGCATAAAGGGAATCAATGTAAACATAGACAGTTTTGAATTAATATCAGATTGTGAGTAAATTATCAGATACTTCAAATTATTCAAATTTCTATGTCCAGGTTCACTTTAGCCTAAGCTAGACTGTGTTCCTAGACACAAAGCGGTATTAGATCTTTTTGAAGTATATGTAATAAAAATTAAGTAGTAGTAAAATAGTACAATATAAAGGTACTAATGGTACTTTGAAGTGTGTGAGAGAGAATTTATATAAATGTAACAATAACAGTGGTCAGAGACTGATAAAATAGTGGACTATACATTTATTTATACATGTACACTTCATTCCGAATGTAGAGTAGAATATATACATACACAATGATAATAATAATATTTATAGTATTCGAAGCTAGATTAAGTGTATCTACCATAATGAAAAATTAAGACTTTCTGAAATATTACAGATTAGTAAAAATACTTGTATGTTGATGAATGAATATTGTAGTTAGAATATATAAGTATAGAATCATAGAATTTGGACTTATATTAATAGCAATGGTGATTGATTACATGTGTCTGTTTGGTTATTGGTGTGTTTATAATAGTATGTTGACTGTTGATGCAAGTAGCCAATTTGTTATACTTATATATATATATATATATATATTATATATATATATATATATATATATATATATATATATATATATATATATATATATATATATATATATATATATATATAATGAATTCGGAGTAGAGCTTTTCTATACATTTTATTTTTGATATATAAACTGACCATGTCTTTTTCAACTCTCTGTCAACACCCCCAGCCTACTTCTCTTTGCCATCCACCCATATACTACTACTACTATTCCATAGAATACTTCGTGAATACAATATATAAAAAGTCAAATAAATCATCATGCATATCAGAATTCTCGAATCGAATGGATAAAAGTACAAAATTGAACCAAGCATTAAAATAAGACTTAACGTAGTACAAAATCTTCGAGGAGTTGTGGTATTTTTCTGTTTCGTTTTCCTTTGTGGCGATTCCTTTTTCGTTATCACGTAGGTAATGTGATCTTGGTAAATCTGTTTTTTTTTGTACATTCATCTCATCCATCAGTTTTCTGTTTTTGAGACATTCTGGTGGCCATCAACTGTTCACTTTGATGGACAACGCTATTTGCATGATGAAATGATACAAAAAACTCAACAAATATGTTTATTGTTTCGGCCTCAAACTTTCATCAACACGTAGTTCAGCGAGCTTGTCGAATCTTTCGTTATAGTCCGTAAATTTTTGTTTCCAAAGTGCTGAAAAAAACAAGAGTCTATAGTATTCAAACACAATAAATTCTCACTCACAGTCTCACAATAATTCATGCATCGACTATTTCCCTCATTATTTTTGAACCAATCTAATGGCCGAAATTTCAAACTAGAGAACCAATCAAGTCAGTTTTATAGTGATAAAACGTATTCCCGCTTTTTTATACTGATAAAACCAATAGTAGATTTGATATTGTTTTTCGATAATACCACACTATGCCCTGACACTTGTCATTAGCTGTCAACGCATTCAATTCATATATTATATAATTCAATTCCTGGGATTTTGAGCTCACTACAGTGCTTTGATATTGGAATTCAAATATATAAATTTTTCAGACTGTTGAGTGAGCCACGTCAGGATGTGAATCATTGTGTAACCCCCATATTCTCATACAAGCAATGGGTGTTGTGGAGTAGTGGGTAGGTAAACAGACTATCACGCGGAGCTAGATATATTTCATGAAGAACGGTAAAACCACTAACAACTCCATAAAAATGTCAAAATAGCACAAATCACACGAAATTCAATTAGTATAAACATGCAACAGGCATTCAAAATTATTCTCATAAAACAATTTTCCAATAAATATATGATATTTCTTTCTATACTAACCTCAATTCTCCCGGAAAAAAAAACAGACGCTCCTGTAAGCTTAGCAGGAAACGGGTCAAGTTGACCATGTGATGAATTAATTTTGACATTTCCATGACGAGAATTTTTCTAGTTTTTAAATAAAGGTGGTTGTAATTTACTTATTTTTGAGCAATGCATTGTTTAATAATCTGCTCAATTCTATTCGTTCCTAAATATGTACGCTTTAACTTTGTAATGTCATCCTCAAGTTAATGTTTCGAAAAAGGAAATAAACGTTTCCGAAAGCTCGACCATATAACAAAGAGTATTCTTTAACCCAGCCCAGTTATTTTGACCGCATCCTCAAGATAGTTTCGTAAATTTGATATATATATATATATATATATATATATATATATATATATATATATATATATATGTATATATATATGTATATATATTTAATAGTGGAAACTCCATATCTAGAGAAATAGAATGGAAATTCTCAAGAAAATGATCGACGATATTTCCAAAACGCATTTTGGTGTAGTGTCTATTCATCCACGCTATAACTAGTACCTACCACTCAATTCTTCCAAAGATGATTCTTCTCCGCCATAATCTTTTGGTAGAATGCTTGGTGGTATGAACTCCATGAGGCTTTCTCTAGATTTATGGAAATGAAACTGAAAAAAAAACTGTCTAAAACTCTGTTCCAATGAAATATACAGAGTGGGCCATTGATAACGAAATAGCGGATCTGTAGGTCGGCAGAACCGAATTATATAAAAACGCTCGGACACATCAAGTACATTTTCGAGGGAGACATAGTTTGCGATGAAATTCACCCGAAGTACATTCCATCCCTCGGAGCTGTGACCGCCACCCCTAAATTTCCAAATGGCAACATATGGCAAGTGATACCTTATTTGGAAGGTATTTTCCTTCTCAATATCAAACAACAAAAATAGATTAATTCTATCGATTCGTTTTCGAGATATAGGAACTTGGAGTTGGGAAATCACTTTTTATTCACACAATCAATGAAAACAATATCTGATAAAGCATCTGTCGAAATTATTATTATTGTCGATGAACTGAATGTTCACACTATCTACCATCCATTTCCATACGATAAGTAGTACAAGTTCTGTTCAACGGCATTCTTCAATAATTCTTTTTTGTAAATCTTCCAGAGATTCTGGTTCGGTTGCAAAGATTTCGTTTTTCACGTGATCCCACAGGAAGAAGTCAATCGGGGTTGAATCTGGAGATCTGGCTGGCCACTCTATAGAGCCTCTTCTCCCAATCCAACTTCCAGGAAACATTCTATCCAAAAACGCCCTGACAGGCTGTGCATAATGTGGAGGTGCCCCGTCTTGTTGAAATATCATGTGGTCTTCATGGTAACGATCGTAATTTTCAATGATGTCTACAAATTGTGGATAAACAAATTCATCCAATAATTCCAAATAAGTCACTCCTGTCAGGTTACCGTCGAGAAAAACTGGTGCAATCAAATGGTCCCCAGAAATACCAGCCCAGATATTGAGTTATTGGGGAGTTCGAGTATGGACTTCGTGGAAAACATTTGGATTGGCATCTGACCAATAACGACAATTATGACGGTTCACAGTCGAATCCAAAAAGAATGTAGACTCATCAGAAAAGCAGATGTTGAAAAGAAAATTCTCATCAGCATCTATTCTCGTAGTCATAATTTCCCAAAATTCCTGTCGCCTATCAAAATCATTTTCATTCAATTGGTGTACCAAATGTATTTTGTAGGGGTGGAATTTATGATGTTTCAGAATTCGGCGGATACTGGTCCTACTGATATTGGTAACACTTGCCAATTTCCTTGTGCTCAATGTTGGGTCTGCGTGAACGTATCCTAAAAGTGCAACTTCAACAGCTTCATTTCTCAACGGAAATTCACGTTCTGGTTCTCGTTTCGTGTTGGCTACTGATCCAGTTTGACGAAATTTTTGCACTAATTCTAGAACGTATTTTCTAGCAACAAGTTTATCTGGATGCGTTTCATTGAACAAATTAGCTGTACGGTTACCGCACTCATCATTCTTGAGAAAAATTGTTATTATTTCAACTCTTTCCGCGATCGTATACACCATTATTGCAGAAAGATATTCTGCAGCTTTGGTCAAGTAATTCACGCTAATGTCGTTCAATCAAAGATCAGTTTGACACCAATAGACGTCTACAATTGCGATTTGGCGAATAAAATTATCTCATACATGTTTTTGTTGTACTCGAATTTGAGTCAAATTCGAGAGAACGTCTTTTTATCGATTGTTAAGGACCTTAAAAAAATTTCGATCAAGTTAATTAGGATGGAAAAAAAAATTGAAACGCAATTGCATGTAATTTGTTTGGTGAACAGTTAGATCATTTGAGTCCTTGACAATGATAATTATTTTTAAATAGTTGCTTTATCAGATATTGTTTTTATTAATTGAGTGAATAAGAAGGAAAGTACCTTTCGAATGAGGTATCACTTGCCATATATTGGCATTTAAAATTGTAGGGGTGGTGGTCACAGCTCCGAGGGATGGAATGTATTTCGGGTGAATTTCATCGCGAACGATGTCCCACTCGAAAATGTAGTTGACGTGTTCGAGTGTTTTCATATAATCCGTTTCTGCCTACCTACAGAGCCGCTGTTTCGTTTTCAATGGCCCACTCTGTATTAGCGGTACTAGGTCAGTTCATATCCTCAACTGAAAGTTTTTCATTCTAAGACTTATATGTTTCTTTGGTTAATTTTCAAAGAGAATAACAAAAATTAATGGAACAATATGACGAAATATCATTATATCACTATAGTGTAGTAGAATAACCATACAAATCCAAAAAGAGTCGATAATTATGACAGAGGTGTCCGTTTGTAGAAAAACTGAGTATCTAATTGTTCTGAAAAAAATGCCCTTCGCACCTCCAAAGGACTACATTGTACTATTAGAAAAGCAATAAAATTGTAGTTGAAATACACCAGAACAGATAAGATTTTGCTCTCCAATCTAACCTTACCTAACCTAACCTAACAAGGTCAGTAAACCCCTTGAGAACGCCAAGATATAGACTTTCTGTTCGACAGAAAAATTAAAATTGAAATAGGGAATATGAACTTTCACGATTTTAAACTGGTAGTGAAATATTGTCTACTGAAAAACTGTTTCAACTCGGAAAATGACTTTTCAACCCATCAATTTAGCAATGATGATCTGTGATGAACTGCCTATCTGTAGGTTTTTAATGTAATCGTAATAAGGTCAAGTGATGTAACCGTGCCAAAAAAAAACGAGATATCGACGGGCATATCCGTTTTGAGGTCCCCCGAGACGATTGAGACCATTTCCAGAGTGAAGTCTGTCTGTCTGTCTGTCTGTAATCTACCACGATAACTGCCGAACAGTTTGACCAATCGAGTTAAAATTTGGTATGAAGATCAAGTGTCTTTTCAGAATGCGACCATCATCTGTCAAACGAAAGTGTCATTATTGAAAAATGAGTGAAACCATTTCGTATGGAACTTGACTCGCACTATGTCATTTGGAAGCCCTCAAACAAACTGCATGCAGAACAGTTGAAATTATTCACCCCGGCTCTGACTAGGACGACCCGTGTATGCTGCAATTGACTGGGGTCAAATGTCTCACTTGGTCAATTGAGCGGTTGATTGACTGTTGAATTGACTGATCAAATGTACAGCCCTAAAAATGTTTCATCAATGTTTTATTTCAAAATAATCCCATTTTTTCGAGGCCCGTGGCGGTCAAGTTCTGGGGTGTTCCACAACTGATTTTTTTATATCTACCTTCGTACCTTTACAATGACTTTGTTCTGAGTAAACCTTTGATTTTTTTTTCTATTTCTGTGTTGTTAATTTATTGTAAGTCCCAGTCATGTTCTTTTACTTCTTCCTGAGTGACCTGCTACAAATGTATTATAACATGTTTACGTAGTCAATCAATTTATCTTCTTCTACTATCAAAAGTTGAAGATTTGAAATCTTCCGAAACTAACGTTATGATTCTATACAGTGCTTCTCCCCCCCTCTAATTTTTGGAACGATTATACATACACAAGTGAAATTTGGAAACTGAATATTAAAGGTTGTAAACTTCCCTACTAGTGATGATAGATGACGAAATCGTCAAAGATGACGTCACAAGGCCATTGTGACCAATAATTTTAAATGGAACCCTACGGCAAGCGACACCTCTTTTAAAATGTATCGAAAAAACCTATTCAGTGATACTAATTTTGTATGTGTTTATGGCAGTTTTGGCAACTCGCTTTTAAAAAACGCAAAGCTGTGATGAATTAAATCAGTTAATACTAGAATTCCAAATTCGAGTTCCGCCTCTGGATAGTTGTCAAATAAGCTGACGTTTTTGTTAGTCTCCCTAATTCGACGTTTTTGTAATTGTCCAAGTTTGTGTACATTTAATAATTTGTGTATTGTTGATCGAACGTTTAACTGTTTTAGCAGCTTTTGGTACTTTCAATATTTTTGAACACTTTGATAATTTGTTGAACTGTTTAAGTGCTTCAAGAAGCGAAATGGTACGTGCTATAGGTGATAAAGTAGCAGCGATCCTAATTCTTGGTGAAGCTGGACAAAATATTTATGCAGCAGAACGCATTTTCAATGAGAGGTTCCCCGATCGCCCCGTTTCGAGGACTTATTTAAGGATGCTTCTTCGTAAGTTTGAAACAACGGCTAGTATTAATGATGCGAAACGATCTGGCAGACCACAAAAAAATTTATATACTGGCAGAAGTAATAGTTAATCCTACTTCTTCAACAACTCACGTTGCATTTACCTGTGAAGTTAGTCGAAGTACAGTACACAGGGTGTTGACAAAAACAATTTAGTTCAAGTGACGAAAGTACTTTCTATCTAAATGGAAATGTAAATACACAGAATGTGAGGTATTGGAGTGACGCAAATCCTCACCTGTTTCGTGAAACATATACCCAATTTTCCCAGAAGGTGAATGTTTGGGCAGGTATCCTGGGAAACCACATCATTGGGCCTCTTTTTTCAAATACTAATTTAACTGGTGAGGTTCATCTGGAGCTGTTGCAAAACGCAATAGAACCGTTAATCCTTGAAATTTTGGAAGATAATCCTGATGAATTCGGCAATTTGGAAATAACCTTCCAACAGGATGGTGCTCCTCCACACTATTACGGTGCAATAAGACGGTATTTGGATAGAGAATATCGTGGTAGATGGATTGGACGACGAGGTTCAACGGAATGGCCAGCTCGATCACCGGACCTCACACCTTTGGATTTGTTTCTGTGAGTGTACCTTAAATCGGAGGTTTACGGCACTGAACCTGACAATATTGACGTTTTGAAACAACGTATTGTTGCAGAATGTGAGGCTGTTTCCGCAGACACATTTGCAAAAGTACGAGAAGAGTTTGAAAATAGGATATTTCACTGTCAGGAAGTAAATGGAGGTCACTTCGAGCAATTTTTTCAAGTAAATACTGATTCTTAAATCTGTAATTAATATCATATGGAATTTAAATTTTAATGTTTACTAATGAGCCATTGAAACTGCCATAAACACAAACAAAATCAGTATCATTGAATAGGTTTTCGATACCTTTCAAAAGAGGTGTCGCTTACCGTAGTGTTCCATTTAAAATTATTGGTCACAATGGCCTTGTGACGTCATCTTTGACGATTTCGTCATCTATCATCACTGGTAGGGAAGTTTACAACCTTTAATATTCAGTTTCCAAATTTCACTTGTTTATGTATAATCGTTCCAAAAATAAGAGGAGGGGAGAGGACTTTTGAGAAGCACTGTATAGGTAATCTAACTTAAACCACAAAAAAAGTAAAAGGAAACTGGTTTTCTCTCGGAATGATTCAACTCTTGAATTCCATAAAGATATAAAGGAAATAATAATTCAAATCACATCGCTTTTGAAAATACTCATTCCTCATTTATTACACACATGGATGTGAGCAGTAATTATTTCATTTTTTTATATATAAAAAAATGTAAGTATCTTTAGGATATATTTATGGTTGCTTTTCTATTTATTTCTTGGATGTTAAAAAAATATAAAAAAGAGATTGCTCTGTTTATCACAAATTGTTTAGTTGATAAACAATTGAAATATGGACAAATTGAAGTTTTTTTTAAAAATAAATAAACCAAATTAATTTTTTAAAACATTGTTTACCCAACTATTAATTTTAACTTTTTTTGGAAAAAACGGAGAAGGGGAACTTGTTTGACGATTTAAACCTCCATTCGTATGTATATCGTTAGGGGTGAAACGGTAGAGAAGTTTTTACGTCCCATTTCTCTCCTTCAGGGGTGGAATTACCAATTTCTCGAATTGGAAAGACATTCATTCATTTGTATCCAATTTTATGACTCACAGTACTCCTATGCAAATTTTCAACTACAATTCCACTCCCGTTCAGGTTGAATACTCAAAAACCCTTCATTTGAAAAAATACACCCAAATACCAATTACCATGACTCCAACTTCACAACTAACGGCACCCTTTCCTTTCCCCTCATTTCACCACTTCAGGGGTTGAATAAAAAAACACTGTAACACTTATTTTCATGACTTACTTCAAAACTAACAGTACTTCAGTATTTTCACCTCATTCTCACCCCATTAGGTAATGAATATTTAAAAAAAACCTCTCTTACGATTCATTTATATCACTATATGAATTCGCTGTCAACACAATCGAACAATCCCTGTAATTAAACGTGAAAAAAATCACTTGAAAACTCAATTATAATTTTTGTTGACCCTATTCGTTTATAACTCATGGATTATAATGATTCAAGACCTCGTCATATCTTGATGTCATTGACTATAGATGTGTTAAGGGAAATAATTTGGCAACATTATCCAAACAATTATGGCACTTTCTATAAAGACGATATCCCTGAGAAATAATAACACAATAATCTCGAATAAAATTGAAAAACTGATATTTTTTTTCTGTTGAAAATACATTCCTTTGAGAATTATCGTTCCTTATTTCCTTGAGAACTCAAATTGAAGAACTTACTCTTTGTGCAAGTTTTTGACTTATCATCCGTTTTCCCAAGGCTATCACAGGTTCTACAAGCCATATGGGGTTGAGGAAATGTATCTGTTTGATGTTGTTGTTGAAAACTTTCTGAAACAACAAGGATGTGTATTGTATTATGATTGCTCATATTCCCATATGTACGTTTCACCAGTTGAGATGCATTAATCTAGAAACGACTGATACTGATAATAATAATGATGTACTTATTTAACTTTGACACATTTCTGAAAGACATTCATAAAAGATTTTACTTAGTTGGACTGAGATGACACTTCAATTTATCTCCTGCTGATGATATTAAAAAAAGACCTCAAGCCAAAGGCCGAAGCTGTGTCCTGACGCACAGGTGATTAAAATTGACCAGTGCCTTATAAGAATTTTCGAGATCTGGTAAATTAAATTCGATAATTTTTTCAAAATTTGTGGAATGTGTATTGGACGAGATGGGCTGAGATTATATAAGTAAGTATAGAGATTACAATATTATATCTTCGGAGAAAAAGTAAAGTAATCTTAATTATAATTTTTCTATTTTTCGTTTCAAAAAATAAAACAACAATCAATTGACCAGTTTTACACGGGTGACATTAGCGGGACAATTCTTTCAATGAAATTAAATATTAGATGAATTAAAGAAGTAGTCAATTGACGACTCCTACAATGGTGATATTGGCGGGATAGAAAAAGTATGGTATGATTTTTCTATAAATATAAAAAATTGTATTAATTAATTATAAATTTCCTGATAAATTTTTATAAAACCAACAACGGTCAATCGACAGGTTGTACAATGGCAACATCGGTGGAATTTTGTCTGAATAGTTTTACAGAAATAATAAACAGAAAAAAGTTGGGTTTCTTATATTTTGAGTGACAGTTTGGTGGGATAATTGATTTATTTTATGAGGTTATTTCTCATGAGGAACTAAAACACAGTCAATTGACGGGTTGTACATTGTGACAACGGTGGGGTATTTTTAATGAAGTTCAATATTATTAGAAGAATCAAAAACGGTCTTAATACCGACTGTTACAGAGTGTTACATCCATCGAATATCAAATTCTCAGGATTCTAATTTGACAACAGTATCTAACGTTTTCAATAATAAACATGAAAATAGAATCCAAAGTGAAATTGAAATATAAAAAAAATATTTTACAAAAAAAAAATGGGAATGCCTCGAATTGCTTCCAGAAATGCTAGCAAGGAAATGGTGGGTTATTCTTCCTCTGCAGTGGATATCTCCATGCAAAAATTTCTCGATAGTGATAGCTGATTCATGTTGTGGTATGACATGTCGAATTATTTCCCAAAACTCACAAAAAATGGAGCGGAGATGTCACATGATTGATGAACTAGTGATGAAGATTTTATATTTGATATTCCAGAACTGGAAACTGATTATGGGAACACATTTATGTTCACCAATTAACCTAATCACATTATGAATCGACCTGTCGATTTTGCGGACATTGCCGACGGACAATGATGATTGTAGTTATTCGACTCATTCTGAAATAATAGTCCACTATCAGCTGAATTTTTCAAAACAATCAGATCATATCGTGTGATTCTGGAAAGTGTGTCGGATGACAGGCAATTATGAAAATATTTATTACCCATATTGTCACGTCCTGCTTTGGTGACCCTGCCCTGCCCTGGCTTGCGAGAGATTAAACCATTTTGATTCTGTGATTGTGACCACCCTGGTATAGTGAAATAAAAAAAGTGAAGTGGAAGCTATTGTGTTTATCGAAAATATAAGGAGCAAAAATAAATATAATGGTGAACACAAAAATACTAGTGAAGTTTATTGAAATTATAGGAAAACGAAAAAAAAAACAATGATGAATACAAAAATATCAAGTGAAGTAATCAATGGGGGTATGTACCAAAAAGTAGATGGAAGTAACACTTATAGTATTTCTAATCCCAATTGGACCAACATAAAGAGTTTCGTGCAAGATTTCTCTTCCCAATTGCCTTGCCTTGACATATGCGTCGGTATATTATTTTCGAGAGGTATTTTTCCAGTTACTTATTCTCACAATTATAGCAATTGATCACATCATGTAAAAGTAGACACATGTTATCCCAACTGAATTTTATTAGTTGTTTCAAAAGGTCTCCAGAAAGCCATATTGATAAAATTATTTTCAATTAATGAATCCTAACCTCACCAACACACTGCACTGATTAAGGAATATTGTGAACTAGCAAAATCATGCGGCTTCAGAAACCAGATGTCCAATCCAGCTAGCCGAGCTTTTATTCCTCAAATATATTTACTAATAATATGGGCAACTAGTGCCTCACCACTTAACCTTTTTATGATTGTACCAGGAACGCTTTGAAAGTAAAAACACTGGTAGTATATACATTTTCCATTTGCCGGGTAGTGCATATGAACACTCCTCGTAGTGCTCTTATTTTTATTGCCGTTCCAATCAAGATTAGAATAATATTACATTATTACAAAAACCAAGGGAAGGAGATGTGTCATCATGGACCGACAGCATGAAACAGGCACATGTAAAAAGACCCGAGTCAAAAACAATCATTTCAATTCATATAAAAATTATCGTTTAGTCATGATTCATTGCGCTGTCTATTGCGTAATCAGCTTTCCTGCCATTGAGCACTCAGAGATTGGATTGAAACCCGATACCTGGTTAATGAACCGCGATGAACTTTGAATTTGCAGGAAATACTGTATTTCAATGAATGTTATACTGGATGATGAATTACTAATAAATGAATAAACTACGGAATTTTCAAATCTGCGTTTGATTATGTTAAAATTTCATTTTCAAATCTGGTATATTAATTTTGAATTCTGAAAAAAAAATTATCGGTGTATTTCTATCGGGTACTATTTTTCATACTTGACAATATAATACCTTGAGTATTATCGCGAAGCTCTTCAGGATGGACGGTGTAGTTTGGATTAAATGGCCGAATTTCACATTCTTTAAATCGTAAACTAGAACATCACCTAGGGGGTAGTCCTCATGCAACCGCACTTCAGTAACATTGTAAGTGTGTGCAAAAAAATCGTAGATGTTGTAAGTTTTCGTATTTCCATCGGGAATACGAAAAATAATTACCCTGTAGCCATCTACTGTTGCTTTCGGAAGGGGAACATAATACCTGTAAAGAAATAATACTTGAGGCAGTTTGGTAGATTAAATCATTAATGTAGGGTTCTCTGGAGCGGGTTTATAGAATGGTAACGAAAGCTCAATGGTTTTTACGTAATATTCGGAATATTGACTACCTGAATTTCACTGTGTATTCGGAAGTAAACAAAAATTCACTGAAAAGGAAAACTGTAGATTATGAGAAGGACCATCAAACCCACTTCAAATGACTCAGCCATACTCTGGAGTGATAGGTCTGTCCCTTCACATGGAAGCCAGGATGTGCAATCAATTCTCTTATTTCTTAATTCTAAATTATTCTCTCGATGATGTGGAGACCACCATCAGATTTTTTCCTACAAACTCTCACCCCTGAATGAAAAACAACTACACAAAAAAATATGGTATGATTTCTCATTATGCAACGTTGGCTGCAAGTAACCAACGTAAGGTTATGTATTTTTACAATATTACATATTATCAGTATTTTCACATGATTGAACGTGTACACATATCAAGAAGTAATATATGGTATTATATTATTTACTATGTAACCTAAGCATATAAATTATGTAGGTAGATTGTAGACAATAGATTGCAGGGGGTCGATATGGCTATTCAGCCTCTCCGTATCTCGACCTGTGAGATCTGTTGTACTTTACCCGTCATCTTCCCTTTCCTTCAAGGCACATGTGTTCAGTCAGGGTTCCGTAATAAGCATAGTTGTGAAACCGCTTTGCAATGTGCCCTCCATGATTGGGAGAACACTTTGGAAAAAAATGTTATGATAGTGACAGTTTTTTTTGATTTGCAAAGGACTTTCGAGACTATTGACAGAACCAGATTATTGAAAGAATTGTAAGCTGTCGGAATTGTAGATGCAGCATTACAATGGATTGCGTACTATTTGGATAATCGGAAGCAAAAGTAACGACTTAACCATGTTACATCTAGCATAATGGATATGAATATGGTTGTACCTCAAGGTAGTGTTCTGGGTCCTTTATTGTTTCTAGTGTATATAAATGATATAGTTGAGGTAGTGAATGGATGTTGTATACACCTATTTGTTGATGACGCTGTTATTTATTGTACTGGAAATAACCGTTCGATATGCTTCAATACAATTCATGGAAATTTAGAAGCTATACACAATTATTGCTGTGAAAATTTGTTGAAAATAAATACGAACAAAACTAAATGGATGTTGATCAGTAGAGACAAAATGTATAAGAAAGTGATGAAAACAGCACCGAAATCGTCTATTGGTGGTGTCCAGATAGAGTTGGTTGAGAAATTTGAATAATCAGGGGTATTAGTTGATCGCCAACTGTACTTTAATGATCATGCAAAAAATGTGATAAAAATAATTGCCACGAAAATCAACTATTCGAGGAGATGTTCTCAGCATCTTACCCAATGGAGTAAAATTATGATTTACAATACTCTTATACTCCCTCATTTCAACTACTGTGCCACTGTTTCATCTGGTGAATCAAAATATGCTAAACCGATTACAGAAATTACAAAATCGACCCATGCGAATTATTCTTTGTTGTGCAAGAGATACGTCGATAAATTCAATGCTAGATACCCTCAATTGGTTACCGGTTAGGAATTATCTATCATATCACTCCCTCATATTCATTTATAAGATTAAAACCGGTATGACGCCTGAGTATTTGCAGAATATTTCAATCCTCAATCAGGAAGTTCATGAGCAGCACACTAGATATAGAGGCAACCTTCGTGTTCCCCTGGTTGGCAGAACATATAGCCAAAATTATATTTTTGTCAAAGGGGTACAACAGATTTCCAATTGATGTAAAGAATTCTGGAAGTCTTGATATTTTTAAAATTAGGCTGAAGAAGCACCTCAAATTAAATCATTTTTTATTTTTTTTATGTTGTGTATGTTCTGCATGTTTGTTCATTATGCTACATATGTTCCTTTGTGAGTACTTATATATATATATTTTTTACAAATTTCATATTTTTATATTATCATTTTTTTTTTGTGTTACTCATTGTACTTGATATTAGTTATATGACTAAATCGACGATTTATATATATTTATATAAATATATATATATATGCAACACCAAATGTTAAGACTGGGGAGAGTTGGAGAAGTAAATACTCCAACATCATACCAATCAAATGTTACGCCACTGGCCTACTATGTGGGATCACTCCATCAAGAAAAGACCAAATAACGCTAAGGAAATCTCAAATATATTCCTATACTTGAATAATCCTTCCTTGAAAAGTTGCTCGTCAAAGTAAGTACTTTGACTTATAGGAAACATCAATTACTTAGAAGTAATTGAACCGAGATTATTCCTCGAGAGCGGCTTCGAAAAATATCCCTTTCTCTCTATACTCGGGAATATGGGGCTTATCATCTAGAGGTACGTACCGTTCTCAGAAAGCTTGTGAAATAATGCACTTGGAAAAGCATAAGAAATATACATATATATTTCATAAAAGTTACAAAGTATTTCATCCGTTCTATATACTGCTAAAATGATACAATAGTCAAAAAATAGTGGAGAGTGTACATTGAGTCAGTTTTTGTCAGTCTCAAAGTCAAGTAGACTGAATATAAGTAAGAATGACATCAATTGTTGAAACGACTATTGCTAATTATTATTTGATAACTATGGGAACATGAAAATATGGAGATACATTCAAGAACACATAGAAATTATGAATGATTCAATTTGCCCAAACATGAGATACAGAAGAATATTTGAACCTACTCCATTACCACCAGGTTTCAACAGTTATTCACCAAGTATTGGTTTTTACACGATATTAGTTTAATTGTATTGATATTTTAGTTATTTCCGCGCAAGTTGTTTATTTACTTTTGAATCCCACTGTATATTAGACTATAGTTGTATGGAACTGTTTTTCTATGAGGTCATGAACTATCGATCAGAGGTTTCCGTTCTCGAAGCATTGATAAAATAATGTTTGATTATGGTAAATACTGTTTACTTGCGTATTCACTTTGTGACGTCATTACTCCTGCAGTCCGGTTCAACTGATGTGAATTTTCTTTCTTAATAGTTTCGCAAGTTCACTGGCAAGGTGATTAAATTCGTACACTTCCCATCTTCATGGCATTACATAGCACTCGAATGAAAATTAAATACCTCTGAAAGGACATGTTACTTGAACGACGTCTGGGTACCGAATACAACTGTTTGTCTCGTGGTCGATCTTTTATATCATCCACCCTTCAACGGATTGCTTTCATCGTTCGCGGGTCAAATCCTAACATCGTAGTTATCTTCTACCTGTCATAATAAATCACTTTCCTAGTAATTAATGGCGTGTCAGAGAAATGTAGAAAAACGAACGTTAAATATATTTCGTGGTCGTGTTACATCAATGAGCTCTCAAAACCCATAATTTATAGTTGTTCTGTTTACTAAGAAATTCCTTAGATATACGTAATGAGGATGATGTGTTTGTGACTCATTTGTAAAAGTAGGACTTCTTATATGCAATCCGAGCTGCCCAGTGTTTATTCTAATTTTAAAGTGCCTTCGTTCATTAGTTTGGTCGCGTATTTGATTTCCGAATTTATTTTCATTCTTAGTGAATTAGGTAGAGTCTTATTTATCTGGTGGTTTCTTATGCTTGAAAGTTTTTCAGTACTCATGAGGGCAAGACATTTCGAGACTCCTTGCAAAGTTTATTAGTTCCCTGGTAGCTAAGTTCCTGATGTCTGAGGGCGTTAGTGAAACCCCTTCAAGGAACTTGAGCCTTCTGCAGTTTAAAATATATGACTTCTTTGGAACAATTTCCATTCAGGATCGGAGCTTTCAGTTCGCACTGTCGCCCCCTTGTGGATGAAACCAGCATTGTTTTGCTGGGATTAACATGTAGTCCCTCCTTTGTGCATCAGCTTTCGATAATGCGATTGGATATCATCCCCTAATGTTTACCCCTGATAGTAACGACCAGGTCATCAGCGTAACCAGATTCATATAGCTTTACTATCAGATTATTCACGATCAGAGACCACAGCCAAGGTGATAAAACTCCACCTTGGGGACAATCGGTATTCTGCAGTCATTCTGACCGTTTCCTCTTCGGGCGCAGTTACAATGATTCTGCATTTCAGCATTGCATGTATCCATCTGATCAGTAAGGTGTTTGAATTTTTTTCTCCAGTGATCTGATGACGGAGTCATGTGGGTAGTTATCAGAAGCACCCTCTATATCTATGAATGCACATAGAGCCATTTATTTGGCCGAGTCTTTTCACTGCTCTCAACTAGGCATTGTGGAACATTGATCGTTAATTTGTCTGCTTCATAGGCAAACTGTTTTTTGTGAAGCGGTCTGTCCAAGAAGTTCCCACTCCTTATATGACAGTCTGTCATTTTCTAAGATGTTTCCAGAAAAAAAAAGGTGAGACTGATGGGGCGATAATACATTGATTCATCTTTCAGTCTCCCAGTCTTTGGTATGGACACCACTTCAGTCTCTCTCCAAGTTTTCGGTATGTGACCGAAAATGAAATCTTCTTTGAACAACTTTTTCAACAAGGTCTCCATCATCTCAAGGCCATTTTCTGATGAGGCGGGGTAATTTATTATGTCCTTTTCGGCAGATTTGAAAGGTTCGAAGCTCTCATTGGTGCATTTGATCTTTTGGGCGGTGAAGATTTCTCCCGCTAGGCTTCTGCTGGATCTATTGGGGTTAATGTCAACCCCTTCCAGATGAGCACTTCGTAGTTCGTCTTCCACAACCTGGGATCCAGGAAAGTGTGTCTGAATGAGAATACTTATGATTTTCTTCTGGTTTTTCTGCGTATCCACCGTCAGATGGAACCTTCTGGAGGCGTTGAGCTGGGGCTAATCATATAAGCCCCTCACACATTTGCCTCCATGTTTTTCTGATAGGGATGAGTCGGAGTAGCGAGTAGGTAACCAGACTGCTACGCGAAAAGCTCGGGTTTTATTCCTAGCATTGTTTTTCTTTGTCAAAATCAGTTCCAGATACTAACATCCTTCAATTCATATTGAAAACTTTATATATATATACATATATATATATATATATATATATATATATATATATATATATATTGATATAATGCGTTGATTGCGGTCGTTTTTTAATTTTATTTTATATTTGTTCATTTACTTTCCACAATCAAACATCATAACAAAAAAAAATGTTTTTTTGTGTTTTGTTTCACTGATATTCTACTAGCTTCGTTATTTTCCCAAAATCTCTAAGCTAATTCAATATGTATTAATGGATAAATGCCCACATAAATATTCAATATCTTCGGCTATGCTCGTTACCTTCTTTCCTTCACCTTATTTCCTTCACCTCAACTAACTCAATCGTTACGCCTATGGATCTCAGAAGTTGGTTCTTCTGTGGAGCCCTCTTGACGTCAATTTAAAAAATTAGCAATTCATTGTTGATGAAACATTGGAAATAAAGTAGAATTTCATCAAAATAATCATTTCCTTTATTCAGGAAAAGCTTATTACCACCTAGTCTGCGATAAATAACCTAATTATAGCTTCAGAACAAGTATATACAGCAAAAAATGGAATTATAGGATAATAAAGTGAATTCAACCTCGTTTTGTAGGTTAGGTGTTATTTCAAAATAATTCGTGAAAGTTCGTTCAAAATTCAGTTCTTATTTGCAATGTGGCAACTTTAATGGTTTCAACAAATACCTGGGACCTCATGTACCAAACTGCTCAGCGTTTTGGATTCTCTCCCATTCTTGGAAATGGCAATTACTCTTGTCAATTGGGACTTCTCCTCCTTTATGAATTTCCAATGAAACAAAGGTAATGTTAACTCTGCATTTGTGTATTTTTTATCTGGTAGTGTTCTTCATATTTTACTGATGTTTTCGTGGCTAATAATTGATTTTATTCCAAATTGTTTGTTTGTTCAAAATTAAAATTTTTGACCTGCTTCTTCCAAAAATTATTTTCTCTACAATCCCCTCGCTTATTGATTCTCTCCCCTTGATACACATTTTGTTTTTCTTCTCGAATTTTCGATTTTGATACACCATTTTTAGCACTTTTCATCATTTTCACTTCTTTGACAGTTTTTATTCATGAAACTTTTCTAACTACCTTATAATCTATATACAATACATGCAAAAGTATTCTTTTGACGTTTCTGCTTTTCTTTATTTTCAAAATTACTAATTTTGCATCAAGATCTCTCCTGGCATCTTATTGGCTGTTGTGTTCTTATCTAATTCCATATACAGGATGTTTGATCTTTTAATATTCTGTTATCTGCTTGTGATCACAAAATATATTCATAAATTTTGATTTCAAAAATTTTCAAAATTGATTGTAATGTTGGAAACATGTTTATTTCAAACATAGGTTTCGATTAATATTATACAAAGTTTCAGAAAAAAGTTAGAATTTTCAGAAAAACTGTAAAATAACTTTGCACAGATTACCAAATACGAATATTTTAATATTTATGGGTTTTTTCTTTATTTTTAATACTATTTCAACTCTTTGAACATTTAACCTACTTCTAAACATAACAATATATATATATATATATATATATATAAATATAATACATATATATATATATATATATATATATATATATATATATATATATATATATATATATATATATATATATATATATAGAGTTTTTGAGTGAGATTAAGAGCAATTTATTATCATTATGATTGAATGAATCTGTAAAACGATTCCTTCGGTTTGGGAATGAGAAGAATTATTGTAACTTTCCACGTTGAAAATTTGAAAATAACATGAATCCTGGTAGTTTAATTCAGCTATAACTGTGATTCGAGAAATACTTTCATCAAATATCATTCGTGCTAGAGGATTTTATGGCATTTTGGTCAATTTTTCCACAAGTAATTTGCCTCTAGGGCTTTGCTTCGTGTTAATAAGACCGCAAGAAGCACTCAGCAAAATTTCCAAGCAAAATGCTTTCTCGAAAATTTGAAAAACGTTTGAGCGATAAAACCCCTTGCACTCACGATATGACCCTCGATAATCCATATATACATTAATTTACTTACACTCTTTCCATATTCTCCTGCATATTTGGCAATAGGGGATGTTTATCTTCGAAAAGCTCTGGATACAAAGATCTCATGGTATAGTACATGTCAAGTTTTTCTTTGACTTTTTCCTTATTGAACTTGTTGAATAAGATGAATCCTGTTATCATCTGATCGGCTAAAAATGCAATTATGATAGGAAAGTTTTTTAGATTTCTTGAATTCTCTAGAATTTCTTCAACAAATTTTTTTCTATCAATTAAGTATTCAACTATGGAGTGAAATACGCTGGTTCAAAATTACACAGAAAATGGATTCACAATCAATGGAGGCACAAAACCTAAGTTCTGTGCTTTATATACAGGGCGTTAGTGAATAAGTGCGACAAACTTCAGGAGGTGATTCTGCATGAAAAAATAATGACAGTTTGCTATATAACTTTTGTCCGCAAATTCTTCGTTTTTCCGAGATTCGGGGTGTTAAAATTTTTCTTAAAAACTGACTATTCATTCATTGCTCTGAAACCGGTCGGGACATGCAGAAGAAATTTGGTGAGTTTCAACGAGTAGTTATTGCGCATTTTTTGACATGCAATTAAAAATTTCATGTTCATTATTGGCGTGCATACGGGTAATGATCTCAATCTTTTTCAAGAAAAAAAATGGTACGCCACTGAAGTATTGCGAATGAAGAATCATTTTTGAATTTCCCGTTCAATTTGTGACAAAAAATCTCTCTTGATTTTTCTTCGTATGGGGCGCCGTTTTTATGCAAAAAAATAAGATATCTTGACGCATATTTTTCATTCCTGTAATACATTATCAAGAACTATCTAATACAATAACGTTAAACCAGAACAATAACAGAAAATAACACTGATTGATGAATAGGCGCAAAGCTACAACAAATTTTCGAAATGACCTCCTTCAGACGTGATACAAGATTCAACTCTTCGCCTCATTGATTGTCGTATTCACGCAAATAATCCTGGTGTATTTCTTATTCTCTCACAGCCGGCTATAATTTGATTCCTCAGGTCTTCAACATTTTTGATGAAAGTGGAATAAACTAAAGACTTACAAAAACCCCAATTGCAAAAAATTAGAGGATTTCAATCCGGAGATCGAGCAGGCCAATGTTTCGTACCTCCTCTACCTATCCAACGATGTGGATATACTGTATCTAAGTGATTACGTACAATGATGCTAAAATGGACTGTTACACCATCATGCATGAACCAGAAGTGTTTTCTCAGCTGTGAAGGAATTTCTTCAAGGAGAACAGGTAACTCTTCCTGTAGGAAATGAGGGTTAGAGTCGCCTGTTAGTCGTTGTGGAAGAGAATATGGACTGATTGAATGATCATCAAGTACCCCAAGCCATACATTTACTGAAAACTGTTGCTGAAAATGAGCTTCAAAAATTCCATATGGATTTTCCTCAGCTCAGAGGTGATTGTTATGGAAATTTCGTATAGACTGTCGTCCAAAATGAGCCCCGTCAGTAAACAGAACGTCATTAAAAAAATTAGGGATTTGAGCGATTTGATGAAGAATCCAATAGCAGAAAACTAGACACGGAAAAAAGTCTCTAGGTGGTTGAGCGTGCACACGTTGAATATGAAACGGATACAATTGCTGTTCTTTGAGAATTCTAAATACAGTGAAGTTGCTTACATTCAGTATGTTGGCAATTTTTCTAGTACTTGTTTCAGGTGACTCCGCAATTAACTCGAGAACTGCTTTTTCTAAGGTGCGTTCGATTATAGACTCCTAGAGTAGAGTAAAGTTTTTGAAGGTTTCTTAAATTTACTCTGGAGTTGAGTACTATTCATGTAATATTCGAACGGTGCGGAATTTATTTGTAGTTGTTTACAAGGTCCGAGTGACAGAAGGTTCTGACATCGAAAATATTGTTAAAAAAAACGAAAAATGACAACAACGGTCAAAGTTGATGAAAACCGGAGGAAATATTGTTCACAATAGCAGATAATTTTTCTAGAATCTTGTTCGCCAATTGTAAATTAAATGTAAGTATTTATAGTAGGGGATGACAATGGTAGATTCGAAGGTCATGTGATGGTTTCGAAGCAGCTTTATTGAAAATAGGTCGTAGGTTAAGAATTCGAGTGGGATAGTATGAACTTGGTAGACCATATGTTTCTCCAAGATTACAACTATTATCAGTGAACAGTATTGAACACATACACATAAATAATCTCAATCTTGGGTTGGATGTGAGACACAGCATAAAGAGATTCTCCGTCCCCCAGAGTTGTGTCAATTTTGTGGAGTTAAATAAACCCAGCTATTTTGTAGAGTTACGAGAGATAACTCGGTAGCGAATACTCTGGTATTTTCGAACGACAGTCTTATAGTAAAATATACATATCTTTCCGATTTTCGAATGCTATTTAGTAAATTATACTCGATGGAGTTAATAATCGAACGCACCTCTAGTTGCACAGTTCGTACTTCTCGAGGGCGCCCGCAGTCAGCCGTTTGTTTCTTAAATGTACTATATTCGCGAAAACGTTGGTGAAGACGAGCAAATATTGTGTGATGGGGTACCCTACGTCCTGGATACAACTCAGCATACAATCGTCGAGCTTGCCGACCATTTCCATTACTTCGACCATAGAAAAATGCATATCTGACAATTCCGCATTTGTATAATTTTCCATTCTTTTCGATAAAAGAAATATTAATTACCTATTATCATTAATGTTATACCAAACTAAACGCTTCGAAATGAAGGAATGCTAAATTGACATTTCGTTGAAATATTCGTATTTAACAGAATGTTGACAGTAGCCTACTAGCATCGCTACTAGATAATGTATTAAAGTAATGACAAATACGCGTTAAGATGTTTTATTTTTTTGCATAAAAACGGCGCCCCATACGAGAAAAGGCAAGGAAGATTGTCTGTCACAAAATGAAAAAAAAAATTCAAAAATGTTTTTTTATTTGAAATATCTCAGTGGCGTACAATTTTTTTCTGTAAAAAAATTGAGATAATTACCCGTATGTGCGCCGATGATGAACAAAAAATTTTTAATTGCATGTCAAAAAATGCGCAATAAATTCACCAAATATCATTTGCATATCTCGACCGGTTTCAGAGCAATAAATAAATAGTAAGTTTTCAAGAAAAACTTTAACACCCCGTATCTCGGAAAACGAAGCATTTGCAGACAAAAGTTATTTTTTTTTCATGCAGAAACACCTCCCCTGATGTTTGTTGCACTTATTCACTAACACCCTGTATATCTACAAGACTTCCAAATTGTTACGATTTTTCAAGGGGTTCTTCTGAATTCGCCAGTTTTTCAACATTGAAAATGTACAATTGCCATTAATGGATACAGATAAATAATCAATGTACTCCTTAATAAGCCCGAAAGAGTGAAATAGGTTCGTTTTTCATACTCACACGGTGTTTCAGGTAGATGCGGTTGATCCTCGAACCATTTTCTCAGGATACGAATATCATCTTTGAGGTTTTCTTCGGTTTTTTTGTTGACAATCAGTGCTTTCTTGAGAATTGAAGGAAGGTCTTCAAAATAGTTTGATGTGGTCATTTTGCGATATGTCTCAAGCGGAGCCACTGGTAGGTAACTTGAAAAAAACATATTTCAGGTATATTTTTTTATGTTTGCATGTTCGAACATATTCCTCAAATGTTATATACCCAGCAAGTTTTTCATGATACAGTTCTACCAACTAACAATTGTATCTCAAACACATTTCGAAAAAAAATGTTTTTCAAGTATTACATCACTTTTGCACTTTACCAGAAGTATGAGTGATATATCAACGGTCACATCCTATTATGAACTTTCCAAAAATGCTAGTGCCATACTGTGAAAAATGGTTTCGTATTATTAAAAAAATCTCCGTCTTTGCGGTTGTATGGCAACTATTTGGAACCGTCGAAATGGTATGTCATGGCGATTTTGGTGAATGACTACTTGAACATAATGAGTTGAAAAAAAAGGGCTGTAATACATATTTAATTTTTTTATTTTTTCAAAAATTATCCCGTTTTGATGAGTATGACGGAGTGTTAACTCTACTTTATCGGTATGACAATTCAATTCCAGCAGTTTTTTTCAATCAACTACCGGAAAATACAAGAATCATAGTGTAAACAATATTTAGAAATTTTCCACAAAGTTCAATCAATCGTTCTGAGATAACGCCCCGACGTTCAGCAGAATGACTATCACTTTTGTTTCAACAATGATGTAGTTCTACTTTTGGAGGGGTGGCATCCTTGCAACAAATAATAATAAAATATCTATTCACTTCTTATACATTATTCACAGTAAACCTATATGTAGATATAAAATGAACAGTGAACAAATAAAATACATCTTACGAGGCAGAATAATCCGCCTGTCTGTAAGGGATGGGAAGACTGTATCTGATATTGAATGGGAATCATGCATTGAAATAAGTACTTGGTACAGATAGAATTTCATACATTTTCTGTGATTTGATTCGCATCTTAGGTTTTCAGGAAGAAAACCGTGGAGTTTTGGTCCTAAATACTGGTAGGATTTCTGCCCAATTGATTTGTGCATTAATGGTGTGACGATTCTATGATTCCGAAGTGTAGCATATTTGTGGTTATAAGTAGTTGATTCTTTTTGTTTTTGTGTTGCACAACAGTTATGTTTATGAAAAATAACTGCCTGAGATCAAATATTCCAGATTCTGAGTGAAGTAGATCGCTAGGATTGTCGTAACATTCCCTAGGATACATCTGAGGAATATTTTCTGTATAACTTCAAGAGAATATAGATGAGTTTTCGTTACTCCACCCCAACCAATTATACCATATCTCAGATGAGGCTAAACAAGACTCTTGTACAGCATAATTTCCTGTTTTTGATTTAGTATGTTTGCTATCCGTTTGAATTTGTAGGGTATGCAAAATAGTTTTCTAACTGTGTGGTCTATGTGCTGGTCCCCTCTGAGATGGCTGTCAAGAGTTATTCCGAAATATTTTACTTTTTTTGTGGGTTTGATAACTGCCGTGTCGAAGATTATGATGTCATATCTTGGTGAAGAATTGTCATAACTACTAAATGGTAGGTGAAAGGTTTTCTCAAAGTTCATAGCCTGTGGTCGAACCACAACTTGATTTGTTCTAGGTCATGTTCCAATTTCTGTTTCAAATTAAACCAGTTTTTGTATTCGCAAAATAACACGGTATCATCAGCAAAACTCAGAATGTTGAAGTTGAAGTTTTGTAAAAAAACGTTGTTTGATTAAATATTGAATAGGATTGGTTCTAACACCGTCCCCTGGGGCACACCACCTGTAATACTTTCTCCGCTAATATGATTTCCCACTTTGACCTTTTGTTTTCTATTGTAAAGATAACTTCAGAAGAGATTATCTGCTATGCCTCTTATTCCCACATCCTCCAGAAGATTCAGTAAGATAGTATGGTCAACGGTTCCGAAGGCTTTCCTACGGTCTATGAATACAGTAATAGATGGTTAAGATTCATTCAAGTATGTATAGATTTGTTGGGTTAGTTTTTTTATTGGGTCCTGGGTTGACATATTATCTCTGAAGCCGTATTGAGATTCTGATAATAATTGGTGTTTTTCTAGAAATGTGTTCGATCTCTTTTAAATGACCTTCTCTAGAATTTTGGCAAGACTAGTTGAGAGTGAAATTGGTATGTAGTTTGCTACATCAGACTTAGTTCCAGATATTCTGCTTTGATATCAGCATAGCCAGGGGCCTTTTTATTTTTGAGTTGTGATATAATATATTTTAACTCAATTTCAGTTGTAGGTAGCAATATTGAGTGATTACATGCACTTTTCTTCTCATAGTAGTCTGGCTTTCTATTTATGTTTCGTGCCAAATCTCCACCTACGGAAATAAAATGATTATTGAATCTATTTGCTATTTCTACTGGGCCATTGATAAGTTCGTTATTTTTTGTTTTTATCGAGTTAATTGGTGTAGGTTCTTGCTCGGTTAGTATTTCATTAACGGTATGCCATATTTTTTTTAATCATTTCCCCTCATTTTCAAAACGATTGCTATAGAACTCATTTTTTGTTTCACTAATTAGCTTATCTGATATTTTCTTATAAGCCCGATAATTTTCATGTTAAACGGTATTATTTGGGTTTTTACTCAGTTTTCTATAAATGCAATTTTTTTTGTTCACAGAATTAATCAAGCTTCCAGCTATCCATTTCTTTCGGTTTCTTTCTTTGTGGTTTAATTTGGTAAATCTCGTACATTTTTCCAGGTTTGTTTTTTTTTACGTTACTACTCCAGTTGACACTCTCCATTTGAATTCTGGAAATTTTTTCATCTACTTTCATACCTATAGTACTTGATATTATTTTGGTCATTATTCTCATGAGGTATGACGATTTGTGCTAAGGTTGTAAAGTGATCTTTAACGCACATTTCCAAAGTGATTGGTAGGATTGTGTCGTAGACGTTATTTTTTGTTTTAATAAAAATTTGGTCCAAGCAAGTGTTCGAATTTTTTTGTACCCTTGTCGGTGTATTTATCGCGGATATATCCATATCCACTCATGGTGTCCAAGTAGTGTTGAGTGTCATGAGATTTCACAAATAGATCAATATTCATGTCCCCAATTATTAAGTTTTAATCAAAATGTTCAATATTACGTTTTATAGTAGTATCTAACTCATCAACAAAAGGTTCAATTTCTGTAGCCGAATGATCTGTGGTTTCTGGTCGCTGGCTCTCGATCTAATACTCACTTTTACAAATTCATTGCTGTGGAAATAACAGAAATGACTTATATCTGCAAACAAAGTTGATAATAACCTTATCTCCTCTCTCAATATCATAAAAATATTTTTTTCTGATGGTCATGACCTAGCTTCGAACGTTACTACTTATTGCGTGCAGCTAATTATAAAGTGATTATTTATTGGAACTTTATCAATTATCAGTGAAATAAAAAAAATATCAGCATAATTCGAAATGAAATCCTGTGAACATGGATTATTCAATTAAATTCCTCATATAACCAAGTTATCATTCGTAATGTATACTTTGGTGTAATGAAAGTGAACCTATTGATATAGCCGACTACTCGGTGGTACGCAGATATTTCAGAAACTCTTCAAATCATGGAGTTAATGGTTAATGACTTCGTGTTTGTTCAAGTTGACAAGTTCAGAGACTTACTTGTGAACAGAATGATTCAAAAACTACATGCATATATGATCGGATGTTGATATATTTTTGAATAACTTTTAGTTAATACTGTCTGAATTATTTGTGAACTGCTTTTTGATTGTAGCTGGCGACTTCAATATAAACCATTATGACCTTGAATCGCCAGCCACTGACTCTCTGAAACTTTGATGAGCAAAAAGAATCTCAGTCAACTCTACAGGATTATTTGACCATGAGGCAGTTAGCTGCTCCAAAGAAGCAGAACGAATGTAAATATGGAAGACTCTTCAGCAAGAGAAATTATAATAGGTTCTATCAGAATTGTCTTCAGACTGACTCATAATGAACCATTTCCCTTATTCCATAACGTCCGAAAAGCTGCATTTAATGCTCCGCTCCCAAAACAGAAAATCAAAACTAAACAAGAAAAAAAGTCGGAAAATTCCATCTAGTAATCTGCAGTCGATGCATTATATTCCGAAATTCACTAATGATCTATATTATTTGAACTATTTCAGTAATTACCGTAGAATTCATAGATCCACAATCAAGAGAGCAAAATAATTATATATATATATATATAAAATATACGAAACTATCTTGAGGATGCAGTCAAAATAACTGGACTGGGTTGAAGAATACTCTTTGTTATACGGTCGAGCTTTCGGAAACGTTTTTTTTATTTTTCAAGCCATCTAAAAATGTAAAAAAGAACAAGTTTGAGTCACGGTACTCCATAAGAGGTTAGAAATACTTACTAACTTGAGGATGACATCACAAAGTCAAAGCATACATAATCAGGAACGAAAACAATTGAGCAACATGGCCAAGTTATGCCAAAAAGCATGGTTCACACAGAAAAAGAAATGATATACATTCGACATCTGTCTCAATATGCAAAGTGGGGATGGATCAACCTGTTTGAATGTATTGCCAACTTAATAGTGGCCCTGGATTTGAAATTTACAAAATCATGATACATTTGAAATAAGAGATGAATAGAATGGAAAATGTTAATTAAATTTGGAAAATCTTAGACCCCACAGTCATTTGTGGTCGAGAAAGATTATGTTGTTCCAATTTAATGATGTAATTGTACATAATGCTAAGATTATTTGAATCGGTTTTTTCAATCATCGTGTTAGAGTCATTATTAATATGAAACATTTCTTTACGATTTCTTTTATGAAAGTTGTTTTCAGTGCAGAGAATTTTAACATTTTCATAGTCCATAATGTGTTTGTTCTCGATAACATGTTCAGCAAGAGCACAAGAGAACTTAATCCTATTACAATCGCTTTTGTGAGAAGTAATGCGTCCAGATAAATTCCTCGAGGTCTGTCCAATATATGATTTGTTGCAAGACTGACAAGGTATATTATAGACTATATTTGATTGTTCTAAAGTTTTCAATTTTGTTTTGGTGTTTGTGAAAATTGTGTGATTAGTTAATATGATACGTTGAGCAACTTTGAGGTTGTCATTTTGGAAAATATTAATGTTAAAAAAAATCTCTAGAGGTGATTTGCCGAACGGTTTTCTCAAAAACACATCTATAAATTCTACTATGTACTTGGAACCTACGAATGAGAATGAAGTAATTATCTTGATTGCAAAACTCAAAAATAACTGCTCCCCAGGACCTGATGGAATAACTGCTAAAATGATGAAACATACGCATATACAGATCATAGGACCATTGGTACCTATTATAAATTTATCGTCTCAAACAGGGGCCGTGCCTCGACAATGGAAAGAATCAGTAGTTACACCAGTCTATGAAACGGGCAAAAAAAATCAATTTAACAACTACAGGCCAATCTCTGTAATTAACAATATTGCGAAGATTTTCGAACAATGCATTAAAAAAAGGTTATTATCATTCTTTGATAAACATTCCGTCATAACTAAACATCAGTACGGCTTTCTGAATGAATTAGGCACTGAAAATGCTATTAAGGACCTTGTTGAAAAAAAATGTCGGTGCTTTGGACAAATCGAGGAAGTGTTTAACCATATTCCTTGATTTGGCCAAAGCATTTGACACCGTATCCCATAGTCTCCTATTAGAAAAATTATATACATATGGTGTGCGAAATAAGACACTAGAAATTTTGCTGAATTATTTAACAAATTGATGAACAGTTGAGTACTCCACAAGAAGTTACTATTGGCGTTCCTCAGGGAACTGTGCTTGGACCTGTTCTCTTTCTCATTTACATCAACAGTATCACGGAAATGACTGACTTTTGTGGTCACCTCATCTGCTATGCTGATGACACAGCTATTGTATACACAGGAGAATCATGGGGAAATGTCTATAAATTTGCTGAAGACGGGCTCCAAAAGATTGAGACATGGCTTGATTATAATTTACTTACTTTGAATGTTAGCAAGACGAAATTTATGACATTTTCTCTGCAAAACACTGATCAGGCACAAAAAATAAAATTAAAGATAAAAAGTTCGAGATGCGACTCACATCAACCATGCTCATGTGAAACAATAGAAAAGACCTCAACCATTAAATACTTAGGTGTTATGCTGGACCAGCATTTCAGGTGGGACGAACACATAAGTCATGTCACAAAAAGACTGAGGAAGCTTATTTACACCTCTTATAATCTACGGGATATTCTAGATAGGAAGAATTTGATGATTTGTTATACATCTCTGGCAGAGTTGGTGATACGGTATTGTATAATAGCTTGGGGTGGAACATTTTATAGTTCAATGACCTGCATGCAAACAGTGCAAAACACTTTATTAAAAATAATATTCAAGAAACACAGATTGCATACAAGTGAATCACTATACAGAGACGCCAAATTACTAAACATCAGATCCTCATCTACTTCCCAAAGCCTGACATGGATTCATTCAAACATGGAAAAAAACCAAAAAGGTTCACCAATAAAATACAACTTCCATTGTTTCACAAGACTCACACTCAGAGATTCGTTTTCTCTTTGGTCCTAAACTCTACAATATGCTCCCAGCACTTCTGAAAAATATAAACACACATCCCAAATCCAAAAAAAGTTTAAAATTATACCTCGCTGAAAATGCAACTGTGTTTAACAATATCTTTTGAGTCCCTACTACTACTGAACTGACGCAAATTAATCACACAAAAATTCCATAAGAGTATTCATTCAGGATTACCCTCTCTCACTCTTTCCTTTGGTTCACTGCATTTACTTCCTCACTCCAATATATATTATATATACATTACATAATCTATAATATTAACTTTTGCTCCCCTTCTCCCCGCTACTCATGAATTTTTGTTTGATTCCTCAAACCGCACCGTAATAATTTTTTTATTTTTTATAGTCGTAATTAATCATCCAATTCGAGAGAATTAACACAGTACAAGCATATTCTATGCTTAGGTGTGATTTTCGAGGATTTTATGAATGTAAAATTGCACATAAAATGGTTATTATGTAATTGATTATTTGAATTGAATAAATTTGATTTGATTTGATTTGAGTTCAGCAGTTAAGTTCTCAATATATGGTAAAGAGCAAAAGAAAACCTGTGGAGAGTGGTCATGGGGGTCCGCCACATTGTCGTCTTGATTATTATTATTGGGGATGTTTTGGTTTTCGTTATCAGAGTGATCATTCTGATTCTGGTGCCTGTTTTCAATGCTGAGAATTAATGTACTTGAGTGTGAACGTCCAACATTGAAAACAGGCACCAGAATCAGAATAATCACTCTACACAAATTTTATATTGCACAGTCTTCGAGGAATTTATCAGGACGCATTACTCCTCACAAAAGCGATTGTAATAGGAATACGTTTTCTTGTGCTCTTGCTGAACATGTGATCAAGAACAAACATATTATGGACTATGAAAATGTTAACATCATCTGCACTGAAAACGACTTTCATAAATGAATTTTTAAAGAAATTTTCCATATTAATAATGACTCTAACACCATGATTAAAGAAACGGATTTGAATAATCTAAGCATTATGTACAATTACATTATTAAATTGGAACAACATTACATTTCTCGACCACAAATGACTGTGGAGTCTAAAATTTTCCAAATTTAATTCACATTTCCCATTTTATTTATCTCTTATTTCAAATGTATCATATTTTGTAATTTTCGAATTTCCCGCCACTATTAGTTGGCAATACGTTCAAACAGGTTGATCCCTCCCCACTTTGAATATTGACAGTTGTCAGATGTCGAATTTATATCATTTCCTTTACTGTGTGATCCATGCTTTTTGGCATTACTTGACCATACGCAGAATTAATTTTGACATCTCCATGACGAGAATTTTTTCTAGTTTTTAAATAAAAGTGGTTGTGATTTACTTATGTTTGAAGCAATGCATTGTTGAATAATCTGCTCGATTGTTTTCGTTCCTGATTATGTACGATTTCACTTTGTAATGTCATGCTCAATTTATTAGGTATTTCTCACCTTTTATGGAGTACCATGTGACTCAAACTTGTTCTTCTTTATATTTTAAGATGCCTTGAAAAAGGAAATGAACGTTTCCGAAAGCTCGACCATATAACAAACAGTATTCTATAACCCAGCCCAGTTATTTTGATTGCATCCTCGAAATAGTTTCTTCAACTAGTAAGTCAAGACTACCCTTCTATATATATATATATATATATATATGTATATATATATTATATATATATATATATATATATATAATAATATGAAAGAGGCCCGGTCAATTATAAATAACTTGAGAGAAAACTCAAAAAAACAAAATCGTAACATTACTCTGTGCCCTAATGTTATAAATGACTTCTACTGCTCTATTGTGCAAAATATGAGTGACAATATTGTTTGTCCATATGATCTTGAAAATTTGGCAGTAGAAGAGAACCTGTTTCTGTGAGAGACCAACATGCATGAAGTCTTGAAGGATACTAAAAACAACAATACAACAGGCTACGATGAAATATCGAGCAAAATAATGCAAAACATTCCACTTATAGATTTGTCGTTTCAAACAGGCTCATGTCCCTTTTCTCTGGAAACTCCTGTTGTCATTGCTCTGCATAACGGGGAAGATTCTGATGATGCCTCTAATTTCCGTCCTATCTCTTTCATTCGAGCCATCGCAAAAATTATTGAAAAATTTGTACAAAAACGTCTACTGAAATTCGTAAATAAACATGATATCATCAGTGACAGTTCAGTTTTCAGAAAAATAAGAATACACACCATGCAATATTCTCGTTCCTGAGTAAAGTATATTCCGAGCTAAAAGACAGCAGCAGGATTTTGTAACCTGTCAAAGGCATTTAACTGTGTTGATCACAAAATACTGCTGAGTAGGATTTCATGTTTGTCGATTGATTTGTACAGTTTTTCAATAAACATTTGAAATAAAAAAAATGCACTGAAAATTGGTGTTTTTTAATATGCTTATTATCATAACTACTGTTTTACCTTGTTAAAAATAATTTTTGCGAAATTTTAATGTGTTTAATATCGTTGCAGCAAACATGTAGGTTGTCGTTCCCCAAAAAAATGAAAATCAGAATTTATTTTACAAGTATGCTTGAATTTCAACAGAGTTATGCAAAATTGATTCAAGGTTGAATATAAAAAAAAATTATTTGGGAAATTATTAATGTTTTTAAAACAAAAATCTTGGGAGGCCATGTTTTGATATATAGGCATAACTTTCGATTGTAAACAACTTTTATTCAACGATATTTATATTTTTTGACCCAGCGTGTCTATTTGACTTGCAACGATTCTAAGTGCACCTAACGTGATTTTCACCAATGCACCAACTTGTATATTGTTTGAGCAATTAATTCCAAGAATTCCCATATGTTGCACACTTAAATGACCACACTTCATATATACAGTGTCCGGCATAAAGTTCGCAGCATATGAAAACTTTTTTATTATTGATTTCAAAAAATCATTCGGATAAAAACCCCTGCTTCATCCCAAACCTGGAATGCAAACACCAAAATTGAATTCAATACGGCCCTATACGAGGGAGATAGAAAAGCATGCTTTGTTTTCAAAATAATATAATCCCATCACTTCACTTCTCACGGTAGAATTCAAATTCATGGGGAAATATTTTTCAAAATCGAATGTTGATCCAGAAATTCGAATCATAGCCATATGATCAATTTCATATTTCAACTTTTTTGCCCATTTCTTCCTCATCCCCTATACAACATAAGGAATATTATGCTAGACGAATAGTATATTGTAGGTTGGTTGGTTGGTTGGTTAAAAGCTGACGAGCCAGAGACAGGGTTGGCACTTAGCTTCCCTTGACACTGCGACCAGCTGGGGTCTATTGTATCACTCTGTCGTCAGTGGTTTCTCATTCAAACAGGTTTGTGCCTTTAATTAGGTTCAGAAGCCTGTTGATAAGGTTCTTCGGATTCATACCTGTTTCCGGGCTGATCTCTCCGAAGGTTCTGTGTCGCCTACTGCTTAGGGCGTCACAGTAGCAGCTCCTGAGAGCTTTTTACGCGCCAGATGTAAACGATTCACATCTGACGCGACGTGCCTTAGGGCAGGTGTTTCTGGAGGTTCAGCGGAACTGCCACTGCCTCCAGAGAATTTCCTGTTCTCTGTTTCCGGGAGTTTCTCAGTAGGTGTTCGACCATCTGCTGATCCCTCCTCGGTTGGGTTTGCGGTTTCTGGTGCCGAGTGCGATTCAACTGGAATCTCCTCGACTTCCATACCCGCTATCGATGTTGGGTCTTCTTCAACTGGAAGTTCCCCAGGGTTGTTTTCCTTGTTGGTTTCCATATTGTTTCCACAAGTGTAGGGTAAAGGGTCGTCCACACCTGCGGTGCCCCCTGCGCAGGTGTAAGGCAGATTACTCTGGGAGGTCGCCATGTATCCCAGAGGCTCCGTTTGTGATACCTGACTGGCTCAGGTATCATCCATCCCTCGGCACGGGTCGCTTGACGCCTTGGATTAAGCCATGTTGTGATGGTATTTGGTTTGAGATTGACTTAGAGATCCGCGGGCTTTGACCATTTCTGGTCATTTCCACTGGATTTTCCTTGTCAACCCTGTTATCCAGCGATACCACTTGGAAGTAGCCACCTAAGTTTCCGCAACCCATCTTCATCTCTTGTAGGAGGTGAACATGTGTTGACGCAAACTACTCGCCCAGTATATTGTTACTCTCTGAATATCTTCTCATTTCTCCCTCCCATCGGAAAATCTCATTAATTGAATTATGTGACGGAATTTCACAAAATCTTGCTGCAAACAGTAAATAAAACTGAATTGACCCCAAAGTATGATGCCAGAATGAAAATGAATTTATTTTCACACTTCGAATAACATTTTTCAAGACAATCAGGAATTGTAAAATGTGACCATTTTTGTATAGTTTTTTTCCTCAAGAAAGACATTCGAATGCATCTACAATATTTTATTGAATTTTTTGCAGCATTCAACGTACAAAATTGAGGTTTCAATCCACTCGAAAAATTCATTCACTTATTATTTATGAATTTCGAAATATCGTAAGTTGTTAAATTCTACTTCGATAGCAATACCCAGCTTTCATAGTTTTGTTCTTTGAATTGTACTGTAAATGATTGAGATACAGAACATTTGCCGATCACAGTTGGCTTTGAAAACAAATTCATTTCTAATTGTGAACAAACCATTTTTGACGCGTCAAGAATAACTCACAAATCTGTATAGTAATTTCAGTAGTTTTTCAATTCAATCATGGCTGCTCGACTGAGTATACAGGAGAAAGTGGAGATTGTAATGATACATGGTGACAATTATCATATTTGTAGAGACACTGCCAATATTTTTAATGAAAGGTAAAAACGTTCATAATTCGACAATTACAAGAATTTTGAAAACATTCAGGGAATCTGGGTCGGTTTCGGAAAAATACAAAGTGACACATAAACGACCAATAACTGAAAATGAAGAAACTGTTATGAATATTATGCTGTCTACGATTGGAAATCCATGAATGCCATTATCGCAAAGAGGAGAAAATCTTGGTAATATTCGATCGATTAATGAGAAGAGTTCTAGGTAATAATAAATTCAAACCGTATGAACCAAAATTCAGACTCACTTTGAAACCGAGAGATCGGATAATCGGTTGGATTTCTATTTCTGGTTTCAGTCTATGATGGAAGATAATAGACAGTTTTCGAAAAAAAATCTTTACAGTGACGAGTCAACCTTCACATCAAATGGGGTAGTCAGCTCCCAGAATTGCAGGTGCTGGAGATAATAATCCCCATTTGAGGATACAATGTACAGACCAATATCACTTCAAAGTTAACGTCTGGTGCGGAATTCTTAATGACATTATTGTTGGACCAGTATTTTTCAGACAACCACTGAATTCTGCAAGATACTTAAGAATACTGCAGACATTTCTCTCCGATTATTCAGATGATATTCCTCTGAACATGAGAGCTGGAATGTATTTTCTACAAGACGGTGCATCCGTTCATTCTACGCTAGAAATGAGAATGTGGTTAAACGGAACATTTTCAAATCGATGGATTGGAAGACCTCACTCCTTTGGATTTTCTCCTATGGGGATATCTCAAACAGAAGGTATATTAAAGAATACCATTTCAAAATACATGTCATTTGGAGACTACTATCAGGGATTGTATTCGGGAAATAGCTCCCCAGATACTAAGAAATGTTCATGATGCAATGCACCGCCGTACTATGCAGTGTATTGAGAATGGAGGACTCCACGTAGAATAAACCATAGGACATATTTGTTTGGAAAAATGTTATTTGAATTGTGAAGATAAATTAATTGGCATTCTGGCATCATACTTTGGAGACAATTTAGTTTTATTTACTATTTGCAGCAAGATTTTTGTGAAATTCCGTCATATATTTCTTGGCATGTTTTTTGGGTAACCTTCCACAGTCTGAAAATGAAAATATAATCGGAAAAATCTATACAAGTGTAGAAAGTTCACCCCGATAAGTTATTGCGTTCACCAAATTATATTTTATAATTGTGATTTTCCGATGGGAGGGGGAAAAGAGAAAACATTCAGAGAGTGATATCATCATATCAAATAATATACCATTCGTCTAGCATAATATTCCTTATGTTGTGTCCTATACAACATGAGGAAAAAATAGGAAAAAAGTTTAAATATGAACTTGATCATAGATGGCTATGATAAGAATTTATGGATCAACATTCGATTTTGAATAATATTTCCCTATCAATTTGAATTCTACCGTGAGAAATAAAGTGATGGGATCATATTATTTTGAAAACAAAGCATGATTTTTCATCTCCCTCGTATAGGGTCGTATAAAATTCAATTTTGGTGGTTGCAATTCAGGTTTGGGATGAAGCAAAGGTTTTCATTACATATAATTTTTTTAGTAATCAATAATAGAAAAGTTTTCCATATTCTGCGAACTTTATGCCGGACGCTGTATATATATATATATATATATATATATATATATATATATATATATATATATATATATATATAAAACTCTTTTGAAATTGTTTTATTCCATTATCCAGACATCTAGAGAATATATTTTAACTATTAATTTCAGAAGAAAACTTACCAGCCTGAGAATATCACATGAAATACAGCAAACCCAAATAATATTAAAACATAAAAATAAAAATTGATTGATCACTAACACAGTTGTGGGTACATAATGAAGATGTCTACTTTGAATGATCAAAAAGAAAGAGATTAAAAATCAGAGCAAACATTTGACACAGTTGCGATTAATATCCAGTCGGAGAAAAAAACAAAAACAGATATCGAAACTGTGTCAAATATTTGCTCTGATTTTCAATCTCTTTTTATTTCATCATCCAAACTAGACGTCTCCTAACGTTATGTAGCCACAAATGTGTTAATTTTCAATAAATTAAATTTTTAATATGCTCCAATATAATTTATGTTTGTTGTTTTTTTATGTAATTCTGAAATTTAAAATTGAAATCTTGTTTTTTCTCCTGCAATTCTTCTTTATTATATATATATATATATATTATATATAATATATATATATATATATATTATATATATATATATATATATATATATATATATATATATATATATATATATATATATCGAGTTTCATTATTTCAATAACATAACCTGAATCAAAACCATCCCCAACATCAGGCATGGTTAAAATTGTATACTAATAAGACGATTAGGATGATTTGTTTGAAAATATGGACAGGGTGTTCATGAAATCAGATGTGGAATCATCTGCGACTGAAAGATAAACTTTAGTCCCTATCTTCCATCGTTCAAGTTAATCTTTTGGGAAGTATTCATGTTGAAAAAGGAAATATTCTCATTGAATATTGAATGGAATTATTTTTCTGAAAAGTGAAGAATCTACGAAAATAATGAAGTTATTTTTTGTTATATATTTCTAGTTCATATTCGATTGAAAATGAAAATGTTTCCCTTTCAACTATTAGGGTGTTGAAAGTCATCGCGAACATCATGTATCGCCTTATATCGAACTTAGAATAAAGTATGCACATATTGATCGGGGATCGTTACGAACAATTGAGAATTTAATTATCAAATTACCCACACACGTGGAAAATTTGTATGGTGCCAGGATCAACTTCCAAATACCAATGAGAAGGTCACGTTCACAACTAAGCATGTAAAATTGCAGTTATTTCAACTATTAAATGATTTCCCATCAATAATGGGAAATCAGTAGATTTTATACGTCTTCCTTTCGTTTGGATTGGAGCATAATGGAGATTAGCTGAAATGAGCAGATAACTGAAGAAATTGATGTTCCAAGCGCGAAATTTGAATATACTCGTATAAGCAAATTTCAACGGGAAGAATATGAAAAATAGACGAGAATAGAGGAATCAGTTCATAAAAGATCAATAAATTCGGTTCGATAGGGCCAATGTTCGGAATCAAATGCCTCAAGAAGTTTGCGAAAAGAAAACTGCATTTTTTCATCAACAAAAATCCCAATTGAAAGCACTATTCGACTTATCACAGAAAAATTGATGTTCTCCGGGAAGGCGACTACGTCTTATTTTTCTAGAAAGGGCTTTTTGTTTATCTATATTGTTGACGTTCGAGATATTTGGTAACGTTGTCTTGAGTTAGTTATAAGTAGCTCAATAAATCAATAACTATTACGCCCAGAAAAATTGCAAATAATTTGTGAAAGGTACATGACATAGGTCAACCTGGTAACATTAAACCACCCTGTAAGTAGAATGAACAAGTAACTCAGATTCACAGGGGGTTTGAGAAAAAAATGGAACTGGGAAAAATAGTGGGATCTTTAGAAACTGCAAACAAGGAATTGAAGGGCGAGATTGAAACTGGAAAGAGAAAACTAAAAAATAATAATTTTGTTATATTTGGAATCGAAGGAGCACCAGAAACCGAAACACTAGAAGCTGTCCAAAAAACTCGGCAAGGAAAACTGAATATAAAGCTGCAAAGTGGAAAAGTGAACAACACGTACATAATAGGAAAGTCAAGCACAAGTTGTGAAAGGCCAGTTATTCTGGAGTTGGTTGAATGGACACCTTAACAAATGAGAAATATAAACAAAAAATGTTTTAAATTGAAGGAAACCGACATCTCAGAGAGTCACGACCTAACTGAAACAGAAAGAGAAGAAAGGAAGTATTGTATGAACATCATAGGGAAAACAATTTTAGGCAACACTACTGAAAAACAAGCTCATCATCAACGGTGAGAGAGAGAGAGAGAGAGAGACAGATTCATAAACTACGTCCATATATATAAATTCATTTGTAGCAGGTCCTTAAGAAAACAAATTTTTCAAGTTAAAAGAGTAACACAAAATTTTCTTTGGTGATACATCAAATTAGAACTCAGGAATAAATAAAGTTAACTCAGAACTGAGTCATTGTGAACAATACAGAAAGGGGTATAAAAGTTGAATTGACACACACATTACAAGCCTTGATCATCCACGTTATAGTTATAGTTCAAAAAGTCCTTTACGGAGTAAAAACAGTTCATCGGTAGACAAGATTTCACTGATCTCTTAAAATTGTAGAAGTTCATTTTCATTATTTCCAAAGGTAATTTATTATATATTCAATGAATTTTTCTGTGATACAGAAAGTCTAAATCTTGGTGTTCTCAAGAGATTTCCTGACCTTGTTTGGTGCTGATGCGTGTCCGCTGAAAGAGAAAAATCTGATCTTTTATTATGTATTTCCAGCAGAGTGGAATACATGGAAGCGGTAGGAAGAGGCATGATCTGGTGATGAATAAATAGAGCATGGCAGTGATCGCTGTAGCCCGCCTCTGATATTATTCGAATAACCCCTTTTTGTAGAACAGAAATTTTGTTTGAATTGGACAAATTACCCCACAAGACAATTCCTTACAGTATCTGCACCAACAAGGTTTCTCAATCTGCGAATCAAGAACGTGACGCTTGATTTTCCACGTGACACATCCGGTTGAGTTTGTCATCAATGGATATACTGAGTAACTTTACACTTTCCTCACCTGTTGTGAGGAGTTTGAAGATATAATGAGATTCTGATTTCCAGCAGAATTGAGCATAAGCTCATTTGAACAGAACCACTCATTTGTCATTTGCAAGGTGAGTTTGGAAGAGTCAATCAGTTCCTCTAATTTACAGTGTGGTGTCCTCAGCAAAGATAATGCATTTTTTCGGTGATATATGATAATATAAATCATCGATATACAGAATAAATAGGGTTGGTCCCAAATCAGAGCCTTGTGGAACCCCATGGACGATTTGCATTAATGATGATTTGTCGCCTTCAATCGAAACACACTGAGATCGCCCATGCAAATGAGACCTGAGAAATTCCAATGGAAGTCCACGAATGCCATAACAGAAAAGTTTCTCAAGTAATATATAATGGAATACACAATCAAAAGCTTCAGTCAGATCACGAAGCGTTGAAAAAAAATGCTCCATCTCGAGTCCATCAACTACATCCGCAATTACGCTCAGAATAGCTCTCGTAGTTGATTTTTTTTGTCTAAAGCCAAATTTCTCAGGACAAAGCAAAGAGTTTGTTTCCAGGTAGGATATCAACCTTGTTTTGACTAGCGCCCCTATGATTTTCGCTGAACTAGAATTATGGAAATGGGGCGAAAATTCTTCCCTTTTCCCCTTTTTTTGGCAATGGCAAAACAACTGAAATCTTCAGTGCATCTGGATAAACATCTAGAGATGAGCAATCATCAATTGAAATTGAAAGTAGAGAAGCCATAATATCGGCTATAGCTTTAATCACCGGGCTGTTTAGTTCATAGAAATCCGGACAACTTGAACCATTCAAAGATTCAACTGTGTCCATCACTTCTTCGGGAGTTATGAGGAAAAAAGCGAAAGAATTTACAGGTGATCTGAGATTTTTCAAGTATTCCGTAGGTTCGTGATTCGTCTCAGGTAGAGACGAGATCAATTTTTCAGCAATATTGCTGAAATAATAATTGAAATCATATTCCGTGTTGGTGGACCCTTTTTTTCCATGGATTTCTGTTACACGCAACGTTGATTAATCCCCAAGAGTCTCTGCTGATGTTCGAGGAATTTTTCAAAAAAGATTCATACGCTAACCTTTTGTGTGTGTCGTACATATATGGAGATCTCACAAAGAAAACAAACTCTGAATTGAAGATTACGAGTCCAAGTCACTCATCAGAAGTCACATCAAAAAGAAAAAATGACCTGAGCCCCCAGGAAGGAACGACAAAAAGATTCACTCGAAGCGTCAGCAAGGAAACAAAAAATACCTATTGAATAAATATCTAGGTAAGTTTATTTTTTTAATTTCATTTCTTATTACTAGCAAATTTGTGGCATTTCTGATTGTTTTTCAATATTCCATAATAATATAAGAAGTATCACCAAACACTTTGACAAATTCCAAATTTACTTATCTGTCCAAAACGAGTTAATCTCATTGGTCTATCTCAAACCTGGAGAGTTAATGGAGCGGAGTCATTTGAACTTAACGGGTATAAGATGATTTGTAATAGGAAGAGGGGTCAACCGAAATGATGGAACCATGGTGTATATCCGGGATAATAATATCACGAGAGCCATGAATTGAAAAAAATTGGTGATAATAATGGTGTATTAGTTGACCTGCGAAGAAGTTAAAATATGTGTTGTTGTTGTATATACCCCCCCTGCACTAACGTCGAGGACTTCACACATATATTTTTTGAATTGAAAATTGCAACAGTCTACGAGTATACCTTTTTCTTCGGTGATATCAACATCAATATTTTGGACCACAAAAATAAAGATGTTGAGGAGTACCTGAATATTATGTCAGCTGAGGGATTCAGATCTCTGACTAACAACCCAACCCGAGTAACCACCACGTCGGACTCTTGTCTCGATCACATATTTCACAAAAATATCGATGATAACACTGAAAATGTTATTAAAACGAACATTACAGACCATTATTCCACATCAGTTATTATAAAAAAAAATGAAAATGAGAAGGTTAAAAATAACGGCATAGTATCTAATAACTTTTTAAATGAAAATGAACTAGTGAATTTAATCAAGACCTAGTCCTGGTCCACTGTCTATAACGTGAATGATGCGGATTTGGTTAACGATAATTTCATAAACACCTTGAAAGATGTGATTCAAAAAGCTATCAAAACAAGAATGATAAAACCATTCAAAAAAATAAACCGTGGATTACTAGACGCCCAATAAAATCGATAGATGAAAGAGACAGGTAACATCAGAAATTTTCGAAAGATCCGCTTGACATAGAAAAAAAAGCATTATATATAAACTACAGAAATAAACTGACGCATTTCCTCAGAAAAACTGAAAGTGACTATCTCAAAAACAAAATCGAGGAAACAAATCATCCTCAAAAAATCTCTGGATCGTTGTGAAAGAATTTTGTACTAAATCAAATAGATCCATGAAAAAAATTAAATTAGAAAATGGCTCGGAAATAACCGACAAACTACAAATTGAAAATAACTTCTATGAATAGGACGCAAATATAGGTTCAAAACTGGCTGTTGTAATTCCACAATATCCAGCAGTCAGAAACAAATATGCAAGGTCAAACTATTTTTCTGAAACCTTCTGACCATAAGGAAATCACTCATCAATGACTTCAAAAATAAAAAACCCACTGAAATTGATGGTATATCTAGCAGAATACTCGAACTAACCAGCGAATATATCCCAAAACCTCTTAGATACCTCATAAATCTGACATTTGTAGAAGGCCAGGTTCCAAAACCCTTCAAGAAGGCAGTAATCAAGCCTATTTATAAATCGAGTGAAAGATATAATATCTGCGACTATAGACCAATCTCCTTATAATCTCTTCAGTAGCAATTGTTTCTGTGAAAGTAGTGAATAATCGATTAATCAGTTTTATAACTAACAATGAGATAATATCCAGCAGGATGCTAATGCTAAATCAACATAAATCGTCTATTTGGTGGTGGATCATGAAAAATCATGTTTGGGGGTATTCGTAGATCTGGAAAAAGCCTTTGATACGGTAAGCCATGGCATTTTGCTTGATAAACAGAATGCCAAGGTATACGAGATGTCACTTATTTTCCAGTCTTCAGAGACAAAAGTCATGTAGTAAAAATCGACGATAGTTACAGCCACCTATGGAGTCTCACAAGGTTACGTCCGTGAACCTGTCCTATCCATAATATACCTGAACGACCTCTCCAAGCTGATTCCGAAAGGCGTAATATTATTACGCAGATAACACTGCCATTATCTATAAGGGCAATTCTTGGACTAAAATAATACGAACTGCTTAAGCCATCAGTGGTTTGGAGGAAATAAACTGACAGTCAACGAAACACAAACAAAAATCATACCTTTTACCTCTTGCGAACCTTGTCTGCCTATTTATAATTCTGTAAATGTTAACAGTCACACTCTTAAACTTGTTCATTCATTCTGGTACCTAGGCATCCACATTGACTCCTTCTTAAGGATAAACAACCTATCTCCAGAGACTTCAAGATATCCAGAGAAATAAAAGAAATCAATAACTGCCTCCTCCTTCAAAAAGATTTGGACAGCATTTATCCGTGGTCAGTCGACAATAAACTAGCATTCAATATATCAAAATGTTTTTATATCACTTTCACCAAAACGAAAGAAACAACTTCACACAGCTTCTATATCAACCATAGCCCAGTAACAAAAAAATTAGATGCCAAAGATCTGGGAGCAATATTTGAAGAGAAATCAACGTTCGAAATCCACTAGGCCGCATACAATTTTCAGTTCCCCAATACAACAGTAGAAATATCAACACAATACTACATGTCTCAACACCCCATTCAAACTTTGGACTAAACTCCCCAATACACAGGATTTGTCAAGCTGCCAACCAATATCTCAGTAATGTAGATATTTTATTCTGCAATTATAATAACTTTAAAAAACATCCCAACGATCTTATTTTGTACTAACCGAAATTATATTGATTTGTAACACATTTCGTATCATCACTGTACCCACTAACTAGAACTATTTTAATTTGTAAACATCTCCTGAACAATGTTCACTACTATTATATATTTCGAAAGTAATCTGTAATTGGGCTCAATATCTGTTGATTATCAATGAATAAAAATAAAAATTAAATAAGGTGGGATGAACAGGCCCGCAATATTGTGAATGAATTAAGAGGTATGATTTATAAATTCAAACAACTAGCTGAATTCATATCACTTCATCATCTCAAAACTATCTACTACGCATTCGTGGAATCCATTTCACAATATGGTATTATAGGCTAGGGTGGAAATGAAAAAAAAAATATGAGAAATCGTTGGAAATCATTAAAAAACGGGTCCTGAAAATTATACTTAAAAAAACTCGCAAATACCCCTCAGACCAGTTATTTATAGATACTGATGTGATGGACATCGTACAGCTCTTCTGTTTCAGAGCCTAGACAAAGGGGCGGCGAGAAGTATCAGAGTTGAGGTTGGTTTGAACGTAAAGCTCAGGGAATAACCGAGTGGAATTTGGAAAGTACATAGTTGAGGTGCAAAGGGTTTCAATTCGAAAGGAAAAGTTCATTCGCCACAACCTAGAAAAATCACTTTCTGAACCCTTCCCGTAACGGGATTAAAGGAGATCTCGGTATCAAGAATTGAAAGATATCGATAACCGTTGAATAAAATCACATGTGTATATTTTGTTACTAAAACTGGAGTTATAGAATTGATTTTGGTAATTTAAGAATGTTAATGGACCGACTTAACCGCAATAAATATACTAGGATTACTTTTTGTAATATAATTAATTATATTATTGTGGTTTAACCGATTCACCAGCATTATGGATATTTTCAGTTATATTATGCATAATCAGGGTTGACAAACCGATAACCCCATTCTGTAGAAAGAAAATCATAACGAAATTTGAATAACCAGTTGATTTAATTCTTTTCACTTTCTGTGGAAAGCGCTTGCACGCTTCAGGCATATGAAGTGTAGAATCAGAATAGTTACGAGGCAAAGTTTCAGAAGTAGTGTTAAGACATCTCTGTCTGTCTGCTAGTGTGAAGACAGCTCTGTCTGTCTGTCTCTCTGGTCAAATAATAGCAACCGGTGTCCAGCAGTAACAAATATTGTAATTGAAGCCAACAGTCTTTTGGAAAGTACAAGGAATGTCAAAATACCAGACTCCTTGACAAACCGTATCTCCATGTGTTGCAGTAAACCACTCTGAAATGTTGTGTACGGACAATATTTCCTATAGTGTATTTTGATGTCATATGCAACGTACCGTTTTGGCCGTAGAATTTCCGACCCTAGAAAAACACTTCGGAAATTTCATAAAGAAGAATGAATATAGTTGGGAAATTCATGTTCAACCGCATATACAGTATCGGAAACAATTCATTTGGGGTATAGACAAAAATCTGTCGTCCGACAGATTAAATTAGATCAATGATTCAGTTCAATTTGTTCAAATTATCTGATGTGAAATTATCATCAATAATTCTTCTTCAGTGCAGCGCACACATTCCCCCGAATGCTGCTGGTATGATACTGACGTCCAGTGACCGCCCTGACTCTCCCATCTCTGTGTCGTGACGTCGATATCCCTTCCTCGAGCGAGTCGAGGAGAAATTGTAATGCTCTCTCAACATATAGCAAGCTATTCTTCACGCTCTCATGAAACCACCATACCCAAAATAAATACTTTTCGATACTGTATATCCAATGATAAACGGATATCTGCTACAAAACTCAATTTGTAATCTACATGGAATCTAAACTCAAGTGCCTGCCCGTTGAATTGAGGTCAATCCCAAACGAATACACTCAGATCTTTTTTTTCAGGTGATCAATTTCTCGATAATATATATAATAATTATCAAGGCTCAACTCACGTACCTAACGTACATTTTGATTTATATCATTATATAATTATAGTATATATGTATATGCCATAACCGTTAGCTAAATAATAGTAGCCCAATTCATTTACATCTTAGTAGGATAAAAACTGCTGATATTATTTTTGGTGCTAAATTGGGGATGGAAGGGGGGGGGGGGGGGGGGGTAATCTGAATTGTCGACGTTTCGAACCTTTATTGTTTCATATTCAGAATTATTGAGTACAAAAAACAATATATTTGAAATATAATTCTTGAACAATGTATATATGAAAAAACAATCAGAAGAATGCTCAAAATAACAATTGATCATCGGGAAAACTCTCCAAAGAATGGGAAAAATCCGTTTCACTTTGTGAATCTGTTCTTTTCTCTTCTTTGTTTTTACCCCATGATTGATTGTCATTTTGAGCAATCTTTTGAATTTATTTTTATATATAGCTTGTTCAAGAATTGTATTTTGAAAGTGTTGTTTCAAATACAGAGTCCTGAAGATGAAACAATGAAGTTGTCAAACGTCGACAATTCGAAATTGATTTTTTCCCCATCATTCCGAATGAATACCTGCCAATTCAATACTACAATACACTTATGTTTGATTATATGTACCTCTACTTTCAGAACAATCAATTCGATTTAAGTTTTGGAAAATGGATGAATCCCACTCACTACCTTTTTCTCCTGCGAAAAACTGGTCACATTCACTCGAACACTTCCGTATTGTTTATTTCAATGAATACCACATTGGATTTTTATTTCTTTAATCCTCACATGTTGATAAGAACTATCTACAATTCCAAGGTTTCCGGTATCTCTGTGACCATGAAAATAATTTGGCACGAAAAAACATATTGCGAAGATAACATATCAGTTCATTCAACCAGAATCATACATTCTGCAGAAAAAAACTACATACTAAAAAAAAACCTGCAGAAAATTGTTTGAATAGTCGAAGGATAAAAGTTTAGTTCTAGGCTTCATCATAATTCAATTGAGAACATTATTATTTGATATGATATCAATTCGTTCTCAAAAAGAATTGTGGTTGGGAACAATTGAAATAGTATGTCGCTGAAGTTAGCTTCAGATTTGAATCTCATGCATGGATTTATATAGTCGACCATGTGAATAATGCTCATGAATTGATATTTTGTGAAAACGGCGATCAGAAAAAATTATTTATAAACCACTTCCAGTAATCAAGAATACTGGGTCAACTTGAGGTATATATACCCATTTTGCATGGGGTATTTCTACCCCCGGCTCGGTGATTATATTTTAAAAAGTAGATGGGATCGGATGAAAAATAACGTTTCGAGCATTGAATATACCTAATTACTTTATTCAACACAAAAATAGCGATTCATGAAAATCAACCCTCAGGGTGATGGTTCTACCCCTAACCCATATTCAGCAAATTAGACGAGATCAGGTAAAATACAGAGTGTCCCTAGATCAAAAATATTACTATTGTCACTGCAAGCGACACCTGCGACTCAATCGTCAAGAGGGTGGTTTCACCCCCTACTCTTCACATACAATATTCTTAATATTTTGAAAAGTAGATGAGATCGATAAAATACATTATCTCAGGCAACCAGTATCATCACCTAATGCAAAATCAGAATAGCGATTCATGCAAATGAGCAGTCAGGGTAGTGGTTTCATCCCCAAATATCCTTTCGCAATACTCTCAATGATTGCAAAACGGGACGGGATCAAATGAAATACGAAGTGTCATGTGATCAGAAGTATCACTGCAAGCATAGTGACACATGCGATTCAATCGTCGATAGGGTGGTTTTACCCCTACACTTAACATATAATGTTCTCAATATTTCGAAAAGTAGATGAGATCAGTAATACACAATATCGCAGGCAACGAATATCATCACTGAATGCAACATCAGGATAGCGATTCATGCAAACTAACAGTCAGGGTAGTGGTTTCATCCCCAACTCTCTATTACAATACTCTCCATTATGAAAAAACTAGACGAGATCAGATAAAAGAGGAAGTGTCATGTAATCAATAGTATTTATACTGTTTCAAGAAGATGCACATGCGATGCAACCGTCGGGAGGGTGGTTTCACCCCTTACGTTTCACATACAACATTCTCAATATTTCGAGAAGTAGATGAGATCAGATAAATACAATATATCAGGCATTGAATATCATCACTGTTTGCATAATCAGAATAGCGATTCATTCAAAATAACAGTCAGAGTGGTGGTTTCATCCCCAACTCTCTTATTACAATATTCTCCATTATCAGGAAACCAGACGAGATCAGATAGAAGAGAAAGTACCATGTGATCAATAATATTTATACTGTAGTGCAAGCAAATATGCACATGCGATGCAACCGTCGGGAGGGTGGTTTCACCCCTTACGTTTCACATACAACATTCTCAATATTTCGAGAAGTAGATGAGATCAGATGAAATACAATATATCAGGCAACGAATATCATCACTGTTTGCATAATCAGAATAGCGATTCATCCAAAATAACAGTCAGTGTGGTGGTTTCATCCCCAACTTTCTTATTACAATACTATCCATTATCAGAAAACTAGACGAGATCAGATAAAAAAGGAAGTACCATGTGATCAATAGTATTTATACTGTAGTTCAAGCAAAGATGCACATGCGATGAATCGTCGGGAGGGTGGTTTTACCTCCTTTATTTCATATACAATATTCTCAATATTTCGAAAAGTAGATGAGATCAGATAAATTACAATATATCAGGCAACGAATATCATCACTGTCTGCATAATCAGAATGGCGATTCATTCAAAATAACAGTCAGTGTGGTGGTTTCATCCCCAACTCTCTTATTAAAATACTCTCCATCATCAGAAAACTAGACGAGATCAGATAAAATAGGAAAAGTCATGTGATCAATAGTATTCTACTGTTAGTGCAAGCAAAGATGCACATGCGATGCAATCGTCGGGAGGGTGGGTTTTACCCCCTACATTAAACATACCATATTCTCAATATTTCGAAAAGTAGATGAGGTCAGATAAAAAACAATATATCAGGCAACGAATATCATCACTGTCTGCATAATCAGAATATCGATTCATTCAAAATAACAGTCAGAGTGGTGGTTTCATTCCCAACTCTCTTATCACAATACTCTCCATTATCAGAAAACTAGACGAGATCAGATAAAAAGGAAGTGTCATGTGATCAATTTTATTCATACTGTTAGTGCAAGCAAAGATGCACATGCGATGCAATCGTCGGGAGGTTGGTTTTACCCCTTACGTTTCACATACAATATTGAATATTTCGAAAAGTAGACGAGATCAGATAAAATACGATATCTCCGGCAACGAATATCATCACTGTTTGCATAAACAGAATAGCGATTCATTCAAAATAACAGTCAGTTGTTTCATCCCCAACTCTCTTATTACAATACTCTCCATTTTCAGAAAACTAGACGAGATCAGATAAAAAAGGAAGTGTCATGTGCTTGCACTAACAGTTTAAATACAATTGATCACATCTGATCCCGTCTAGTTTTCTGATAATGGAGAGTATTGTAATAAGAGAGTTGGGGATGGAAACAGCACCCTCACTGTTATTTTGCATGAATCCTATTCTGATATGCATGTAGTATGAGAATCGTTCCTGCTAATGTTTTATCGATCTCATCTACTTCGAAATATTGAGTAGGTAGGGTAAAACCACCCTTCGACGGTTGCATCGCATGCATCTTCCGTACTAACAGTTGAATACTATTGATCACTGACACTTCTCTTTATCTGATCTCGTCTAGTTTTCTGATGATGGAGAGTAACGTAATAAAAGAGTTGGAGATGAAACCACCACTTGACTGTTATTTTGCATGAATCGCTATTCTGATTATGCAAGCAAGATGATATTCGTTGCCTGAGATATCGTATTTCATCTGATCTCATCTACTTTCGAAATATTGAGAATATTGAATATGAAAGTAAGGAGTAAACCACCTCCCGACGATTGCATCGCATGTGCATCTTTGCTTGACTACATTAAATACTATTGATCACATGACTTCCTTTTTATCTGATCTCGTCTAGTTTTCTGATATGGAAGTATTGTAATAAGAGAGTTGGGGATGAAACCACCACCTGACTGTTATTTTGCATGAATCCATTCTGATTATGCAACAGTGATGATATTCGTTGCCTGATATATTGTATTTTATCTGATCTCATCTACTTTTCGGAATATTTAGAAAATTGTATGTGAAACGTTAGGGGTAAAACCACCCCCCCGACGATTGCATCGCATGTGCATCTTTGCTTGCACTACAGTATAAATATTATTGATCACATGGTACTTCCTCTTCTATCTGATCTCGTCTGGTTTTCTGATAATGAAGAATATTGTAATAAGAGAGTTGGGGATGAAACCACCACTCTGACTGTTATTCTGCATGAATCCCCATTCTGATTATGCAAACAGTGATGATATTCGTTGCCTGATATATTGTATTTTATCTGATCTCATCTACTTCTCGAAATATTGAGAATGTTGTATGTGAAACGTAAGGGGTGAGTATTGTAATAAGAGAGTTGGGGATGAAATCACCACTCTGGCTGTTATTTATGAATCGCATGTGTCACTATGCTGCAGTGACTGTATCAATACTCTGATCATGACACTTCGTATTTCATTGATCCGTCCTTTTGCAATCATTGAGAGTATCGTCAAAGGATTTGGGGATGAAACCACTACCCTGACTGACATTGCATGAATGCATTCTGATTTGCATGAGATATGGTCCAGAAATATTTTATCTGATCACATCACATCACATGACACTTCCTTCTTTATCTGATCTCGTCTAGTTTTCTGATAATGGAGAGTATTGTGATAAGAGAGTTGGGAATGGAACCACCACTCTGACTGTTATTTTGAATGAATCGATATTCTGATTATGCAGACAGTGATGATATTCGTTGCCTGATATATTGTTTTATCTGACCTCATCTACTTTTCGAAATATTGAGAATATGGTATGTTTAATGTAGGGGTAAAACCACCCTCCGACGATTGCATCGCATGTGCATCTTGTTGCACTAACAGTATGAATACTATTGATCACATGACTTCCTATTTTATCTGATCTCGTCTGTTTTCTGATGATGGAAGTATTTTAATAAGAGAGTTGGGATGAAACCACCATCTGACTGTTATTTGAATGAATCGCCATTCTGATTATGCAGAAGTGATGATATTCGTTGCCTGATATATTGTAATTTATCTGATCTCATCTACTTTTCGAAATATTGAGAATATTGTATATGAAATAAAGGGAGTAAAACCACCCTCCGACGATTGCATCGCAGTGCATCTTTGCTTGAACTACAGTATAAATACTATTGATCACATGGTACTTCCTTTTTTATCTGATCTCGTCTAGTTTTCTGATAATGGATAGTATTGTAATAAGAAAGTTGGGGATGAAACCACCACACTGACTGTTATTTTGGATGAATCGCTATTCTGATTATGCGAACAGTGATGATATTCGTTGCCTGATATATTGTATTTCATCTGATCTCATCTACTTCTCGAAATATTGAGAATGTTGTATGTGAAACGTAAGGGGTGAAACCACCCTCCCGACGGTTGCATCGCATGTGCATATTTGCTTGCACTACAGTATAAATATTATTGATCACATGGTACTTTCTCTTCTATCTGATCTCGTCTGGTTTCCTGATAATGGAGAGTATTGTAATAAGACAGTTGGGGATGAAACCACCACTCTGGCTGTTATTTTGGATGAATCGCTATTCTGATTATGCAAACAGTGATGATATTCGTTGCCTGATATTTTTTTTATTTATCTCATCTCTTTCGAAATATTGAGAATATTGTATGTGAAAGGTAGGGGGTAAAACCACCCTTCCGACGGTTGCATCGCATGTGTCAATACTATTGATCAGTATCAATATTATTGATCACATGACACTTCGTCTTTCATTCGATCTCGTCTAGTTTTCTGATAATGGAGAGTATTGTAATGAGAGAGTTGGGGATGAAACCACTACCCTGACTGTTAGTTTGCATGAATCGCTATCCTGATGTTGCATTCAGTGATGATATTCGTTGCCTGCGATATTGTGTATTATCTGATCTCATCTACTTTTCGAAATATTGAGAACATTATATGTTAAGTGTAGGGGTAAAACCACCCTATCGACGATTGAATCGCATGTGTCACTATGCTTGCAGTGACAGTATCAATACTTCTGATCACATGACACTTCGTATTTCATTTGATCCCGTCCCGTTTTGCAATCATTGAGAGTATTGCAAAAGGATATTTGGGGATGAAACCACTACCCTGACTGCTCATTTGCATGAATCGCTATTCTGATTTGCATTAGGTGATGATACTGGTTGCCTGAGATAATGTATTTATCTGATCTCATCTACTTTTCAAAATATTAAGAATATTGTATGTGAAGAGTAGGGGGTGAAACCACCCTCTTGACGATTGAGTCGCAGGTGTCGCTTGCAGTGACAGTAGTAATACTTTTGATCTAGGGACACTCTATATTTCACCTGTTCTCGTCTAATTTGCTGAATATGGGTTAGGGGTAGAACCATCACCCTGAGGGTTAATTTTCATGAATCGCTATTTTTGTGTTGAATAAAGTAATTAGGTATATTCAATGCTCGAAACGTTATTTTTCATCCGATCCCATCTACTTGTCAAAATATAATCACCGAACCGGGGGTTTATAAATAATTTTTTCTGATCGCCGTTTTCACAAAATATCAATTCATGAGCATTATTCACATGGTCAACTATATGAATTCATGCATGAGATTCAAATCTGAAGCTAACTTCAGCGACATGAAATAGTTCATACGTTCCTTACCGTCCCATAATTTTTGAATGTAGTAGTAACAATGAATGCATGTTGAAATTTACTATACCGGGTGACACAGAATATAGGGCCACCCCTGAAACGGATTCGTGAACGGATTTTTCTGAAATTTGGTACAGTTATATAAGCAACCATTTCGAATTTGATCACATTACAATCCAATATGGCGGACTTTCGGTTTTTCTGCAAATGCCAGCAACTTTGTCTTTTCAAATAGAACCCCCTGTATATTTCTACATATTCAAGTTCAATCAATAGGTCAAAACAAGTCCAAACCTTATGTCAAATGTAATTTTTTTGAAATAATTGAAATTAAAATTGTTTTTTTATCTTACCTCGTGGATAGATGAGATTTGGTCAAGGCTATTCACAATGAGTCGCACATAACATATTTTTTTCTGAAAAATTATTTTTTGTGTCATTTATTGATGAATTAATTCAGTCACATCACATTTTGATCAAAAATATTTTTTTTTTTCAAATGAAATTGCTAAGGGCCACCTACCTGTCTCTCTAGAACATTCATTAACGAAAAAATGACATATCATTTTTGTATTTCGGTGCAGTAACAAATTGTATACATTCAAAAATCTACAACTAGTACATGAGTTTCCTTGCAGTTCGAATAATTTTTCAACTTGGAAAAAATTTTGAATCTCGTTAACTAATTGTGTTTCGCTGCCATCTCTCATCTCAACTCTCGAAAATAAGTTAACTTCTGGGAATTAGTTTAGTAGAAATGTAATATCAAAATTATGGGTTCACTAGAAGTGAACAGGTTGATATGTTATTAATTTACGGAGAATGTCTTGTAAACACTGTCGCCGCTTGTCAGTTATACGTTGAACGATACCCACACAGAAGACACCCACAAAGAACCTTTTTCAAAATGTGGAGATCAGATTCCAACAAGAACCCAACCCATGGAGAAGATGATCGTAAGTGAGGAGGCAGAAATGAATGTTTTGCTTATGTCGATTTTGATCCAACTGGTTCGACACAAGACTTGGAATACCAATGCAATGTCAGTCGAGAAAACGCTAGAAGAATTTGAAACAAACAACATTATCGTGCTCATAAGTATAACTTACGCAATCAGTTGACAAGATTCAGAAATGTTGTTTCCCACAGCTTACTAAGTTGGAAAATTATTCGAACTGCCAGAAAACTCATGAACTAGTTGTAGATTTTTTGAATTTATACAATTCGTTACTGCACCGAAATATAAAAATGATATGTCATTTTTATCCTTAATGAATGTTCTAGAGAGACAGGTAGGTGGCCCATAGTGGTTTCATCTGGAAAAAAATAATTTTTGATCTAAATGTGATATGACTGAATTGATTAACCAGTAAGGGATACAAAAAATAATTTTTCTGAAGAAATTTTCGGTTATTTCAATTTCAATTACAATTGTTGAAAAAGTGACATTTGACATTAGGTTTGCACTTGTTTTGACCTGTTGAACTTGAATATGTAAAAATATATAGGGTGTTCCATTTGAAAAAACAAAGTTATTGGCATTTCCAGAAAAACCGAAAGTCTGCCACATTGGATTGTAATGTGATCAAATCTGAAATGGTTTCTCATATAACTGTACTAAATTCTATAAAAATCCGTTTACGAATGCAGAAGCTACAGGGGTGGCCCGATATACTGTGTCATCCGGTATATTTATATGTTATGTAACTTCGAATGTGATACACCAAATTCCAGAGAATCAAAAAACCATTCTGCAAGGTTTTAATAGGCGTGCTGGACGATATTTTCACGAATATGTGGTGTGTGGCTATGAAAATACTGAATTTATTATACTTCGTTTATCTACTTCACAACACAAGACAGTGAACTCTGACAGTCCAATAACTCGATAAAAATCCACCAACAATATATACCACGCACTTCAATGAACTCACTTGCTTCTAACCTCAATCAAACTCTCATCCGAATAAAAACTCAACTTACTTCTATTCGATCGTTTCTTAAAGACATTAGCATTCTCGGAATCCAACGAAACATCTGGTGGCTTCTCTTGAAACTTCCTGGAATCTAGACATCATCTCGGCCAAATGAACTTGCAGTGGCGTGGGGTATTCGTTTTCGTAAAGATAGTTCAGTCACTTGCATAGATGGCGGAGAGCCTTTGGCTCGGTTAGAATCGTTACAGTCTCAACTTCAGAAAGTCATGCTGGTTATAGTAAAATGGATAGCGCGACAATATACTTCGTGTTCAAATATCTATGTTTACCTATTAATTTTCAGGGCGATCGGTCGAACGATAAAGGAATTGATGCGTTCCAGCGCCATCTATCGGCGAGTAAAAGAACAATAAAGATACGTCGAGTTGTACATTCAGACACATTTACTCGTGTTCCTCGTCTTTCAATCACTTTATCAGTAGTTCAAACAGTCAGAATATTTCCATATCTCCGCAAGTGATCTCATCAAAGTGTTACTGGTGGTCAAGGTAATCCTTGGTCTCCATAACACTGCAATCTGCACTTTCCTCTACGAAAACTTCTCGATATAAGATTGCAAGCCTATTGAAACTCTCTAGTTTTTTGCTTGTATTTTTTTTTCTTTTTTCCTCGTACCCAAAGAAAAGTGTCACCAGTGACGTAGATTCAATGAAATACAAAGGTGTACGAATGCAATATGTCCAAAGACAAAATCTCTAACGCAAGGATATCTATTCTCTCTCCTCGAAGATGTCAAGAAGTCTACTGATGATACTAAAACGGAAGTGAAGAACTCAAGGCGAGAATTCATTCAACGCATTCAGGACCTGGAAACGAGTGTTCATGCACTGGAGGAAGCGAATAAAATACTGGGAAGTTGGCTTCTTAACACCGAAAGAAGTCTGAAAAAAAACTCTTTTCTCATTTTCGGGCTGATACCCAATGAGGTCGCCCCCATCAGCTGTGTGATAAAATTCTCGTCAACCTTGAAAGTGAATCTGGACAAAGCTGAAGTCTATTCCTGTTCTATAAACAACCACATCAGGACTAAGCCTATAGTGTTGGATTTGATTTAAAACTGGAATAAATCAGAAATAGACCGGCTGGATAGGAAGCAACTGGTAACTCATCTCAAAGTAGCTCAGTCCAAAAACCTCTCTGCAAGGGTACGTAAGAATACACTGGTGATCGATCGTGAAATGTTCAGTTTATCTGAATCGAATCGAAATGAAAACATAGCTACTTCCTCATCTGGCGCTACACCAAAACTCGGTACATAGTTATTCCGAACGACTGGCGGAAACCCCTCCAAACATTCAATGACCCTTCTTCGGATGCAGCAATAAAATAATCCTATTCACTTGAATCATCGCACCTAAATTGTAACCTATCTATGAATTATATAATTTTTTTTTTCTTCCCTTATTATTCTCGTAGCTAGTACGATTCTAAGATGCTCAAACTGGTTTTTCCGAATATCAGGTCAATAATGACGAAATTTACTATCTCAAAAATTATGTCAAGGAAGGAAATGTTGATATAGTAGTTCAGCAGAAACTTGGCTACACTCTAGAATTCCCACTGATGTGATCCATATTGAACATTATAAATTCATCGGAGAAAAAAGGATTAGCAGAGGAGGTTTAGGATTTTATATAAACAATTATCTATAATGCGAAAAATTATTAAGCAGATGAGCGGTTTTCTTGAACAATTCTGGATCTCACTGAAGATCAAAGGAGAGGAGTACATCTTTGGAACGGTATATCGCTTTCCTCACGCAAATCTGATCAGCAGCCCAAATAATTAGAAAACGGCATCTCTGATCTTTTACCTACTTGTGATTCTCTTGTGTTCGTCGGGAATCTCAACGTTAATGTCCTGTCAGTTGATTTACGCTCTGAACACTTTCTCAATCCTCTCAATTCGTATGATCTCCAGCAGTTAATAAATAATCCCACAAGAACACAGACCTCAATTGATATTATGGTAAGCTCTGACTGCGATCAGATTGCCAACGCCAACACCTCTTGATCAAATGCGAGCTAAAAGGAGCCGCAGCAAAAACGAATCACATTGAATTTATTTCTCACCGTGTTTCATCTGAGTTCAACACTGACTCGTTTCATGACGATCTCCGATCCTTCGATTGGGATTCGATTTAGACGCTCGACAGCGTCGATGAAATGCTGAATTTTTTTAATGTAAATATTCTGGGAATTTTCAATAAACATGCACCCCTCCGCTGAGTGCGAGTAACCAAACCACCCGCACCTTGGCTGACTGGAAACATCAGGGAAATTATGTCCACTCGCGATGGGGCATTCAAAAAATACAAACAATCTGAAAAATTATCAGACTGGATCATTTATACAGACTTCCAAAACTGCACTATTCATGCTATCAGCGTGAAAAAAATACATGAACTTTGTACTCGAAAATAAAGGCTTCAGACAAAGTTGGAATACTTCAAGAAATCTGGATGTACTGAGCAAAAATGAATCCGACTCGCCTGGTGATCTCAATAATGCACAGCGCATGAACTTATTTTTCACCGACATTTCCCATCCAGAAAAAACAAATGAACACCTCGCATTACTAGACAAGTATATTGACTAGGAGAAATCGGCGCATGAGTACCGAAAACTATTCCACCTCAATTTTTTTATGCGATCCTCTTCAAATTGCCCTACTGATGATATAAATGCATGTTGCCATGGGGCAACCCCGTGCCATATTGTTTAAACCGAAGTTGTTTAAACAATCGCAAGGAATTGTTATTTTTCAACCGGACAAATTTTTTGAATTTATTAATACAAATTAAAAAGGCACCATGACTTTTCACGATAAAGTTGATATTTTTAGAGATATGAGTTTTTTATAGGTTCAAAAAATCTCAAATTTTGGTAATTTTGACCCATGAAAAAAAAAAAAAAAAATAATTTATTTTTTAATTTTTCATACTATAGTTAATAATATTCTTAATAGATATTTAAAAATATGTCATTGTTTATACCTGTTTTTTTATTATTAATTTCGCGCGCTCACAAGTATGCGTCGCTTACCTTTAAGTATCGCCGTCTCTCTCTGACTCATGCGCTGCATCGGCCTCGCTGTGTCTTGAATTATTATTTATCATTCATTTCAAAAACTATCAACTTTATCAAGATTGTTAGGAGAGCAATGTTATTAATAATGAAATTGTCTACAATTTGTTCTCAACAAATTTTTTTCTGGAATCAATTTTACAAAACTTATTCGAACATGAATCGGAACATGTAATTAAAATTACTTTTTCATCAGTTTATATTACTTTTTTGTTATTATCATAGTTATCCATGCATTTATATCAACAATAATAAGATATAATGGTATTTGAACATTTTTTGGAATCACAAATATATACAAATGATAAAAAGATTTTGGTACGCACTTAAATGTTTTGAAAAATCATTCAAATGAATTGAAAAATAATTAAAAAAAATACTTATATGGATATGTATATAAAAAGATCTTTTTTTTTTGTTTTAAATTTTTTCGGAGTTACTCTTTGTATGAAACCTCAAGATCTTTGTTTGTTCTTGTGACAAAATTGTTGATTATATAGAGTACTAGCTGACCCGACAGGCGTTGTCCTGTCCAAATTTCTATGTTCCCTAAAATATTTTTTCCCGAAAACGCTCGTCCGCATAGAATTTCTTTTTTTTTATGTTTTCCCTTATGTTGTTCCATCTAGACTATGCTTTTGACTCCTTCCGCTTCCTGTTGTCCCGTTATCCCGTTTTCCTGTCATCCCATTTTTTCATTATCCTGTTACCCCTTTTTCCCTTATCCTGTCATCACGTTTTTCCGTTTTTTCGTTATCCCATTATTCCGGTTATCCCGTTATCCCGTTTTTCTGTTATCCCGTTTTTTATTCACCCCGTTATTCCGTTTTCCCGTTATTTCCTTATCCTGTCATCCTCTTATCCCATTTTCTCGTTTTTTCGTCATCACGTTATTCCCGTTATCCCGTTTTCCTGTTATCCCGTTTTCTCTTTATCCCGTTATCCCGTTCTCAATTAATCGTACTACAATTATTATATTCGATTGCCATCTTGCAACCCTATTGCGGATCTGTGGATAAAATAAAATAAAAAAAATCGCGATGGAAAAATAGGGGTTGATCATAGAAGGGTGAAAATTTGGGGTGGTATGTATTTTTGAATGATGTAACATAAAAAAAATAAAAAATGTATCTGAAAAATAAAATGAAAAAATCAAGGGGTGGACCACCCTTAACATTAAGGGGCATGAAAAATAGATGTTGTTCGAGTCGCAGACCTAACCGATATGCACACAACATTTCATGAGAATCGGTCGAGCCATTTCGTAGGAGGTAAGCGACGCATACTTGTGAGCGCGCGAAATTAACAATAAAAAAACAGGTATAAATAATGAAATTTTTTCAAATATCCATCGAAAATATTATTGACTATTGTATAAAGAATTGGGAAAAATATTATTTATATATATTTTTTTTCATATATTTTTCATGGGTCAAAACTACCCAAATTTGAGACTTTCCGAACCTTTAAAAATTCATATCCCTAAAAATATCAACTTTATCGTTAAAAGTCATGAAACTTTTTCAATTTGTATTCCAATAACAAATATAAAAAAAATTGGTCCGGTTGAAAAATAACAATTCCTTGCAATTGTTTAAAAAAATTCGGATTAAACAATATGGCACGGGGTTGCCCCATGGCAACATGCATTTATATCATCAGTAGGGCAATTTGAAGAGAATCGCATAAAAAAATTGAGGTGGAATAGTTTTCCGGACTCATGCGCCGATTCCTCCTAGTCTAATAACGTCGTCCGTGAATATCGCTATTTTGAATTCACAGCTCGTCGAAAGTGGAGGAATGTTCCAACTCCATGAAAAGTAACGCAGTTGGATCTGATCAAATCTCTCTGAAAATGATCAGGTATGTAGTAGAACCCCTGCTCAATCATATAACCTTCATTTTCAACTCGGCTATCAACTACAATCAGTTTTCTCTGTCATGGACACATGCGAGTGTTCTTCCAAACCCAGAATGCAACTTTTCCACCGAACTTGCACATTCGCGACCAATCAGTAACTCAAAGAACAAATTTTTTATTTTGCTTCCGGCCAAAATTCGATTTCTCCGGCTCAATCTGGATTCCGCCTCGGTCATAGCACAATTACTGCACTTCTAAACGTCACCGACGACTTGTTTTGCTTGACTGGACCAAGGCCTTCGATACCATAGATCATAATATCCTATGCAAAAAATTGATCTATTCAGGATTTCATCATAATTTCGTGGCCCTTATTTTTCTGTACTCAAGCCGTTACTCTCGATGGCAAAATTCGGGGCATAACCAATCGAGTTTGGAGTGGACACTTGCTATTTTCTTTATATATCCGCGATTTCCATGAAACAATACGACACTCCTGTATACGTCACTACGCCGACCGCCGACGACACTCAATTATACGTCAGCTTCAAAATCAACAACGCTCAGCAAACATCAGATCAGATGAACAGAGACCTGAACTCCTTGTATAATTCATCAACCGCTCATAATCTGAATATCAACCATTCTGAATCCCATGCAATGATTGTTGGAAAGAAATCTAAATGCTCAGTAGCTGAGGCAAACCTCTCACTTTTTCTCTCGAACGAAAAACTCCCTTTTGTCAGAGAATGTAAGAACTTGGGTATCTGGTTGATCCACAATTACGATTCACAAGACATGTAAGTTACTTATGTCGAAGTTTTTTCAATATCATAAAACAATTATATACCAGTAGGAACATTTTAGCTACTTCTGGGCTTAAACTGAGCCTCTGCCAATCCCTAATCATTTCGAAGCATTCATATGGCCCCGCTCTTTTGCAGAGCGATGTTTTCAGGCTACAACGCATCCAGAATTCCTGTATTCGTTTTGCCTATGGTATTCGAAAATATGATCACATCACTGTAAAATTCAAAGAATCCGGTTGGCTGAGACTGGAAAAACTACGCTAACCACATTTACTATCCCTCACGCACAAAGTCATAACATCTTGCACCCCAGAAACTTCGATAATTCTCGTAGGCATGGTAATCCCAAAATTTTAAACCAGTTTGTTCAGAAGAAGCTTCTCTCACACAGCTACAAAATCTCACAACTCCGTACCATCTCACTTCCAGAACTATAATATACTAAATTTCAAGAAGAAACTGAAAGATTTATTACTTCAGAGTTAGTAGAATTGATTGGAAATTGACTTTATCGAAATGTCTCTTGACGTTGTATTTGGAATCTCATTGTTACACTGATTGATTGAAAATGGACTGTTTCAATACTGACTGCTATCATATACCCAGAGTTTTTTTTTTTATTTAATTTTTTTATCTTTTCCTGTTTTTTCCTATGGTTCAGTAGCAAAACAGCACTAGCTGACACTGCACCTTTTCTTCTACTACTATTGAATATTTTTAAGCTATTGCATATAGCTTTCATCGCGGGCCTTGAGCGTGGAGACCGAATCCAGAAATTCCGTAACGAAAATAAACCTAACACCCCCTACTCCGACCGGCACAGCGGTCGGCGTTCGGGCACCTCCTCTTTGTATTTACTTCATGGTACGACTCTACGAAGCTCGCACGAATCGAGACGAGCTGCTCCGAAATCAGACGAATACGTAATCAGCTGTTTGTGAGAAACTATAGATGTTAATGTTAGGAGCTCATTTAATGGAGATATTTGTGCGTGCTTATGCAAACTTAGAAATGGCCTACACATAGTCATGGTAGAAATTTACATTTCTCCGAATCCAAAATTAGACGAGGTAAAGCATTTTATTCATTGCACTTTACTGGAGTACACTGAAGAAGGGTCGAAAATACTTGGTACAAATGGTAATAAATTTCCACTTATCTTGGCTGGCGATTTCAACATCAACTTCGCTGATAAAAAATCAGAGCGGTTGACAAGTTTTCTTTCGAAAATATTGAATTTGAAAATGAATAATGATCCACAAGAATCCACAACAGAATATGGAACCACCATTGATGCGTTATTTTCCAGATATTTAGAAGATATCAAGTCTAAAAACTTATGTTTCTTATTTCAGTTACCATAAACCTATAGTTTCAATGATAAATATTCCTGAAGAACCGACATGTATTGAAAGATAAAAAAAATATTTTGAACAATATTAACTTCTCATTCTCATTCTTATTTAATGAAAGAAAAAAATTTGTTTTTCTTATCGGTCACCACGCTCAAAGTGTAACTTGAATTAATATCAAAGAAAAAAAAATCACTGCATAAATAAAATAAATATATAATTATAATTGCGGAAGTTGATGAAAAATGCTATGCAATAGCTTCACCGCGGCAGTCTCCGAGTGCCACATGTCTTTTTTTTTTTTAATTTAACACTTGTTAGTGACATGTATTTTCCATGAGATGAATAGAAGTGATTTATTATTATTATTATTATGATTATCATAACATATCAACCTTCTTCATGAACAAACACTTGGATGTACCACATTCATGGTGATCGGTCAAATGGTGTCGAAGTTTATAAATCCCATACAATATATAACAACCAATTTTTATATATACAGATTTAACACAACATGAATCGAAAAAGTATTGCCTACCTTATAACGCTCTCACCCTGGTATGATCGATATCAACAAGCTTCTAATAATTATTACAGAAATGCACGAAACATACACTGCTTTGCCGTGAACGCCATCACTGACTAGATGCACCTACAATGTTTTCGTAAGTAATTGCACAACATCAAAATTACCGATAATTTTGCATGAAGCGTGTTGTCGAAAAACTGCATAAGTTCATTCTCATTTCCTACAGAATATGAAAAAGACCGAATGCAGTTTTTCAAAAACAACACGCTGGAATACGAAATGATTTGGTTATTCTGATGCACGATTGTAATTCGGGGGAATATTTCCCGAATAAACTGTCAACTCGTCAAACTGACGTTATTAATTTAAAAATTCTCAGCTTGTCATCAATAACCATCCCGTAACTGGTAATTTTTCATCCAAATTATAGTTATTCTCAGCACAGAAGCTCATAAACTGACGCCACACTTTCTTCAATAGCTTATAATGAAGCCCGACAATGCAATTATCGCTGTAATTTTGCGATAATTGCACTCCATTTACATGGGATTTTCGACAGGAGGGAAATATTCACAGTATTTACTTCAATACGATAGTTGACCAGCCATGGTCATCTGTGACATGAGTGTAAGAAAATTAAGTGGAATTCCGTGTATTGTGCCAACATATTCATAAAACTCTCCCACTAGTATGAAATGTGGAGTATGTTCATATATTTCCCATTCATATATTTTTTATGAGTACTCACCAAAATATGGTTGTTTTCCTGAAATGATTCACTTACTGTAGAAAAGTGTGTGAAAATTTACAAATTTGAGAAAATTGGTGCCTTTTGCTCATTAGGCCAATCAATAGAGATTTTCTGCTCTATTGATTCTGTGACAAAAATACTACCAGGAAACCGACTGTGCCATCATACGAAAGACGGTTCGTAGTTATATCCTGTTATGGTTTCCTACTCGCAACTGTAATTGCTTCATTTGTTATAAACATTAAAAAGCATTTTTTTATATTTTTTATCGTTTTTGACTTGTTACTTGAAAACTAATGAAACAATTTCGATACTCTCAATGAACCAATCGTAGAGCATCAAAATGCAAAAAAAATAACCTTAGTGCGACTCGATCAGATTATGAAACATAATCAGCTACCCAGTAATCACAAGAAAACAAGATGATGAATAAAAATAAAAATTGATGAAGAAGGCAAATTACAGGTATCACAATACCTCCTTTGAAATTAAACATTAGTGAAGAGGGTAGAGTACAGGTGTCAGAAACCTCCCCTCTTCGGAATGATACATTGATGCAAAATTCCAGATTTTGTTTTCAATCTATCAAAAATAATTATAATAATACCAAATAAACCAGATGAAAAATGAAATAAAATTAATAAAAAAGGTAAAATACAGGTGCCAAATTAGTGAAGAGGGTAAAGAACAGGTGTCACAATACTCCCCTCTTTGGTAAGATACATTGATGCTGAATTCCAAAATAGTTTTTTATTCTATCACTGTCTAGTCTGACATAATTATATTCAACTACCAAAATAAACAAGATGGAAAATTTGAAGAAAAATTATAAAAAAAGTAAAGTACAGGTGTCACATTACCCACTTTGGAATGATATATTAGTGAAGAGGGTAAAGTATAGGTGTCACTATACTCCCCTCTTTGGAATAATCCTATGACGAAAAATTCCTAAAAAAATTTTGTCCTGCCCAGTCTGACATACTCAAAAGACAAGATGAAAAATTCCAACATCACTGTGCAGTATGACATAAACGTAATCAACTACCCAGTGATCACAAAAAACCAAGACGATGAATTAAAAGAAATATAAAAAAGTGAAGTACAGGTGTCACAATACCCCCTTTGGAATGACACATTAGTAAAGAGGGCAAAGTGTTAAAATACTCCCCTCTTTGGAATGATACATTATTGCAAAATTGCAAATTTTTTTTTCAATCTATCATTGTCTAATCTGACATAATTATTATCAAATACCAACATAAACAAGATGAAAATATTTTTTTTTATAAAATAGGTAAAGAACAGGTGTCAAAATACCACCTTTGGAATGAAACATTGGTGAAGAGGATAAAGTACAGGTGTCAAAATACTCCCCTCTTTGAAATGACACATTGATGCAAATATCAAAAAAAACAAATTAATCTCTCGCTGTACAGGTATCACAATTCCTCTCTTTGGAATGATATATTGATACAAAATTCAAAAAACAAATTCAATCTCTCACTGACTAGTCTGACATAATTATAATTAACTACCAACTGAACCATATGCAAAATAAAAAAAAATATGAAAAAGGTAAATAACAGGTGTCACTCCTTTGGGATAATACATTGAAGAAAAATTCCCATTTTATTTTCAATCTCTCACTGTCTAATCTGGCATAATCATTATCAACTACCAAATGAACCAGATGAAAAATAAAAATAAAATTGATAAAAAAGGTAAAGTACAGGTGTCCCTTTGGGATGATACATTAGTGAAGAGGGTAAAGTACAGGTGTCTCTTTGGAATGATACATTGTTGAAAAGTGAAAAAAAAATTGTCCTCTCTAGTGTGACGTAATCAAAAAACAAAATGAATAATTCAACAGTTTCTTTCTCAATCTCTCACTGTCCAGTCTGACATAAACATAATCAAATACCCAGTGATCACAAAAAAACAAGATGATGATTACAAAAAAAATACATAAAAAGGTAAAGTACAGGTGTCACAATACCCTCTTTGTAATGATACATTAGTGAAGGGTCAAAATACTACCCTCTCTGGAATGATACATTGATGCAAAATTCCAATGTTTTTTTCAATCTATCATTGTCTAATCTGACATAATCGTATAATTTCTCGATCTGATTCTTCGTTCGATTCGGTCGATTTGTTACGTTGATTGATGCACTCACATAGAGAACACAACGACTTTAATTTTTGCACAAGACAGACGTGAAATAATGAAAACCTAAACAATAAAAAACAGTAAGAAACGTTCAGGGTACAGAACGGAGATGCGTTGCAATGTGTGTTCTCAAGTCTATATCTCTCGTCTCCACCCCGGGGGTAGTATTTGTTCTTTCCTGTCCCCGCTACCCGTATCGTCCAAGACTAATCAGCACACTTGGTGACAGTTTCAATATTATGAGGCGCACTTGAATATTGGGGTAACGTTCATAAACAAAAGTCAAGGCGAAGTCACACCATGTCGCCACCCTTGAAAGCACCAAGTCTTTCAATTCAATGTTTTTTAATTATATATAGAAGTTGGTGGATTCATACTGAGCGTTCATTTTTGGTAAGACAATTGATTGGCAAAAGACATAGTTTCTGCACAGCGCGTTTGGTAACTTCCGTAGATGTATTTTACACTAACCACTCGAATAACTCCATCTGAGCCTAGATGCAGCTCCTGTATCCTTCCTAGGCGCCAATGTTTAGGAGGAGCAAAGTCGTCGATTAGAATAACCATGGATCCAACCTGGAGAGAGTCCAGATAGTTTTCTCTCCATTTAGAACGATGTTGAAAATGACTGAGGTACTCCTGAGACCAACGACTACAGAAATGTTGAGCGATTTGTTGGAGACGTTCATATTGCGATAATCGATTCGGTGGAAGTTCCGTGAGGTCTGTTTGAGGAATGGACGTAACAAGATCAGCGATGAGGAAGTGACCTGGTGTTAGGGCGCCAAGGTCATTTGGCTCACTAGACAAAGGAGTGAGGGGACAGGAATTCATAATCGCTTCGACTTGGACAGAAAAAATTGCCAGTTCCTGGAAAGTTAAGTTATAGTTTCCCACTACCCGAGTAACGTGATATTTCGCTATTTTATCAGCGGCTCCACACAACCACCGTGATGGGGACTACGTGGAGGAATATAATTCCATTGTATATTATTTTCCAAGAGAAAATTTGAGGTTTTTTGTTAAGCGATAAATTGATCCAATGATTCATGAACACGTTGTATCTCGTTATGAGCTCCAACAAAATTGTTTGCACTGTCGGAATATATAATTTCGCAGATACCACGGCAAGAAACAAATCATTTCAGATCATTGAGAGAAGCCGCACTGCTGAGGTCACCTACCATCTCCAAATGGACGACCTACGTTGTATAACAAATGAAAATACATTGGTATGCCTTCATAATTTCACCATTTCTCAGTTTTCCATCTTTTATGTTGAGAACACCTGCAGAGTCTAGGCCCGTGATACAAAAAGGACGATTTTGCGTGATTCTGTTTCTGGGCAGATCTCCCATAATACGAGTCATGCTGGTCGGATTCGCTCAGAAGCAAACTAAACATTTTCTCAGCACGCTTCGCACAGACATCCTTCCATCAATGGGGCAATAACGCTGACGCAAGTATGTCAAAATCTAGAAACGGGGTGAGCGATGCCAACTTCGAATTCCGTGGTAGCGATTTATTTCTCCCAATTGTGAGGATTTCTGCTGAAAATATTCGTAATATCCTAACGGTTGCATTGTTTATATCTTCCCTAGAAATATCTCCCGTTTTCCGATATTTCAGATCAGTTTGAAATTTTTTATGGAATCTGAAAATTAGAGCTATTACGCGATGTAACCGGAAAGGCAAAGAAAATTTCTTGAAAATGTCAAATTTGGTGTTCAATGTGAAAAATGACAATTCCACCTTGCGCCTTCAGGGTGCATTTATATCGTTTATGTTATTATGTATATGTCAAGTTAGCACATGAGGCGTCTCAAAAGAGAGTTATTCAAGACCACGCCATCATAATGAACTATTTTCAAGTTTGCTAGGATCGACGCCGCGAGATACAATGTCAGCGGGGTTTTCTTCTGATGGTACGTGTGCCCACTGACTAATATCGGTTTGACCTTGAATTTCGGAAACTCTGTTAGTCACGAATATTTCCCACGTATTAGGAGGCGATGACAACCAGCACAAGACTATGGTACTGTCTGTCCAAAAATGAAGGTTATGAAGGTTCACCAATAGCACTGCACCACATAGTTCTAACCGTGGTAGTTGTACAGTTTTAACGGGCGCCACTCGGGATTCCGCCGAGAGCAACCTTATTATCACCTCACCATGCCTCGCGACACTCTTTAAAAAATGCACGCCTTGTACGCTGATTGCGAGGCATTGCAGAATCCGTAAAGTTCAAGGCGTTCGACGTTCAATGCTATAGCATGACGAAGAATTGTTACATTATTTACAAATTGCAATTGTTCACTGAAATCGAGCCACATTTCAATGATATGTGCGAGAGGAGTTTCGTTCCATTCAATGTTTAGTTCCCATAATTTTTGAAGCATGAGTTTTGTTATTATTGTGATTGGAGATATCAACCCTAAAGGATCGAATATTTTACAAATTGCCGAGAAAATCGATCGTTTCGTGATAGGATAGGGCATTTCCATAGAGTTTACGTTGTACTTGAATATATCCGATTTTGCCTGCCACCATAATCCAAGCGATTTCTTCGACTCCTCATCGGTAATAAAATCATTATCTTCTTTGTCGAATTTGAATTTTTCCAATATACTAATGTCATTTGAAACCCATTCACGAAGATGTGAACCGTACCCTCCTAGTATTTGAGTGGGGTTTTCTTTCAAAGCACGCGCCCCCTCAATAGTACTGAGGCCAGTGAGCAAGTCATCTACATCAAAATCACGGAGGATAACTTTGCTAATTTCTGGGTGCAGGGTTCGAGTTTCAATGGCAACCTGGTGTGAGCATCTTATCGCAAGATAGCTTGCAGAGGAAGTGCCATGTCATGGTGATAATGAGAAATTGGTTCGTTTGGAGTGGTACGCCAGACGATGCCTGAAAGTCTCGTTGCTTATCTGCGATACTAATCATCCGATACATCTTGGCTATATCGGCGGTAATTACATAATTATGTTTTCTAAATCGAATCAGTATAGGAAATACGTCGTCCTGTATTGTTGGACCTACCATCAATTCATTTTTTGATGATATTCCAGTACTCGTCATGCATGATCCATCAAAAACGACCCGTAACCTTGTAGTACTGCTTGTTTCATTCATGACTCCGTGATTGGGCAAATAAAACGAATTTTTCGACGTTGTTGACTCTAAATCACGCGCACCGATCTTATTGATGTGACCCAGATTCAAAGTCTACATACAATCGTCGAAATTGAGAATTTTTCATAAATTTCCGTTTTATCGAATGAAGTCGGTTTATTGCGTCATTCAGAGATTCTCCGAAATGACCTATATTTTCTCGGGAAGGTTGCGTAACCACAAATTTAGCTGTTTCCTTTCGTTTGAAAGTGTCAACGAACTGATTTTCGCACTGTTGTTCCTCAGAGAAGGAATTATTTATTGTCAAGGAATCTCCGATTTTCCAAAAGTTTTCTATTTGATTTTCTATGTTCAAAGTTGACGAATTGCATACCAGATTATTCGTAGGCATTACCTCAGTGCTTAGTGGACCCGTAACAATCCAACCTGAAAGAGTTTGCTGTAGATTAGGGGAACTATCCCCAACCTTATTCGATCGGGTAAAAGCAAATCATAAAATATTTCCGCTCCTATCAAGGCATCCACCTTTGACGAAATATTAGAGATTGTGTCGGCTAGCGTTAAATCGGAAGGAATGCCTACTTAAGATCGGTCAAATGAAAAGGACAGTAGATTTTTGGTTACCCAGAATTAAAAACGTTAATTCAGCGGAAAATTCTTCATGTAATGATCTGATTTGATAATGTTAAAATAAACTTGAGAAATTGGTTGAGATCTGATAATATTGTTTCAATCATACCTACCATAGATCCCATTAATCATCAAGAAGGTATATTGAAATTTACATAATCAGATTAGATAGCTCAAGATTGTGAAAAACGTGGATGGTTCCAGTACAAAGAATACTGATTTTTTTACTTCAATATGTTGGTACCTATTGAATGAATGTGGTTTTTCGTGGAGGAAAAATGTTTTTCGACATGTTTTTTTGGTAAACTTCCACAGTCTGAAAATTAAAATATAATCAGGAAAATCTATACAAGTGTAGAAAGGGCAAACTTATTAGTTCACCCAGAAGTTACTGCGTTCACCAAATTATATTTCCTATAGAAAAATGATTCGATTTGTCAGTAACTACTCGTTCCCTGAATATGGTCATGAAAAAATAGTAGAAATTTAAAAGATACTTCTTGATATAGTTTTTGATTGACGTTTCGGGGTCTTTATCTGCCCCCGTTCTCAAAATCTCCTTTAAGTGTTGGTAACTAATTTTCAAAAAACGATGATTTTTCTAAAATACCACTACTTGACATAAAATACGTTGAAATATTTTTTTTAGTATGATTCCAATCGATTTTTAGGGATTTTAGATAGTTATGAGAAAAATTGTCAGAAATTGCCAGGAACGGAATAATTTTTAGCAATTAATTTTGCCAAGAGCTATTGGCAATATTGATTGTTTCTTACTCATTGCGCAGAATTTTAGCGCGAAATGGGAATAGTCATTTTGTAGTTCTATATTTCCACTCTCACAATCGGTTACAAAAATTGAAATCGGACCACCTATGACGCATCCAGGTCTGTTGCAACGAAGTGCATTAAAAAATCAAATTGCAATTATGCCAAAACTAATAATCCAACAGAACCTGAGTTTTTCACACATAGAGTACATATCAATCACTACTAGGTCATGGAGAGTCTGCTTCAAATCTTTAAAAAAAGCGGTGATAGGAATTAAAACAAAATGCAGATTTTTTCCGGTTATTCCGTTATTTCTCCGTTACCAATAATCCGATAGAGTCGTGCTAGGGCTCATTTTTTGCATTTTGATCTCTACAAATGTCTATAACAAATTAATTGAGCAATGACAGTTGCGAGTAGGGAATAAAACAGGATATAACTTTCGTCTTCCGTATGATGGCACAGTCGGTTTACTGGTAGTATTTTTGTCACAAAAAAATCTCTATTGATTGGTCTATTTGTCGTACACATAATTTGAGGAAGACTTGTTACTCTTAAACAACCCAAATTATGACGAAAAGGGAAACATTCTTAATTGAATATTGAAGAGAAAGATTTTCCTGTGAATTGAAAAATCCACAATAAAAATGAAGTTATTTTTTGTGAATGTCTTACAGAAAACAACAATTTCCTCGGCTACGCCACGCTGGAAATTGAACTACATCTGATAGATATTCTGAAAGGACCCTAACTCAAAACAAAAAATCTGAAATTGAGAATTTGCATTTTTATTCAGATAGTTATTTGATTTTCTATTCCAGTCTCAATTGAGAACTCATATAAATGAATGAGGCAAGGAAGGATGTTATCCAAAGAAGATTGCTCTACAGAAATTATTTGTAACATTAACGCAAGTTCGCATTCACTAGGTGTTCAATACATTTTTGTCGACGAAAATCTATTTCACGCTTCCACGATCATCAGGAGGACCGGAAGAAATGGAAAACATTCTTCTTTGCCTCATTCATATATATATATATATATATATATATATATATATATATATATATATATATATATATATATATATATATATATATATATATATATATATATATATATATATATATATATATATATATATATATATATATATATATATATATATATATACAAAATGGAAGAAATTTAATGGACATAGCCCTCAGAGAGAAGTGTTAACCGTAGACACGTGTTTCGGGCTCTCGGCCTTCATCAGTACGGTGAAGAAGTGCAAGGATGAACAACACTTGGTAGAAAACAACAAATCAGCGGAGTCGACAACAGAAGCCAGCGGCACATTTGTGGTTTCGGTTAGCAGACACTGCATTCCAGGGCAACAACCAACGTCACCACGAAGGCAGCTATAGCTACCTGCGTGACATCCGAGTCCAGGATTATAGATATGAATGGAAAGAATATCGAGGGGACTGGTAAACAAAATGGAAGAAATTTAATGGACATAGCCCTCAGAGAGAAGTGTTAACCGTAGACACGTGTTTTGGGCTCTCGGCTCTCATCAGTACGGTGAAAAATTGCAAGGATGAACAACACTTGGTAGAAAACAACAAATCAACGTAGTCAACAACAGAAGCCAGCCGCACATTTGTGGTTTCGGTTAGCAGACCCTGCATTTCAGGGCAACAACCAACGTCACCACGGAGGCAGCTATAGCTACCTGCGTGACATCCGAGTCCAGGATTATAGATATGAATGGAAAGAATATCGTGAGAACTGGTAAACAAAATGGAAGAAATTCAATGGACATAGCCCTCAGAGAGCAGTGTTAACCGTAGACACGTGTTTCGGGCTCTCGGCCCTCATCAGTACGGTGAAGAAGTGCAAGGATGAACAACACTTGGTAGAAAACAACAAATCAACGGAGTCAACAACAGAAGCCAGCCGCACATTTGTGGTTCCGGTTAGCAGACCCTGCATTCCAGGGCAACAACCAACGTCACCACGGAAGCAGCTATAGCTACCTGCGTGACATCCGAATCCAGGATTATAGATATTAATGGAAAGAATATCGAGGGCTATGTCCATTAAATTCCTTCCATTTTGTTTACCAGTCCCCTCGATATTCTCTCCATTCATATCTATAATCCTGGACTCAGATGTCACGCAGGTAGCTATAGCTGCCTCCGTGGTGACGTTGGTTGTTGCCCTGGAATGCAGGGTTTGCTAACCGAAACCACAAATGTGCGGCTGACTTCTGTTGTTGACTCCGTTGATTTGTTGTTTTCTACCAAGTGTTGTTCATCCTTGCACTTCTTCACCGTACTGATGAGGGCCGAGAGCCCGAAACACGTGTTTATGGTTAACACTTCTCTCTGAGGACTATGTCCATTATATTTCTTCCATTTTGTTTACCAGTCCCCTTTTCTATTCATTATATTCCATTCTATATATATATATATATATATATATATATATATATATATATATATATATATATATATATATATATATATATATATATATATATATATATATATATATATATATATATATATATATATATATATATATATATATATATATATATATATATATATATATATATATATATATATATATATATATATATATATTGATTTGTATAATTCTGGCGTAAAGTTAGTAAGTTACCGCAAAATTAAATCTACCATACTTGTTATTTTCCTCCTTCCATCATATCAGGTTCATCATCATTGGATTACACGTCAACTGAAATCATATCTCCCATTCCCATCAAGATCAATGAGTGTCCAGAATTCAACTTCAGTTGTTTTGTATGTTAGGATGAAAAAAAGTAGAAACAAATACTCACTAGGAGATACAGATGGGAAATGAACATTATTCTCGAAGAATAAAAAAAATTATGAAAATATATACAGGAATGGGTCACATGCATCATTATCATAATAATAAGCTACATCAATATATCTCATCAGCCTTGCGAATGTCCTTTATAGGCCAGTCGGAATGAAAATTACGAGGGTAGTCTGAAAAATTCCCGAGCTGAACATGAGAATTGAAGGGAATGTGTTTGCGCATCTTTTGATTAGGAACTTACCGTAATTGTAGCTATTTTGAACGCACAGTTTTTCATTGATAATCGTTTAGTGAGTCGATGTGAGTGTTTTTGTGGAAATGGTAAAAATCGAGTATCGAGCTGTTATTAAATATTTGTTTTTGAATGCAATACGTCTACGCGAATTATAGACGAGTTGGACTCTGTGTACGGGGACTCTGCACCATCATTTGATACCATGAAATTGTGGGCAGATGAGTTTATACGTGGCCGTACAAACTTGGTGAACGATGAAGGTTCGGGTCATCCAAAAACTGCAACCACTGACGATAACATCGCTCAAGTTCACCAAGTGGTGCTAGACGACCGGCGAATTGAAGTGAGAGATAGCAGATGATATGAATATGTCAAAGAACGTGTTTGTCACATATTGCATGATGGATTAGGCACGAGAAAGAGGTCGGCGCGTTGAGTGCTGCGTTTGCTAATGTTAGACCAGAAACGTGTTAGAATGAACATTTCCAACGCTCTGTTGGCGCTGATTAATCACGGTCGATGGAACTCGGATTCACCATTTCACCTCAGAAATCAAATTACAGTGGACGGTATATGGGAAATGGGCTCAAAAAAATACTCAAAATCGTGTTTCTGCCTGTAAAAGTTTTGTGTGGAGGGTAGTGTGTCAGTTACTCTTGGAATCCTGCTGATTCTCTTGTTTTAGTTACCATCAAATATTTCAAAAGTGACATCAAACTTTACTTCACTTATTACTTAAACACATCTATTAGTGCGCATCGTCCTGAAATCTGACGATCTCTGTAATCAGAAATTGCAGTTGAATGCAATAAAAACTTTTTAACAAAAAATTAAACCGACGAAAAAATCAACTGAAAAGCAAAAAATGAAATAAACCTTCTTGGTCTAAACGATAATCAAGCTCCTGAACTGATGCGAATAATTGATTTTGAGTCGGCGCCAAACAAAGAATTATCGAAGATCATTATCATCGAAAGAAGTAATCAAAACGCAGCCGTGCACCCCGCAGCAATCATTTTATGCTTTCAATTGCTAGTTTGTTTGGCGCCGACTCACAATCAGTTACTTACATTAGTTTAGGAGCTCAATTATCATTTAGGCTAAGAGGGTTTATTTTATTTTTTGCTTTTCTGTTGATTTTTTCGTGGGTTTAATTTTTTGTTAGGAAGTTTTTATTTTTCAATTTTTTGTTGCTGAAATCTACATATTACTACCTACTAAATTTTTGATTACTTCCAAAATACTTACTTACCTAGCTTACTCCAACTATTAACTATCAAATAAAATGATTTTCTATCTTAACTATTTATTATATAATGTAAATTAATTTTGAGAGTTCTGGTTAGTTGATTTCATCACTTTGTATATAATTCCATCCTTCCATGAAATGTAATCATTTTGACGGATGTAGGAGGGTCTGTCAATGTCAACTACATATGTGTGCCAAAGTTCACAAGTGAAAAATCAATCATCCCCTATTTTTCTACCCATAGGGGTGGAGCATTCCATTCCAAATTGGAATATGAATAACTTTGAGGTATACCCTTTCTAATAAAAAAGGATCATCCAAATCGAAGAACTCACTACACAGTTATGCCTGATAGAATCGGTTGACGGACCAAAATTCAGAGGATGAACGATCAATATCCTTCATTTTGCTACCTTTAGGGATGGATTTCGTTGTTCAAATCAAAACGGGATCAACTTCAGAATACACCCTATCCAATAAAGAAAGAATCATCGGAATCGAACCGCTGTGTGGAAAGTTGTGCGTGATCATACATAAAAAAAAATTATAAAAAAATATACGCTTCGAATAGAGTACCTCCTCCTTTTTGGTTTTGTCGGTTAGAAATAAACCACACTCCCAAATAAAAACGGAAAAAAAACGGAAAAAGATTTGTGCGTAAAAAGTTATCGGCTGCAAGAAATTCAAGCCGATAGCAGATCTGAGAACAGAACCAGACTTGACCCAAATGGCAGGACGCAACTTCAAATGCTGCAGAAGTACGGACTTCTCCAATTACTGCAGCATGCGCTGCTTGAACATCTTTCACCCTAAATGCTTGGAGAAGAAGGAGGACCATGTGATAGTGAGTAGCCATAAAATTCCATGTTCGACTAAATGTGCTCAAGCAGAAGAGAGTGGACATGTAGATCGAACAAAAGAACTAAAACATGGAATTGAACAATCAAGAATTGAGTTAAACGAGAATGGATCCTACATAAAGAGACAGAAAAGAAAAATCTGCTGTTTTCGAAGCAGAAAAGAGCTTTCCAATCCAAATAAAACAACAATTACAAGTTATGGCGGACACAAGTGGAAAACTCGACGAACAAACAACGAGAAATCACAAGAAGAAATTCAGAAACTGAAGAAATCACCACAAACAGCTGGAGAGGACAAAGCTGACCTGGGAAATTATAACATAGATTGACACACTCTCTAGGGACAAATAATTATACCATGACGAATTGAAGAATATTAGACGTGAAATTATGGAGATACGCAATCTCAAGCGAAACTCCGAATATGAAAATCCAAGGCTCAATAAAGAGCCCAGTTCGAATGCGAAAATTGACTGTGGCTCACAACCTGACGCCCATACCGAAGTTAGTGGATCGACTGAATGTAGCAAAAGAAGCATCAAAAAAAGCCAACCACAAGAGCCGCTAAGTGAAAGTGAACCCCAGAATAAAACTTATGGTTAAAATAGAAATGAAATACTCATTCTCTGTGTCCAAAACAAATTCAACCTACCGAAAAATTTTAACAACAAACTAAAAACTATGAAATTCAAACTATATGTAAACCGTTGGTTCTTTTTGAAAATGTAATCAAAAATATGGTTACCCTCTCCAAACAATATACAAGAAATGATTTTATAAAAATATTAGCAGGATCCAATGACCTTTGTTATAAAAAGTATATTCCTTTCGAAACGATAAACAGTATTATAAAACATTGTACCCATACAAATAATATATTGATGTCAGTACCATACTTTGATGAAAGATACACCACTAATGAGTTCAGTCATGAATTCAACATGAAACTATACGAATATCCAATTGGGTTGAACATATACTCAAACGGCAATGTAACATATTAAGATGTTATTCAAAAAGGAGGACCTCTTTCAAAAAACAATGATATAGCCAGAAAAATAATATTCACATGTACCGATACTGAAACGCAACACAATGATTTGATATACTTATGTATGTACAAATAATACACATCAACATTTTTCTATCCTTCCCAAAAAAATCAGGCAAGGTCATTGAGGATCATAAAGTCACAATGAATAGACATGATGGCAAAGGTATATCATTAATACTACTTAACATTCAATCAATTCAAAACAAAGTTGACAAACTGTGTATATTCCTTGAACATCATAAGAATCAGGCATAATTGTCCTAACTGAGACCTGAAAAGCCAATTCATTTACCTTAATACAGGACAGAGTCAATGCTGAAGATGGTGGAACGATTATTCTCGTTAAGGAGGCCACTGAACAATCTTATGGATTCAGAAATATAGACCAATTAGCCGATAAAAATATTCTTGAAGAAAGATTATTTGAGTACTCAATAACACATGGCATTAAAATTAATCTGTATTTATAGACCTCCATCGTCGAACGTGAATATATTTCTGGATGAACTTGAAGCTCTTTCATATCAGCTCCCTGATAAGACTTCCATAATATCATCCGGAGACCTCAATATCAACTTTGAAAATAAAAATGCAACAGAAACGCGAAGAATAACTAATATCCTGACATCCTCCAATATTTCAATGCATGTAAACACACCTACACGCATATCTAAATATTCCGCTACTATGATAGACTACATCTGCAGTAACTACGACAATATCAACTGCGAAGAAGTACGGGCTGGTCTGTCCAACCATGAAGCAGTAGTCTGGAAATGAAAAATTTCAAGGACACTCCATACTTACCAACTGGAAAGAAGTAATAACATCAGAAAATCACTTTGAGCAATCCTACATTCACCCAATAAACAATTTCAATGTAGCTTTTCCACTTGAAAAAATCAAGATGGTTGAATCTAAAAAACCCTGGATCAGCAAAGGTATCAAAATCTAGGCAAAAAATATGGGGTCCCTGCACTACATATGAAAATTCACTAACAATATATATTTTCATTCATATCATCAATTGTTTAGAGGAACATGAGTACATATAATGAAAATGTCTACCTTTTTGATACATGTATATTGGAGCTAAAAGAAGTTATCAGTAGTATAAAAAAAATATAGCTCATCTGGACTAGATGGTATATTTATGAAGAAATTTGAAAAACTTCGAGATGCCGCGCTTGGTATGCTGGTCTGCCTGATAAATGATTCTTTTTGAACTGGAGATTTCCCACCATTCCTAAAAACGTCACTTGTGACACCGATTCATGAAGGAGGCAAAGAAGACAATCCGTCCAACTTCCGACCAATCTCGCTTATTCCGACCCTGGCAAACATAATCGAAATCATTAGGTTTCTAGAGAGACACGAAATTCTAAGCGGACAACAGTTTGGGTTTCGGAGCAAAAGGAACACAGATGATGCCAATTTTGACTTTCTTACTGAAGTATACAGTGCTTTTCTTTGAGCCCCCCTCCTTTTATTTTCATTTTTTGAACGGGTCAACTCAAAAAACTTAAACTAAGGATAATGAAATTGATGCATGAATACTATATTTTGGAGTAGAATTGACAGATGAAACTTTCAAGATGGCGACTGGGTCCACCTGGGAAAAAATTAAATTGAAAGGGGGTCTTGTGATTAGAGGGTTCAATGGACGAGAATTGACCATTTAAGAGATAGTTCACGTGGTACCTATTCACTAGTAAAACCGAAAACTAAATGAGAATATTATAACTGAACAATGATGTTTGTTGTCGTAATGACATTTCTTGTAATTTTTTGTTTTAACAAAAATTAACCTCCTGAACCTTATCGGGTTGTTGGGATTGCCATATGGCAGATAAAAACAAATATTTCTAGATGTACATTGTAATTTTTTTCATTGATATCTCACATTATTATCAGTTTTATGTCTGACGAAGGCATTTTCCTACGTTTAAAAAAATACGTCATATGTTCATAAAATATTCATAAACAAATGGAAAAGTTGAATATTTTTCAAAAATTGTTTTTCACATTAGGTTGCTAAGAGTTTATTATGATTATAAAAAATATGAAATGTCAAAGTTTGCTTAGAACTAATTGTTGAGTAAGTAACCAATTAAATTAATAATAAAAAAAACTTAGTAGGTAGAGAATAACCAATTATTAATTTTAAAGGAAAAAAAATCATAATATATTATTAGAATAATGAAAATATATACAATGAAAAAATTCAGGATTTTTTATTTATTTTTAATCATAATTAATTCTCAGCCACCTTATGCGAAAAAACAATTTTTGAAAAATATTCAATTTATTCATTTGATTATGAATATTTTATGAACAAACTGCGTATTTTTTTCAAACGTTGTGAAATGCCTTTGTCAGTCATAAAACTGATAATAATGTGAAATATCAATTGAAAAATGGTGACAATATTTACTCAATTTCTCATATTTTACAAATTTATAATTAAAAAAATAATCATTTTTTAAACGATTTCATAGCGTGATATTATTGAGTACACATGTTGAATGTGCTCCAGGAAGCAAAAAAAATATGGAGTCATTCTGTGAACAACTATTCGGGTTTAAATAAAATCGGCGGTTCCAAAAAAATTACTTTATTAACAATAGCCTCACATTATCAAAATTCAATGAAAACACTACTTTTCAACGAAATTACATTATTTCAAGTGTTCAGCTGTTACTTTAATTCTCTTGAATTTCTTAATTTATTTTGCTTTTTGAATCTTGTGACGCTAACATATTTCCCGTGAAAAAAAAGGGTCTTCATATTTTGAATACATTGCTAGTGGGGCATCCGCTGAGGCGATTGAAAACTTGGCTGCGATCAACGATGCAACAGGAGCGGTTGGTTGGATTAGGTCTACTTCATGTTCATAGAGATGTGCAAATAAATGTTTCAAATGTTATTGAAAGATTTGCAAATAAGAAACACAGGATACTGAATTTAATTTTGTGATTTGTATTTTAAAGAAAGGAATCTTTGTTTTTGTACCTACTTATAAGTATATCTAAATATTTTTTTATTGCATTACATTTTGTATTTCAGTTTGAATTTCAACGAAAAAAAAATACTTATGTTTTTTGTACCTATAAGTAGAGGTATATAACATGTTTATATAATTACCTCCCGTCCAGGCAGAATTCCTAGATACGCCACTGGCATCACTGAGAGGAGTGCGTAGACTTACAAGGAGACTATGTAGAAAAATGAAGATAAATATAAAGGAAAAAAATTTTGTATCTTTGTTAGGTCGGAATTTTTTAATTTTTTCAGTGCACCCTCGTAGGATATGTTTTTGCCACAATAATAATTGATCAATATCTGGAATGGAAGATAGTTTCAGGAATATCGAATAGATGAGATGAGTTCATCATTATAAAAAGGAAAAACATTCTCAATTAAAAATTAAATGGAAGGATTTTCCTAAAAAATTTAAAAATTCACGACAACAATGAAGTTATTTTTTGTAATATCTAAGAGAAAACAACATGAATACCCTCCAAGTGATTATCTTGAACGATGGAAGATTGTGACTGAAGTTTATCTTCCAGTCGCAGATAATAATAATAATAACGTTTATTTCATGCAATAAATTTCGTAATACATATAATAGTAGGTGAACTCAACATATACTCGATGAGTGATAAAACACTCGTATCGAGAAGAGTAATAATGGTAAGTGATAAATATGCTTTAAATAATTGAACATAATTATTAAATGATTAGAATAATATAATAAAAGGTCAGCTGTGAATGAATAATCAGTCGGTAAGTATGAAACACTTGTTTCGAGCAGGATTCAAATCAAGCAATGTACAGGGTGTTTCCAAATTGAATGCTGATCCTGAAGGGCGACATACTTGGATGATTTTAAGAAAAATTCTTCATATGAACATAGGTCCTCAACCGCTTTATTTCTGAGATACAGGATCTTGAAATTCAACAAAAAACTCAGTCCTTTCCCAATATCTCTTAAACCGCTTTGGCTTTTTCTTTTCAAATTTGGTACATGCAAAGAACGCATGAAAACACATTTTTTCCATGGTGAAGGATTTCTTAATTTTCATCAGTGGCGTCCCTGTTAACTTGCCCTGCCATATTTCTGATCAAAATAATGATACGCCACTGCTTTTTTCCCAAATTCATATCATTTTTGTGATTGTCCTGTATCTTCTCATAAGAAATGGTCTCCTGCCTTCTTTTCGTCTGGCGAACGGTTTTTGAGTTAGAAAATAAAATGCATTCATTTGCTTGTCCCTATGCGAAATCAGCCAAAAAGGCAGATTCGGCGGCCCGTAAAGCTGCAAGCGGAAGGATGGAATTCACAAACTATCAAATCCAGAGAAGGGACGCAAAGAGTTACATTAAATACCTGAAATGGGAACAATGGCCAAATGAGTGGTAACAAAAAGATACCAAACCCAACAAAATGAAAAAATCAGTTAAAGCATTGCCCACATCTCCCCAGAAAAGAAGACATCACATTCTGTCAACTACGAATGGGCCACACAAGATACACTCATGACCACATCTTCAGAAGAGAACCAGTGAAAACTTGCGACTTATGTCTAGTGCCGGTTAGTGTTAAACACATTCTAGTGGAGTGTCCTAGGAACGACGAAACAAGACGGAAATACAGCCTGGAACCAGAAATGAAATCCCTCCTGAGAGACCGCTGTGATATCTCCAACCTTCTGAAATTTTAAAACGACCTGCACTCAAATGACACAATCTCATTCCAGACTAATAATGTGAACAAATTTGAATACGTTGCTAATGACCCACCGTGGTTGATGCAACTTACTCCTTTATCAGAATTGAAAAAAAACTATTATTATTATATGTGCCATAATGAATCACTAATAATCACCAGAAGTACCTGGATACACTTTCCATAGTTACAAATATAGCTCACATTTTTAGAAAATACATGGAAAATATGTATGGTGAAAATGAAAAAATAACATGAGGGAGAATGGTGACTATTACTGTAGAGTTGCACTGCATTTCCATCCACATTCTTTCGTTTTACCTCGGATGTTATAACTATCTTTGTCTGAATCAAAACCATCACAAAGGCAGTCAGAGTGTTATTATTTTTGCCAACACAGTGTATCCTTTAACTATACTGTTACGCCCTGTAATTACAGAAAAACTTTCTTCCCTACAAAACAGCATAATATTCTCAAACAAGATCGTGATAGCCAGAATAGTTCGAAAGGTTTCACATGCTTGACTGAAAACGCTGATAAGCACATTCCAGTTAAAAATAAGTCGTTATCCGAAAACAATTAAAGAAAAGTAAGATAACTCGTACATCCGCCGACCCCCATAAATTATCAAAATTACGAGGTAAACAAAACCTTTACTCCCAAGATGGAAAGGGAAATTAAAAAATGTCCTACTAAAACACTTTATTCATACAGCTATTAACGTCCACGTATCGATATACTTGGTAAACACAATCATAACTCCCAAAATTGTTGACATATGAAATATCATAAAATTTTGTTTATTGAATCATAACGCGCAATAATTTCACCGAGTATGACAGCCATTAAATATAACTCTTCCTCAAAAAGGCATAAAATTATGTTTTATATATTTTTTTTTGATGACAGAAACCAAACAAACCCATTAATTATTTATTATTATGACCAGTTGAAGATAACGGGTATGGAATGAAATTAACGCACGAGACGAGCTAGGGTTGAATATTATAAAAAGCGCGAGTTTCATATCAAAACATTCATTCGGTGTTTAGCAGTCAAGCAAGTACGTTCAGAGATGAGGTTATAAATCAGTCTTAGAACAGTAGCCAAGTATCTTAGTCGTTACTCCTGTAATATGTTTTTCTCAAAAGTGAGGTTAAAAAGTCCGTCGAATCACAGTATCGTAAACTAATGAAGAGAAGTGTACCAGTAAAAATCGTCAATATAGTGAACTTCAGAAACCATTAAACTAAGCAACTGCAAACCAAGTATTGCACGCACGAGTGAACAGTTTTTTTATCCAAAAAAATTGCCTATTTCTGTCAACTCTTCCAGAACCGAGATAATTCAATAGCTCATGATCTCTTGGAAAAACCATAGCCATATCGCGCTATACTAATATACCGGGCGAATAAAATGAAATAACCAATTGACGCGAGAATACTCAAAATAATAATAGAACTAATTGTCGTTTAAAAACCTACTCCAGTGAATAAGTGTGAAACAGGGTGAGTCCAATGTTTGTTTTCTGTATTTATGTGTGGCGAATAGAACCCTTTATAATGTGCATGTGTCTGTTAAAGTATCTCCATAGTTTTAAGTTGACAAAGATCTCAGAAGAGAATTATTTCTAGCCGGTTGTGGCAATTGATGTCAAGATTGTTTTTTTAGTAAATCTATTTCGATTTTGTAGCCAACTATAACATTAACTGCCAATGAGTTACACTCATTTTTGTTGTATGAATATTGTTTCATATTATCCGTCTATAGAACGAATGAAATTATTGTATACTAAATATATATATATGTACATTCTTAATATTTTATGAGTGCATTTTTATTATTTCATGATTAATTATTGTTTTTTCGAAATCCTTCCGAAAGGTACGTACTTCCCGGATAAACAACCTACGTTCCAGTAATTGAGAGAAATGAGATTTGTTCTGAGCCGCTCCAGAAACATAGTTTCAGTTCGACCATCTTTAGATAGTCGATGCTCTCAATACTGTTTTTCGCGATCTAACGAATAATGTCTGGTATTACAGGTGTGGTGTGTTAAGTCATAACACCCTGTATAGTCCGGACTTCAACAATACCGCATATAATCTCTGAATATTCATGATCAGTGAGTTCATCATTCGATCAATGTCTCATAAAAAGCAATATATGAGGTATAAGTAATGAAAAAACCCACGAAAATACACACTGTCGCTTGAGATGAATTACTAATAATACTGCATACTGCATCAGTTTTAAACACTATCTGTTTTTTTATAGTTCGAATTATCGGATGCAACATTGCACATATTTGTAAGTACTCTACAAATTGATAGCAAACAAAGAAAAATATTACATAGTAACTACAATGCATAATTCAGCAAAAATAATCTTGAATTTGATAAGCACGTTTTCAATTCTTTGTCAGCCGGGAAATTGAGTGGAAATTTCCACGAGAACCAACAAATTGATCCGCAAGTGAAAAATGCCCAGAAATCCTTCACATATATTCTCGTTATCATTCATTTCTTTATTCTGAAATAGAATGTCCTTTGGTAAGTCTCAATTTGTTATGGTGAAAGTTATGATCCATTTCAAGATATCTTATTAGCCTTGCATATACAGGGTGTATCAACGATGCGTGGGTGGACGATATATAGCTGCTTCCCCATATCAGGAAATGACTAAAATAAAAATTGTAGACAGCAATGAAAGCTATGTTCCAATAATTAAAAATGATACATTCCTGGAGGGTTAGCAAGATCCACAGACCTCACGCCCCTAGATTTTTAAATTTGAGGATATGTTGAAAGAAAGGTCTACCGCGAGAAAACCAACGACATGGAGAATGGATTTAGAGAAGTTTTTCGCTCTATTACAAGATTAACTTCGATTGAAGTCCAAAGAGCAATTGTAGCTTGAGTTAATTTGTGGATAGCTCATAATTATTCAAACATCTGCTGTAAATTTACGCTTCTTAAAATTGTTTGAGTTTATTTTGTTACCTCCTTCGTCCAGCACTGAATGAAAAAAACCTTTATTACTGTAATGGTTTTCATACTTCCCTTGAGAATAAGATACATTTCCGATGGAAATCAAGTGGGAAAATCCTATATTTTCTGTAACCGAATAGTGTGGCTCATTATGGCACGGCTTTACTTATAGGGAGTTCCATTTGAAACAAAAATTGAAAAAAGTGATCTCGAGTTTTGGTTGCCCCTGTATGGGAAAAGCACCAATCGGTAAAATTATGAATAGGAAATTAAATTACACCATTTCAAGGAATACATTTTCCTATTCAAAATTATTGACTTGGGTAATGAATGAACCCCTTTTGTGACATAAATCCCACCAAAACTTCCGAACCACTCGGTGTATAGCCACACATCCCTATATCCCCTCTTCCAAAGTTATCCAATCGAGTGAAAATACATTCATTCATTCATTAATAAAACACCAAACTTTGATAAGTCACACATTTATCGGACAGCCTGAATGTGGGTAGCCATTTTTAGAACATAGCCTTCCATTGCTCTCTACAACTTTCAATCGACTTTTTTTTTCTATCTCGAACAGGGAAGCAGCTATTATCCACCCACGCATCGTTGATATCCCTGTACATTTTCTTTGCCCAACTCATTTTGAGTCGGCACCTAACAAATGAAACAAACAAGCAATTTAATTACATTGAGCGTAAAATGATGGCATTTATATATTTTGTTTTGATCATTTCCTCAAAGTAATTTAATGATCCTAGTTGATTTTTTGTTTGGCGCCGACTCAAAATTAGTTACTTACATTAGTTAAGGAGCTTGGTTATTGCGACTTACAAGGTCCCTTTTATTTTTTCCTTTTCAGTTTCTCTTTTTTGATCGGTGTAATTGTTTGTAAAAAAAAAATATTTTTTTATTTTTTTGTGACTAAAATTCACTAACTGCTACCTACCTATATATTCAAGATGGCGGCCAGAGAAAGTTCATGTGTCTATCTCTCCAAAGGAGTTGGTAATGATCATGAGAAAAATTATTTGTGCTAACAATGTGGACGACAAATGGTGAAAGATAACGTTATATGTGTGAAGTGATTTTTCACCCAGGATGCCTGAAACAAGCCAATCAATCTATGAAAAAACCCGAACTGTTTTCATGAAATAGACACAGGAGTGTCCTTCAATGGTGATAGTGAAGATAACATGTTTTATGATGCAGTTGACAAACTGTCCGGCAGGGAAAGCAAAATAGACACAGTTATGTTTCTCTATATTGTAAAACAGAAAGACATAATAATTAATGAAATGCGTGAGAAAGTCGAGATATTAAACGCATACATTGATTCCATTGAAAAAAACAAACAAGACAACAAAAAAGGGCAAGTAGATAATAAAAATCTCGAACACAAAAAACACCAGATCAAAAAAAAGGTAAGCAGGCCACACCAAAATATTCATGCAGTCTGCCGCCCTGGACAAATTCTCACAAAAACATTGAGGATGATAAAAACACAAGTCATGTGTATGGACAGGAGAAAAGAGTTGAACAAACAAAGGAGGGAATCTCTGTGAAGGATGTATTACATGGCATTATGGAAGTCCAGCAGGATTTGAAGGCAAAATAATATATTGAACTTGAGAAACAACATGTGGACATTAGTTAGTCGATCCCTCTCAAGTATTGATCAAGAATGGAAGACAGTCAGACCACGAAAATCAAACAGACGGCCTATTGTCTCAGATGATAACAACAGTATTGGAGTGAAAGGTGTTCCCAAACTAGCAACGCTTCATGTATACATGGTGGACACACAAGTAGCACAGAGCAAGGACTTGTAAAACTCCTGAAACTACACCTTGCTGAAGTTATGTATGAGTCACGAAACTCTGAGTACCCAACCTCAAATTCTTCTTTTAAAGTCACAATTTATTTCTCAAACTCCAATCGAGCCATGGACCCAAAAGTCTGGCCACTTGGTGCATGCGTCCAGCGTTTTTATTCATAGACAAGCGTACAGTAGGCAACTAAACATAATTTCTGTTCCTGAACTACTCACTATGGATCAATATCCAAAGTGTAAACCAAGCTAAACTTGACAACTCATATGGTGAAATTGAGTGTTACAGAAACCTCCTGTTTATATGCCTAACGGAAACATAGGAATCATCTATGTCAATTGATTCTTTACATATGAATGGCTACCATTTGGCTACTTCATGAAGTCGAATTTTTATGAAAGGGGGTGGACTAGCCATTTGGGCCAAAAATTCTGTTAACACAAAAATAATAGATTTATCTGGGTTTTCTATTGAACAACATATTGAACTATGTGCAAATAAATGCAAAATCCGTGACACAAGCATAATCATTGTAAACTATTACCGCTCACCTAGTGGCGACATAAACATTTTTATAGACAATATTGCAGCAGTTTGTGAAAATATTATGAAGTTCAAAACCAAAATTTTTCTATGTGGGGATTTTAATACATATTCATATCATTCATCAAAAAACTAATTAGAATTAGCTACTAGCCTAGAATGCTACGATATGAAGTCTATAGAATATTGGCCAACAAGGGTAACAGGTACATGTGTTTCTATAATAGACCATATTTGCGAATTTCGATCCAAGCGAATTACCCATAGTAATCGATAATAGAATCTCTAAAAATCGAACTATTTTAACAAATTTAAATTCAAATTCTACCAGTATCTCCACAGAAAAATACACTCTGAAAAAATTTTTTAGCAAGAATGCTATAGAGGAATTTGGACAAACTCTGGCGACTATCACCTGGGATTTCCTCAATCAGATGGAATCTACAAACGAGGCTTCCATTCTTTTCAACAACACGTTCTCTCAATTCGCGACCCAAGCATAATCATTGTAAACTGTTACTTCTCACCTAGTGGCGACATATACATTTTAATAGACAATATTGCAGCAGTTTGTGAAAATCTTATGAAGTTCAAGACCAAAATTATTCTATATGGGGATTTCAATACAGATCCATATCATTCATCAGAAAACTATTTAGAATTATCTACTAGTCTGGAATGCTACGATCTAAAGTCTATAGTATATTAGCCAACAAGGGTAACAGGTAAAAGTGTTTCAATGATAGACTATATATTTGCAAATTTCGATACAAGCGAATTACCCATAGTAATCGATAATGAAATCTCTAACCATCGAACTATTTAACAAATTTAAATTCAAATTCCACCAGTATCTCCACAGAAAAATACACTCTGAAAAGATTTTTTAGCAAGAATGCTATAGAGGAATTTGGACAAACTCTGGCGACTATCACCTGGGATTTCCTCAATCAGATGGAATCTACAAACGAGGCTTCCATTCTTTTCAACAACACGTTCTCTCAATTCGCGACCCAAGCATAATCATTGTAAACTGTTACCGCTCACCTAGTGGCGACATATACATTTTAATAGACAATATTGCAGCAGTTTGTGAAAATCTTATGAAGTTCAAGACCAAAATTATTCTATATGGGGATTTCAATACAGATCCATATCATTCATCAGAAAACTATTTAGAATTATCTACTAGTCTGGAATGCTACGATCTAAAGTCTATAGTATATTAGCCAACAAGGGTAACAGGTAAAAGTGTTTCAATGATAGACTATATATTTGCAAATTTCGATACAAGCGAATTACCCATAGTAATCGATAATGATATCTCTAACCATCGAACTATTTAACAAATTTAAATTCAAATTCCACCAGTATCTCCACAGAAAAATACACTCTGAAAATATTTTTTAGCAAGAATGCTATAGAGGAATTTGGACAAACTCTGGCGACTATCACCTGGGATTTCCTCAATCAGATGGAATCTACAAACGAGGCTTCCATTCTTTTCAACAACACGTTCTCTCAATTCGCGACCCAAGCATAATCATTGTAAACTGTTACCGCTCACCTAGTGGCGACATATACATTTTAATAGACAATATTGCAGCAGTTTGTGAAAATCTTATGAAGTTCAAAAAATTTGAATTCTACAGCTGGAATGCTACGATCTAAAGTCTATAGTATATTAGCCAACAAGGGTAACAGGTAAAAGTGTTTCAATGATAGACTATATATTTGCAAATTTCGATACAAGCGAATTACCCATAGTAATCGATAATGAAATCTCTAACCATCGAACTATTCTAACAAATGTTAATTTGAATTCCACCAGTATTTCCAAAAAAAAAATACACTGAAAATATTTTTTAGTAAGAATGCTATAGAGGAATTTAGACAAATCCTGGCGACTATCAACTGGGATTTTCTTTATCAGATGGAATCTACAAACGAGGCTTTCATTCTTTCCAACAACACGTTCTCTCATTCGTGACACAAGCATAATCATTGTTAACTGTTACAGCTAACCTAGTGGCGACATAAATATTTTTATAGACAATATTGCAGCAGTTTGTGAAAATTATTCTATGTGGGGATTTTAATACAGATTCATATCATTCATAAAAAACTATTTAAAATTATCTACTTGTCTAGAATGCTACGATCTAAAGCCTATAGTATATTGTCCAACAAGGGTAACAGGTACAAGTATTTCTATAATAGACCATATATTTGTAAATTTCGATACAAGCGAATTACCCGTAGTGATCGATAATGAAATCTCTAACCATCGAACTATTTTAACAAATTTTTATTTGAATTCCACCAGTATCTCCACATAGAAATACACTCTGGAAAGATTTTAAAGCAAGAATGCTATGGAGGAATTTAGACAAATTCTGGTGACTATGGAGCAACATATTGAACTATGTGCAATTAAATGAAGAATTCGTGACACAAGCGTGATCATTGTGAACTGTAACCGCTCACCTAGTGGCGATATAAACATTTTTATAGACAATATTGCAGCAGTTTGTGAGAATCTTATGAAGTTGAGGACCAAAATTATTCTATGTGGGGATTTTAATACAGATTCATATCATTCATCAAAAAACTATTTAGAATCATCAACTATTCTAGAATGCTACGATCTAAATCCTATAGAATATTTGCCAACAAGGGTAACAGATACAAGTGTTCCTATGATAGACCCTATATTTAAATTTCGATACAAGCGAATTACCCGTAGTAATCGATAATGAAATCTCTAACCATCAAAGTATTTAAATAAATTTAAATTCGACTTCCACCAGTATTTCCACAAATAAAAATACACTCTGAAAAGATTTTTTGGCAAGAATGCTATAGAAGAATTTAGACAAACCCTGGTGACTATTGAACTATGTGCAATTAAATGCAAAATTCGTGACACAAGCGTAATCATTGTGAACTGTTACTGCTCACCTAGTGGCGACATAAACATTTGTATAGACAATATTGCAGCACTTTGTGAAAATCATATGAAGTTGAGGACCAAAATTATTCTATGTGGAAATTTCAATACAGATTCATGTCATTCATCAAAAAACTATTTAGAATTATCTACTAGTCTAGAATGCTACGATCTAAAGCCTATAGTACATTGGCCAACAAGGGTAACAGGTACAAGTGTTTCTATAATAGACCATATATTTGCAAATTTCGATAAAAACGAATTACCCGTAGTAATCCATAATGGAATCTCTAACCATCGAACTATTTTAACAAATTCAAATTTGAATTCAACCAGTATTTCCACAAGAAAATACACTCTGAAAAGAATTCTATAGAGGAATTTAGACAAACTCTGGCGACTATCAGCTGGGATTTATCAGATGAAATCTACAAACGAGGCTCTGATTTTTTTCAACAACACGTTCTTTCAATTCGTGACACAAGCATAATCATTGTAAACTGTTACCGCTCACCTATACATTTTAATAGACAATAGTGCAGCAGTTTGTGAAAATCTTATGAAGTTCAAGACCAAAATTTTTCTATGTGGGGATTTTAATACAGATTCATATCATGCATCAAAAAACTATTCAGAATTAGTTACTAGTCACCCACCTTTTCACCCTTTTAGGAATGGAAAATCAAAAAAATATGCTGTCAAAATGTTAGCTCTTAGGTCCAGTGGTTTGGTCTGTGCTCTGATCATATATCAGTCAATCAGTGAGTCAGTTAGTCAGGACATGTAATTATAATGTACATATTACACTTGGTAGCTGCTGTGAACCGTTGGGAGATCCCTCGAGTGTCCTTTCGTCTCCATCATCAGATTAACTCTGTGCCTCCATTATGTTGTAGTGTCATCAGAACTATATATGTGTGCCAAGTTTGAACAGAATTGGTTTGCAGGTGTAAAATCAATAAATCATTATTTTTCTACCCTCAGAAGTGTAATTTTCTTTCAAATTCAAATGGGCCCAACTTTGAAGCATAATGTATACAATTAGAAAATAATCATCCAAATCGGGTAACCGTGTACAAAGTTATGCGTGGTAGAATCGGTTGAAAGGTCCAACCAACAATCATCCCCATTTTCCTACCCGTAGGAGTGAAATTTCTGTTTCAAATCCAAATGAAACAAACATCGAGGTATACCCTATCGCGTCGACGAGAGAACCTCCTCCCTTCTTTCGTGAGTTGAAAATGGATGGAATGAATTTTTTTTAAATATTTTCAAGTTCAAGTTTTCGATTTTCAGGGTCCAATAAATGGTTTCTATAGAGTTATCAGGTTATGATTCCTTGGATTGAATTTTCATCATATAATAATTTTCTTGTCAGAGATAAAGATTTAATACTGTTTTCTCGCAGCCTCAGCTCATATTGATGATTTTGGAAATAGAACGAAACTATGCGTTTTTTCATAGTCATTTTCTTGGACGTCTTCAAATACCTACTTCGCGAACACTATTCGGTGAGACTGGGCAAGGAAACTATAATCATTTTTTTCCTACTTTTTCTGGAGAAAGAGCTCAGAATTTTCGATGATAATTGCATTTTATTGGTAAAGATGATAAAAAAAAACTGGGAATTAAATCATTTATATAAACACAGAAAAATGAAACAGCCGCATTTGAAATTGGAATTATAAAACGAGTAAATCCCTCATAGATTTGCATTTTTCAATGAGATCATGAATGATATCATTGCTTTCTATTGATAGTGAAATGTCTTCTTCACAGTTCATCATCATGAAAGCTTCCAATTGTTCTTGGCTTAGAGAATTACTCAACCTATTCAAAATAAATTTCAATTTCAAAATCATACCTGCGAAACTGAAAGCTGAAAGGAATATATTTATAAATATTTTTTAAATTTGGATAGGCCTCGGCGTATAAGTTATTTTTTTGCAGAACATGTTAGCAACATAATAGGTATACATTTCTTTGAACAGAATATTGTTCTTGTAGGCTCAAAGGGACTTTCGCGATGAATTATTTATTTGCTTTATTAATGAATTTGTTTGTATCATTTACAATTGCATCAAATTATCTCGATATTTTTTTGGAATTTCCTGTTTTTTAGAACCTTTGGTGAGTTTTTAAAATATTAATACCGGTTGTTCATAGAAAACTTTCTTCTCGCACCCAATTGCTCGACAAAATCGATTTTCTGCACTTGTTAGGAAAATAGCCATTGCGGACATGGAATTGGATTATAGAATATATTTCTAATTTGTGACAACTGACTTTGGCAGTATGGATAACAACTGTTTACTTTGATGACAAAGCTAAATTGTTACTAGGCATATTTGCAATGAAACAAAAAACAAAAAAATTATCAAACATCTTTATTATTTTGGCCTTAAACTTTCATCAACACGTATGTTAGCAAGCTTGTCGAATCTTTCATTATAGTCCGTAAATTTTTGGTTCCAAAGTGCTAAAAAAAAGTGATATTCATGTATCAGTAAGTGTCCCCTAATGAAAAAATACATAAATGTTTCAATATATTTTCTGATCAAATCGAGGATATGTTTTTGGATTCTTAGTGGATATCAATGGACAAAAAAGTTCCACTAATTTAGTTTAACACATTTATTTTTTCTGCCACCACCGACAAATTTGTTTGTTTATAAATGCATTCTTACCATCTTCAGCGAATGAATTATTTCAAATACATTGGGATTGGACGAACTCCGATCATTACTAGACATTTTTCCTTGCAACGAATATTTCCAGTTTTTCAAAATATTCGTGGCCTCTTGCAAATTTCGAGAAAAAATTGAGGCACTGATGATATAACAAGTGAGAATCAACACCCCAATATTTTATGGCGACTGAAAGTTTGTTATTCTCCATGGAAATCAAGTAACTGAAAATTTTGGCTTGTATATCAGCAGCAAAGTAGCTTTATATCGAAACATATTATCAAAACCATATTATGTGGTGAAACAAAATGAGTTTGTTACCGAAATCATGGAAATACATTATTCAGAATCATATGTTGAAGGTCTCAGGTTTCTGTCCACCTATTGTGGTGGAGATCCTCGAAAGGTTCGATTCCATAATGTTTCTGCGAAATCACCTTTGCCATCTTCAGGTGATGTTCCGTTAATTCGAACCCGACTGATATTTTCGTAGACCTCAATTTATAGTGGTGTTTCTTCAATCACTGCCTCAGTTGTTTCACCAAACCTCAGAAATGAAAACGCCTCACGATTTGAGATCACGGGAGCCAGTCCCTCCATAGTGGGATCCGAAACCACTCTTGTGGTCTTTAAAATTTTTTCATATTGAGCGTGTACAAGACTTACGCTTATACCATGGCGCATGTTATCACGCCTAACCACAATTCTACGCACACCTCTCTGTCTGTTGCCAGAAGAACCCGTTAATGGATCCATTGTTACCGTGTCTCCATTCTGATTTGTTTACTGTATTGTTTTCCTTAGTTTCACCTGTAAGTGTGCCAAGATGATTCACAAAGTTGTTGATAGTTTCTCATTGCTTATTTGCGATGTCAATTCTTTCATTTATTTGGCCTATGTACTATTTTTCGCAGCCTACACATGGTATTTTATTGACCGCTTGTCACCCCAGTGACATATAGTCATTGTAATTTCGAAGTGTGGACCCACCATTATTCTTACGGCTTTGCGGTAGTGTTTGAGTGGGTGTGCTGGCAATTTGGGCAAGTTTCTTCCGATTAACTCTTTTACCAGCCGCATCTTGGGATGCGATTTCTCTAGCACCCTCGCGTTCATGGATGTTTTCATACCCACTTTCGCTATGCCACAAGAGGGTTCAGGGCCCCCTCGTTGCCCTTGTGGCCCCCGCGTCCAGAAACCTGGGCCTGTGTGACTACCCAATTTGCTTATCGCAGAAATGCAGTTCTTGACTTGATGTGCACTTAGCGCCTCAAAGGCCACTTGTCTAGCTGGGTGAATGGTAATGATCTTGTTCAACTTCGTATCACCCTAGGAGTGCTCTTTGGACACTATGCCAAGAATGCCGTTGCATGATATCCTCGGCTCAATGGAATTTCAATTCCCCCCGTTTGCCTGAATAGAGTATTCGTAGCCCAGAAAAGAGTTATTGGACTTTTATTCAACTTGAAAAGAAGTGACTCATGTAAATCATACTTCAAGCAATATTCTCTATTAGCTGTTCCGTGCATATATATTCATAGCTGTTTGTGCTATATTGAATGAAATATGAATTCATTAACCAGAAATGAGGATTATCACCGTTACCCTACAAGACATGGTGATAAAATTAAGATCCAGAAACATTCGACTAGCTCATATGAAAAGACTCCCTCGCTGGCAGGAACAAAATAATACAATTATCTACCACCTGAGCTGAGATAAATAATAATAATAATAATAATAGTTATGAGTGAACTGGGAGTTTATTTTTTAAATAATGATTTTCCCCATGTAAATATTCTATCTTCGCCATTCCATGTATAATTCTACCATTTACTAAAGTATTTCTGTTTTTTTTTCTTATATGTATTTATACAGTGCTTCTCCAAAGTCCCCTCCCCCCTTCCATTTTTGGAACGATTATACATAAACAAGTGAAATTTGGAAACTGAATATTAAAGGTTGTAAACTTCCCTACTAGTCATGAAAGATGACGAAATCGTCAAAGATGACGTCACAAGGCCATTGTGACCAATAATTTTGAATGGAATCCTACGGCAAGAGACACCTCTTTTGAAATGTATCGAAAAAGCCTATTCAATTATACTAATTTTGTTTGTGTTTATGGCAGTTTCAATGGCTCTTTAGTAAACATTAAAATTTAGATTCCATTCAGTATGATATTCATTAAAGATTCAAGAATCAGTATCCACCTGGAGAAATTGCTCTAAGTGACCTCCATTTACTTCCTGACAGTGAAATATCCTATTTTTAAACTCTTCTCGTACTTTTGCAAATGTGTCTGCGGAAACAGCCTCACATTCTGCAACAATACGTCAGGTTCAGTGGCGTAAACCTTAGATTTAAAGTACTTCCACAGAAAAAAATCCAAAGGTGTGAGGTCCGGTGATCGAGCTGGCCATTCCGTTGAACCTCGTCGTCCAATCCATCTACCACGATACTCCTCATCCAAATACCGTCTTACTGCACCGTAATAGTGTGGAGGAGCACCATCCTCTTGGAATGTTATTTTCAAATTGCTGAATGCATCTGGATTATCTTCCAAAATTTCAAGGATGAACGGTTCTATTGCGTTTTGCAACAGCTCCAGATAAACCTCACCAGTTAAATTAGTATTTAAAAAAAGAGGCCCAACGATGTGGTTTCCCAGGATACCTTCCCAAACATTCACCTTCTGGGGATATTGGGTATGTGTTTCACGAAACAGTGAGGATTTGCGTCACTCCAATACTTCACATTCTGTGTATTTACATTCCCATTTAGATAGGAAGTAGTAACGTCACTGAAACAAATTGTTTCGACATAGTCTGGCTGTTGGTTGATTTTTGTTTCCATATTTTCACAAAATTCTAGTCTTCGGTCTGGGTCGTCGTCTGAGAGTCGATGAACCATTTTCAATTTGTATGGATGAAAATTGATTTTTTTTTCAACACCCTGTGTACTGTTTTTCGACTGACTTCACAGGTTGATGCAACGTGAGTTGTTGGAGAAGTAGGATTAACTATTACTTCTGCCAGTATATAAATTTTTTTCTCATCATAAATTTGTGGTCTGCCAGATCGTTTCTCATCATCAATACTACCCGTTGTTTCAAACTCACGAGGAAGCTTCCTCAAATGAGTCCTCGAAACGGGGCGATCGGGAAACCTCTCATTAAAAATGCGTTCTGCTGCATGAATATTTTGTCCAGTCTCATCAAGAATTAGGATCGCTGCTACTTTATCACCTTAAGCACGTACCATTTCGCTTCTTAAAGCACTTGAACATTCGGCTCACAACAGTTTAACAAATTATTAAAATGTACAGAAATATTGAAAGTACCAAAAGCTGCTAAAACAGTTAAACGTTCCATCAACAATTCACAAATTATTAAATGTACAAAAACTTGGACAATTACAAAAGCGTCGAATTAGGGGGACTAACAAAAACGTCAGCTCATTTGACAACCATCCAGAGGCGGAGATTGAATTCGTAGTTTTAGTATTAACTGATTTAATTCATCACAGCTTTGCGTTTTTCGAAAGCAAGTTGCAAAAACTGCCATAAACACGAACAAAATTGGTATCATTGAATAGGTTTTTTCGATACTTTCTAAAAGAGGTGTCGCTTGCCGTAGGGTTCCATTCAAAATTATTGGTCACAATGACCTTGTGACGACATTTCGACGATTTCGTCATCTATCATCACTAGTAGGGAAGTTTACAACCTTCAATATTCTGTTTCCAAATTTCACTTGTTTATGTATAATCGTTCCAAAAATAAGAGGGGGGGAGTGGACTCTTGAGAAGCACTGTTTGTGTGTTATACTATAATATAATATTCAGAATTATTTCGACACTTCAATTGACAGGTCCTATTTCATGTATATGAACATAAAGGATGATTAAATATTCTTTTCTATTCTAAGGAGGGATATCGAAGCTTTGTTGGAATGGTTCGCGACTCCGGTATTTCTATCAAGTAACCGTCATTTCGCGAGTGGCATTTAACTCTTTCTGTCTTTGTGATGCTTTGGTGAAATGTCTTGCTGGTGTGGTCTTATAGAACTGAAAATCGGTCGGTCTGGCGCTTTTGGTTCATGGATCTTGGGAGAACCATATACCTCAGGTCACCTGGATGATTTTTCTCTGAGAATAATACGTTCTTCGTCTTCCTTTTCGATGGGTGGATTGCTAATAGAAAAATCGAGTTAAACGGTTTTTTTCACATAAAGGATTCAATATAAAATTGAACCAGAAAATGGTAGATCTCAGGTGAAAAACAACTACTTTCCTGGCAAATACCACGCAGAACGTTGAATGATATTCACCTGAAAATCCATGCATACTTCCATATAATATCAATGGACATTGAATGCAAATGTTTCTTTCTGATAAGCTCGATTATGTTTAATTTATGTCGTGTTCACCTAACAATCCGCATACCGGTTTCAGGCTTCTTGGCCCTCAACAGTACGGAGTAGTCAACCAGCCAAAGGTCCAAAGAACTCTGGCTGAAGTGAGACACAACGTAAACAAACCATCATCGAGCTTGTAACACCTATAGGTCCGCCGGAAAAGATAAACTTTAACTGGCGGTACCTAGTTCCTTTGGATTGCTAATGATGTACTTAGCAATTCTCTCCAGAAAAGTAGTTGAATTTCCGGTAAATTTTCTTGTAGACTAGATTGCTGTCAGCTGCATCATCTTAGTTTTATAGTCAACAACCATTGCATTGCCTTGTATTCACGTAATATTGTGTCTTGGGCAGCCTTCAGTGTCCGGTACATTGTTTTCCCCCAGTGATTTCGTGTTTCTCATGATAATTTTGTTGTCAACTGGTATGCATGTTGGTGTTATAGCGTAGTTGAAATCTTTGACGAAGTCAATCATGGAGTTTTCCTCTAGGGGGTGATCTGACAAATTGTGAACTACTCTGGAAACGAGAATATGCTCAATTGGATATCGTAATTCTGTGAATTGAAAATTCCGCAATGAAAATGGAGTTATTTTAATATTTGATTTTCTATTTCAGTCTTAATTAAGAACTCATAAAGATGAGTGAGATGAGAGACATGTATTTCCCAATTATTTTGGTCTTCCTGTTGAAATAGATTTTGTCGACAGAAATGTATTGAAGACCTAGTAAGTGCGATGCCAGTCTTGCATCAATGTTACGAATGATTTTCGGTGAGTGCTCCTTCTTGGAGAACATTTTTCATTCATCTTCATGAGGTTTCATTCATGACTGGAATGAAAAATCGAATAAAAATCTGAATGAAAATAGAAAAAAATCCTGCAAAACTTTCATTTTGAGTTGAGGTAATTTTAAGATATCTATCAGGTGTAGTTGAATTTTCAGCAAGGCTTTTGCCGGAAAATTAGTTGTTTCTGTTGGGTATTCACAAAAATATTTTCATTTTTATCATAGATTTTTCAATGCACAGAAACATATTTCCATTCATTATTCAATTGGGAAGGTTTTCATATTCAACATGACTATCCCCAAGAGGTTCTAAATGATGAAAGATAGTGACTAAAGTTTATCTTTGAACCACAGATGATTCCACATCTGATTTTATGAATACCCTGTTCATATTTCCAAACAAATCATTGTGTACCGTTCTGTTTGTTTCAATACTCGAAGTAGTGTTCTTGGGTTTTCGAATTGGGCTGATAGTTGATTCTTCATCTATTTCTCAGGGGTAATGGTGGAGTCATATTCTGCTCGTAATTTTGCTACTGTATCGATCTTTCCAAATGGCATTGCATGGATTATATTGCTGAGATTCAATTGAATCCTCAAGAGTTGTGTGTTTCTTTGGTCCAGTTGTCTTCTAGTTTAGTGTATATTCGCCGGTAAAAGTGTAACACTCATTCTTCTGTGTGGTCGAAGTCTCTTGGTGGTGATTCACTCCAGCGCATCCAGAAAATATATTCTATGCAGCATCGAAGGAAGGTGAGTTGTCATAGAATCCAAGAAATGTTTTATCTTCTTTGCTAGAATCGAAATTATAAAGGTTCTCATGCTGTTCTTTGATTTTTTTCAGATTCTCAATCCGTCTGTAATCCTCTTGGACCATTTTATTCCACTCGAAATAATAGAAGAACATCTAACAGTTGATTATCCATCGAATGATGAGAATATTTTTCTTTAGAAATGTTTGCGCTCTCCTCCTGTCCAGAAAAAAATATGTTGTTTTTAGTACCTTCCAAAACTTCGCTGTTTCGCTGTTCTGAAAATTTCCTGAAATCAGGCAGATTTGAAAAAAAGCAGAGTTTTTTCAAAAATTTTGTATGCAATTTTAACCACTGTAATTAAAAAAAAAATATAGTCGTCATTCACGAGTGTGCAACAAGTTAGAATACACTCTGTGTGTCATGCTTGGAAATAATATCATTTGGAGAGACATAATCATCAGATTTCATTTTGCTACGAGATTGTTTCTGAATAACTGTTGCTACGGAATAAATCAATATCGAGTGAAATGGAATAGAAATTCTAAACAAAATTATCCACATTATTTCTAAAATGCATTTTCAGGTACACTTTATCACTAGTACACCGGCGATACCTACCACTTAATTCTTCCAAGGATGATTCTTCTCCGCCATAATCTTTTGGTAGAATGCTTGGTGATATGAACTCCTTGAGGCTTTCCATTGACTTATGGACATGGATCTGAAACGAAAATTGGAACTATCTGAAACAGTCTGCCAATGATTTGTATATCAGGATTTCAAGGTCAGTTTGACACTTCAAGTTTGACACTTCAAGAGCTGGTTGTTTTGTTTTTTGGTTGATATTCACAATGATCAAGGTTCCAAAACGAACCAGAATTTATGCGATATAGCCTACCCGACAGACGTCCTAATTTTTTTCCCGAAAACTTCTGTCCGCGTGGAATTTCTCTCTTTCTATGTTTCTTTGTGTTGTCCTCATCCCGTTTTCTCTTTATCTCTTTTTCACGTTATCCCGTTTTTCCGTTGTTATGACCCAATTGGTGTGTTGTTTAGAAGAAACTACACACGTGAGAATCAAATGTAGAATTGAAAATCCTCCAACTTGAAGTCAAACCCCGTGTATAACTTTTAAAAAGAACACCTTCGGAAACTCGAATATTATGGTTTCTCCATGTACAAATTTATGATGACAATTACTTCAATTTATTTTTGTTCACTATGGTCGATGCTAAACTATAATAATTTGCACACCATTGAAGGTACGAAGGTGCTTTCAAAAGTTTCCGCAGGTTCTATAGCTATAGCATATAGCTAATCGCAGTATAACTAGAGTTATATGGGGAGCGACCTACCCAAATAAATATCTCGAAATATGATTATAGGAGATCGTTCAATCTACGTACCAGGTCACATCCCATAAGTATCAAAGTATTAAATATAAATAAAAAATTTGAAAAAATTATGGTGTCTGTTTTACAAAAGTCGACATGAAAGTTTAAATAATTGACCTACAAATTTTTTGCCTCTTGGATCGCTTCTCATATACATACTCAACAAGATCACCTGACAAAAGTTCATCAAAGTTTTATATTTTGTTTGTTATATTTTTTTTAAATGAACAAAAAATAAAATATTTAAAAAATGTAAAAAAAAAATGTTGACAAATGTTATTATACAGCATCATTTATTATGAAATTTATATATTTAAATATGTATAAAAAATATACACGAGTATAATATTTGAAAAAAAAAATTCTTACCATTTTATTGTCAAGACAAAATGATGATTTGAAAAAAAAACCTCAAATTGATTTTTTTATTGTATATTTTTTTATATTTCGGTTGTTTGAATAATTAATTAAAAAATGTTTTCCTCTTTAAAAATCATAATTGGCATTTCTCTATAAATTAACAAAAACAATATTTTTTTCATCAATAATTTAATTGTTTAAGTTAACAATTTTTTATAAACGATTTGTAACTCTCGTTTTATTTTTTCCTGGAAGTAAAAAATATTACAAAAACAGCCATATAAGACAAAGTACCGAAAATAATTTTCGTCAATTTTTTATAACATTTTCAATTATTACACGATACCTAGTGATGAAATATCTGCCAAACCTTAACATCATACCCATATCTCTTATAGTTCAAATTATAAACGTATTTTAATTATTATTTATCTAACTCGTGTTCCGTTATATACGATATTTCATTTTATATTACAGCACTCATTTATATTTAGCAATATCTTCAATTTATATTTATTGTTATAAATTATAGTAGTTCCTAACTGAAGGTGCCTCTATTGTTTATTCAAAAAAACATTAAACAACATTGTCTGGTTCACAGCTGTATTTTACATTTTTAACAAGTATTAAATCAAAAAAACGAAAATGTTAAAAAACTAATTTTTATAAACAGATGCATGTAATATCTGATTAGCAATAGTTACAAACCTGGATTTTCATCCATTTCAAAGATTGAATGATCCTGTACAAAAATGACCCGAATGTATATTATCGTATCTCTTATAATTTTGAAGTTATATCTATTTATTACTTGAAAAATTAAGAGGCCACTTTGATTTCGGTATCGTGTAATATTTAAAATTGTTATAAAAAATTAAAGACAATTTTTTCCAATACTTTGGGCGTTTTTGAATTTTTTTTATCTTTCAGGACCAAAATAAACCGCGGGTCACAAATTGTTTGTAACAAATTGTTAACTTAATAAAGAATGAAATTATTGATAATTTTTATTTTTTTTTGGTAACCTATAGAGAAATTCCAATTATTATTTCTAATGAGAAAAAAAAATCATAATTAATTATTTAAACAAACGAAATATAAAAATACAATTATATACAATTGAAAAATGTATTTGAGTTTTTTCTTCAAATAATCATTTTGTCTTGACAATAAAATAATAAGAAATAATTTTTTTGAAAATATTATACTTGTCTATTTGTTTATAAACCATTTCTCAACAAATGACGTGAACAATTTTTCCCACGTGAAATAATTCCATTGTTAGATGCAAAATCAGTTGTATAATAACATTTGTCAACAAAAATTTTTTTAACATTTTTTTTTTAATATTTCATTTTTTGTTCATTTAATAAAATTATAACGAACAAAATATAAAACTTTGATAAACTTTTATCACGTGATCTTATTGATTATGTGAATAAAAAAGGCTCCAAGAGGCGAAAGATGTATAGGTCAATTATTTAAACTTTTATGTCGACTTCTGTAAAAACAGAAATTGAATAAAATTAGTTAATCAACAATCGTATAACTTTTTGAAAAATCGACATAATTTTTTTTTCCAACCGTGCTTCATTCTTCCAAGTGTTTTGATGACACCGTGATTTTTGAAATTTTTTAATTGATATTTAATACTATAAAAAAATTATTTTGTGTGACATAGTGTCTCCAGCGGTGTTGCGCCCATGCTGTAACGGCCGCGCGGAGACCTATTTTCGGCGTTGAATAAAAATTATAAATAATGGGGATGGAATTCAGAAAATGTAGACTTTTTCATTGGAAATTCCCACTTCTTTAAGGATCTTTTTTGAAATAATCTTGAATATTGATAGGTTTTGAGTTAATAACGAAAAACTGAATATATTTTTTTTTTTCATCTCATTTTGTCAATAACAATTGCAATTTTTTATATGCTAATAAATGCTCGAATTGCAATTTTCTAGACGTCATTCCAAATCGAATGAGCTATCCCACATATTTTTAGGTCGGCAACAAGAATTAACCCGTTTTTAACTTGTTAATCACTCTATTAGATAGCGAAGCGTTCGCACAACTGACCCTGACTTAGATAATGGCCACGTTTATATTGTTTGTGAATTTGATAACCTTACCAAGTGTATGTGACCCAATTCAAACCAAATGATTTAGTAATCGTTTATTTACATCGTGTTTTGTCGAATGATTAATTAACCAACTTGGTTCTGGTTTGGTATTTATTTAGTCATGTAACCAAGAGAAAGGTTCGAAACTCTGCTATCTGATTCGGAATTGTGTCATCTGTCAATGACAATGTCTGGATGTCAGTGAGCTCAGGCTCAGTCATTTTTAATTTTATTCGTTCGTCAGTTTTTGTAAAGCTCCTACTTTTTTTGCCATCCAAAATTGATATAATTTTGTTGTCCAAAAATATTTGGAGAAACGCACCGGTTTCTTCATCTGTCCAATCAATACCTTTGGACTTTTTTATGGGAGGTTCTGAACTACAGCAACTCATTTTATATAAAAAATACTAACAAAAATATATAAAATAATTTGCGAGGTAATGATGCGGAAACTAAGGTTAGGAATCACAAAACATATTTTTCACTTACACTATCTTGCTCTCTTTTTTATGGCTATTGTTTCCATTCGGTTCATTCAGCCAGTGCGATAACCACGACAGAACGCTTAACAATCTTTCAAACCAAAATTTAAAGTCACGGTTGGTAAAACTTATTACACTGTTTACACCATCTTAGTCAACTTAGTATTATAGTCTGGTACACAACAAATTTCGGTACCAAACCAAGCTAGTTACTTGACCAAGTGCACAGTTTATACCACACTGACTAACAGAATTTGGTTGGAATATAATCATGGGTCAGACACGGTATAAACGTGGCCAATGTTACCGAATAGCAAAGTCAACTTATCATCGTCGCGACATCTGGACTTGAATGTCTGGTGCCATATCTGTCAATTCAGTGGATTAACAAAATGATTACCCATTTGATTGAATATTTTTAGTGAAGAGATCAGCTTATTTTGTTGATTTGACATTTTATTGAATTTATCAATCCGAAATAAATACTTGTTTGATTGAATATTTTGTTAAAGTAATCAGCAAATTCTGATTATTCGATTCAACAAAATAATTACATGGTTGAAACAACATTTCTGCCAAAACGAGTTATGAATAGAGTTGGTGGAAGAAGATGGTTAATGCCAATTAGTTTCAGTTGATTGAAACTTTAAATTTGATCCAAAACCAAGGAATAATTTCACTCATTTTGAGATTATATTCTGTCGTGCATATACATACGACACTTCCATTTGTTTTATTCAAATTTTTTTTTCTGTGTATATTCGATATTGAAAGTTCCCACTCATCTCATCAAGAAGGTTCCACTTCAAAATTAATAATTTGTTCATTTTCTTATACATTTTCTTGTGAAAAAAAATTTGCAAAAAAAAATTTCAATGATTTTTGCATGTTTGAAACAATCTCGGGCATAAAATGTGAAAAAAAAACGACTTTAAATTCAATTATCATTCTTTGTTGACTCCACTCGCTTGTATCTCATGGATAATAACAATTTGAGAGCTCTTCATATCATACTGTTGTCGACTATAGATGTGTAGAGGTCTCCACTTTCTATAAAGGCGATATCTTTGAAAAACCAACAGTAGCCTCAAATTGAATTGAAAAATGGATAATTGTTTTTATGCTGAAAATGCTCTCCTTCGAGAATTATCGTTTGAGGAATTATAATTGAAGAACTCACTCTCTGTCCAAGTTTTCGACTCATTAGCCGTTTTGACAAGGCTATCACAGGATCTACAAACCACATGGTGTTGAGGATATGCATCTGTTTAATTTTGTTGTTGAATACTTTCTGAAACAACACATATCCGTATTTTTATTATGATAACTTACATTCCTATATGTCGTTTCACAAGTTGAGATGCATGCATCAAGAAGGTACTGATACTGATGAAAATATGATATATTCAACCAGCTTTGACACATTACTTGAAGACATTCATGGAAAATTCGCCCCAGTTGAAATGAAATGAGACCACGATAAATTCATCTCGCTAGTACAATCATGAAAAATAATAATATATGTTTATTTTATAAAAATAACAATTTATGCACATGGTATAATTAAAAGACAAAAATTATGGTTCGTCAGAATGAATTGGAATATACACTAGACTGGATAGTAAGCAAATTTACTATGCCTACTAACTGTTAGTTAGTGCCCTGTCATTAGTAGCTTTTGTTGATTCAAGAGTGACTCTACTATGATAATCAAATAGGTGAATGGTTATTATTATAATATATACATCACCTCGTTTTAACGTTAAATGATTTTAAGTTTGAATTTCCAATTATTACGCGTTCACGAACTCAAATATAATTATTTCGATTCGTTGGGAGATAATTTCTATTCGCTGATTTGACTGAGACATCGCCTCTTGGTAGTTGATTTTGGTGAGAATGACACTTTCACTATTTTCCAACATTTTTTTTTATAACTGGTTACGTTGATAATTGAATTTTGATACACGTTTCAACTATGCATCTCCACTTGAGGAGTCTAACGCAATTCTGATATTACATTTTACTACTTTGAACTCTAATGCCGGTCTGCTTCATTTTCTAGTGTGATCGTCTGTTTTAGATTTTTACCCCGCATTCCAGAAGTAATACATTTTATTTCCGGCTGTCTGAGAGTCGTTATTTTTATCGCGGTGTGGGTGATTCATCGTAATATGAATAAGTCACTCGTCATCTTCATTTTGTTTGTTAATTTATGATGTCTTGGATGCCAGCGTACAAGGAATGTTCATATTCATTATGCATTTCAATGGGTTTGTGTTCCCATATCTAATGATTTACTAGATCTTACTTCTATTGTCGTAGTAACACCGCATTCCTTACGGTCATTATTTCAATTTAAAGTTGTTGCCAAAAAGATATGGATTTTGAACAGGGGAAAAAGGTCCTTCCCCTTTTTTCAACGCTTGTTCCAGTCAATGGTTTTCACAGTTTCAAATATTCTATTTCAAGACGACCTGAATTATACAGTGCGTCACAATATCGTGTGATTTTAGAAAGTGAGTCGAAAGACAAGCAATCATGAAAATATTTGATACCCATACGATACCTTGAATATTGCCGTGTTGTTTCTTAGGATGGATGGTGTTGTTTGGACTAAATGGCCGAATTTCACACCTTTGAAATCGTAAACTAGAACATCACCTAAATGGTGGTCTTCATGCAATCGCACTTCAATAACATTGTAAAGTTGTGCAAAAAAATCGTAGATGTTGAAAATTTCCGTATTTCGATCAGAAAGTCGGCAAATAATTACCCTGTAGCCCTCTGTTGTTGCCTTCGGAAGGGGAATGGAATACCTGTAAAAAGAAGAATACTGGAGACAGTTTAATATACTGAAACCGTTTTTCATAGTATTCTCTGTAGCAGCTTTACAGAATGATAACGAACGATTCATGGTTTGTACGTAATATTTGAATTTTTGAAGACCTGAATGAATTATATATGTGGGCGGAAGTATGAATAAATCGGAAAATTAAAACTGTATATTATGATAAAGAAGATCCAGGCACACCCTGGAGTGGTACGTCTGCCCATTCGTTTCGTTCCGTTTCTGCGCTCATCAATTCCTGAACTTTTTATGTGAAAAAACGTTTTTACATGTGCCGAACAGGCAGAACATTCAAAACACAATTTTCAGAACATAAAAACTGTTTTATCAATGAAAAAATAAATTCACCTATGCTAGATTTATTTCGTTTGAAAATATAAACAGAATGTGGAATCATCTGGGACTGAAAGATAAAATTAAGTCACTATCTTCCATCATTCGAAATAACCTTTTGTGGAGTATTCATGTTGGAAAGGGGGAAACATTCTCAATTGAATATCGAATAGAAATATTTATTTATGTTGGCAACATGGCAAGTTGTGAATATACCTGTGTTCGAACGCTCCTACATTAACATTATAAATTGCATGAAATCTTAAATCAACAAGCCTGCAAATTTGTGTACTTGTAGAGTGAAGTGGCATCTTACATTGGTAAAAAGTGCATTTGACGAAAATGGTTTCAACGCGAGATATGGCAGATGAAATAAAATCCGCTATGAACCAAATACCTAAGAGACCAGACATTTATAAAAATAATCAGTGATAGAGTGGCCGGAGCGGTCACGATAGCCATCGAGAAGGAACTCTCATGGCTAGAACAAAAAAGTCACCGAACTAAAAATGGAAATAAAAGAAGTGAAACAACACTACGAGAACCAAATAAACAACCTCGAAGGCATCACAAAAACTATAATCAGTGAAAATTTCATGATACACAAGAAATACGTCAATATGGAACAAGGCATGGAAAAAAACAACCTACGGATCTTCAACTACAAGGAAACTGGGAGAAAATTTGAGAGAAAACATAATCAAACCGATATAGAATTATGCTACAGAGTCGGAAAGAAAACAGAAGCTCGAGGTTATTCAAGAGGAATGCTCATGAAATTTGAAACCTATGAGATGAAGCTAATGAAATATGACAAGAAAAAATTACTGAAAGGAACCGGAGTCGTTGTAAGGGAAGATTTGACAAGTATTACGTTGAACATCTTCAATAAAGCTATTGACAAAACATCATTACAAAACTTTTGGAAAATTTTGTCGATTACAAAAACACGTTTTGTGTTTCAAGACTTTGATAAATTATAATGATGCCCTCATACACACACCCATACTTACAATTTTTGCATCACTCATCTCTCATACTAACAAACCATTTTATTTAATTTTTCATTCTTGAACACTGAACTGTTATTCTATAGTTACTAGCTGAATACCTCAATAGATAATAATATGATATTCACTTTTACTACTATGAACTGAGGATATTTTGAGATTTTTGGTTACCCATTGAGAAACCATACTTTAGTTTATATACACTAACCATAAAGTTAATTTCTATTCTTTATTTCGAATAATATCAGACTATTTCAATAATCTCCAGATACATACAGTGCTTCTCAAAAGTCCCCTCCTCCCTCTTATTTTTGGAACGATTATACATAAACAAGTGAAATTTAAAAAATGAATATTAAAAGTTGTAACTTCCCTACTAGTGATGATAGATGACGAAATCGTCAAGGATGACGTCACAAGGCCATTGTGACCAATAATTTTAAATGGAACCCTACGAACCCTCTTTTAAAAGGTATCGAAAAATCTATTCAATGATACTAATTCTGTTTGTGTTTATGGCAGTTTTGGCAACTCGCTTTTAAAAAACGCATAGCTGTGATGAATTAAATCAGTTAATACTAAAATTCAAGATTCAAGCTCCGCCTCTAGATAGTTGTCAAAGAAGCTGACGTTTTTGTTGGTCTCCCTAATTCGACGTTTTTGTAATTGTCCAAGTTTTTGTACATTCAATAATTTGTGTATTGTTGATCAAACTGTTTTAGCAGCTTTTGATACTATTGATATCTTTGTACATTTTAATAATTTGTTAAACTGTTGTGATCCGAGGCGAGTAGTTTGCGTCAACACATGTTCACCTCCTACGAGAGATGAATATGGGTTGCGGGAACTTAGGTGGCTACCTCCAAGTGGTATCGCTGGATAACGGGGTTGACAAGGAAAATCCAGTGGGAATGACCAGAAATGGTCAGAACCTGCGGATCTCTAAGTCAATCTCAAACCAAATGCCACCACAACATGGCTTAATCCAAGGCGTCAAGCGACCCGTGCCGAGGGATGGATGATACCTGAGCCAGTCAGGTATAAAAAAACGGAGCCTCTGGGATACATGGCGACCTCCCAGAGTAATCTGCCTTACACCTGCGCAAGGGGCACCGCAGGTGTGGACGACCCTTTCCCCTAAACAAACAACCCTGGAGAACTTCCAGTTGAAGAAGACCCAACACCGATAGCGGGTATGGAAGTCGAGGAGATTCCAGTTGAATCACACTCGGCACCAGAAACCGTAAACCCAACCGAGGAGGGATCAGCAGATGGTCGAACACCTACTGAGAAACTCCCGGAAACAGAGTGGATTCCAAAGCCATTTGGTAAAATGGAAACCAAAAAGATTCTTCAGCTCATCAAAACCCAGGACATGGGGATAGATACTGAAGAATGGCTTGTCATCAAGAGACAAGAGGAGGCCTCGGGTCTAACTCTTGTCTTTCAATCTTCGACTGTGATGCCCTGAGTGGTGGGCAACGCAGGATCTTTGGAGGGATCGGCCCGGAAACGGGCATGAATCCGAAGAGCCTTATCGGCGGGCTTCTAGACCTAACTAAGGGCACAAACCTGTTTGAATGAGGAACCACTGACGACAGAGTGATACAATAGACCCCAGCTGGTCGCAGTGTCAAGGGAAGCTAAGTGCCAGCCCTGTCTCTGGCTCGTCAGCCTTAAACCAACCAACCAACGTTGTGATCCGAACATTAAAGTGCTTCAAGAAGCGAAATGGTACGTGCTTTAGGTGACGAAGTAGCAGCGATCCTAATTCTTGGTGACACTGGACAAAATATTCATGCAGCAGAACGCATTTTCAATGAGAGGTTTCCCGATCGCCCCGTTTCGAGGACTTATGTGAGGGAGCTTCTTCGTAAGTTTGAAACATCGGGTAGTATTGATGATGCGAAACGATCTGGCAGACCACAAATTTCTGATGAGAAAAAAATTGATATACTGGCAGAAGTAATAGTTAATCCTACTTCTTCAACAACTCATGTTGCATCTACCTGTGAAGTCAGTCGAAGTACAGTACACAGGGTGTTGAAAAAAAAAACAAATTTCATCCATACAAATTAAAAATGGTTCATCAACTCTTAGACGACGACCCAGACCGAAGACTAGAATTTTGTGAAAATATCGAAACTAAAATTAACCAACAGCCAGACTATGTCAAAACAATTTGTTTTAGTGACGAAAGTACTTTCTATCTAAATGGAAATGTAAATACATAAAATGTGAGGTATTGGAGTGACGCAAATCCTCACTTGTTTCGTGAAATACATACCCAATTTCCTCAGAAGGTGAATGTTTGGGCAGGTATCCTGGGAAACCACATCATTGGGCCTCTTCTTTTGAATACTAATTTAACTGGTGAGGTTTATCTGGAGCTGTTGAAAAACGCAATAGAACCGTTAATCCTTGAAATTTTGGAAGATAATCCAGATGAATTCGGCAAATTGGAAATAATTTTCCAACAGGATGATGCTCCTCCACACTATTACGGTGCAGTTAGTATTTGGATGAGGAGTATCGTGGTAGATGGATTGGACGACGAGGTTCAACGGAATGGCCAGCTCGATCTTCGGAACTCACACCTTTGGATTTTTTTCTGTGGGGGTACCTTGAATCGAAAGTTTACGCTACTAAACCTGACAATATTGACGTTTTAAAACAACGTATTGTTGCAGAATGTGAGGCTGTTTCCGCAGACACATTTGCAAAAGTACGAGAAGAGTTTAAAAATAGGATATTTCACTGTCAGGAAGTGAATGGAGGTCACTTCGAGCAATTTCTTTAAGTAGATACTGATTCTTAAATCTGTAATTAATATCATACTGATTGGAATTTAAATTTTAATGTTTACTAATGAGCAATTGAAACTGTCATAAACACAAACAAAATAAGCATCATTGAATAGGTTTTTTTGATACCTTTCAAAAGAGGTGTCGCTTGCCGTAGGGTTCCATTTAAAATTAATGGTCACAATGGCCTTGTGACGTCATCTTTGACGATTTCGTCATCTATCATCACTAGTAGGAAAGTTTACAACCTTTAATATCCAGTTTCCAAATTTCACTTGTTTATGTATAATCGTTCCAAAATTAAGAGGGGGGAGAGGACTTCTGAGAAGCACTGTATATTCCTACATTCAAATACTACTATAATACAAAATGATGGAATTTTTGGATCTATTAGATAATCAGAAGGAAATCGAAACTCGCAAATATAGTGATTTTCGAACGTATCTTCATACGAAGGAGAATGTGAAGAGTGTTCTAACCGTCATCCATTTCAATATTAGAAGCATCAACAAAAATGTTGATAAACTCATTATCTATTTAGAAGAGGTAAATAAGCATATGGCCATAATAATTTCATCGGAAACATGGATGGTCGAAACGGTGAGTGATTATTCAATACCAGGTTCCTCAACATATAACAATGATTCGAAGCTAAATCAAAATGATGGTCTATTGGTGTACACCAGAGATCATATAACTGCCAATGTCGAAATAATTCCATAACAGAAACTGAATTTATACAAATCTCCATAACTGTTGATGATATTGCGATCGGAATAACAGCATCTTATAAACTACCCTCTATTAATATTCAAATTTATCTGAATGACATAAGAAACTACATATCTGATTTGAAAAAAAAATAATACTTACGTATTTATACGTAACATAAATATTAATTCAATGGATGAGTTTTCTGGTTCTGTCAATGGATACCTCAACATCCTGGCTGGAAGTGGCTTTTCTCATATGGATAAACACAAAGTATAATAGATCATATATTCGTTCGTAAATCTACCAGTCTACCAACCCCGGCATTATTCTAAATCAATATCACCAACCACTATCCCCTATACTTGGAAATAGCAGGAACAATTGCAGTTTATTTAATTAGTACAGTATTTGTCATGGATATGGATTATGTTTTGTCCCGCTTGATTGTTCTGCAATAGGGTGAATTTAATAATTTTTTTTTTTCACCTTGAGACTCAGAAGGCTGTGGTTTAGCCATATCGGGATATCTCTCAATCCCTTGATTTTTGAAATACCCCCTTCCACCTACTACCTGTGAATATGAGTACTGTATCGTCCGCATATGAGATGAGATGGCCCTCGATATTATTGATGAAGCAGATACTGTTGATGTAAACAGGAAACAATATGGGTCTCAAGACTGTTCCCTGCGGTATTCCTGTTTTAATTTCCGTTGCCTCACTCAGATTATTGTCAACTTTGACCTTCTGTATCCTATGTGATAGATAGTCATCCAAAATATCATATGTTGGGCCACGTATACCGTCTCCCTGCCGTTTTTTAATAGCATGCCATGGTCAACGGTGTCGAATGCCTTCACCAGATCTAAAAATATGGCTTAACATTTTTCTGATGTCCAAGGCTCCAACAATTTTTTCAACAAAATCTAGCACAGCCTTTTTGGTTTTGAAAATGCTAATGAAGTCAAATTGTCTGTCATTATTTTTTTAGCATTGAGGTGATTTGTTAGTCTACTTTTCAAAGATTTTGGCAAAATTGTTAATGACAGATATTGGTCTATAGTTCCCAATGTCGTCATGCTTACCTGTTTTATATATGGGGGTGATGATTGCCCCTTCCATTGGCGTGGTATTTTACCATTTCATAAATCATATTTGAGATGTGAGCTAATGGAGACATAATAAATAAATGAATATTCTTCATGAGTTTCGAGAAAATGCCATCGGGACCAGATGCACAATTGCTTTTCTGTTTGGATATAATTTCCATCAGCTCATTTTGTGTTACTGATTTCGGAAACATTGATTCTTTTCATGTGGGGTCTTTAAGAAAATGTTCAGGTAAGTTTCAGATTTTTTCAATGTTTTTCGCCAATTCAGTTCCAATATTGGTGAAGTAATTGTTAAAATTATTAGGATTATTTTTATTATCTGAGAATGGCTTTCCATTTTTATTTTTGAAAGTTATGTTATTGATTTTTGATTTTATTGAGTTGTTTTTCCAGTTATGTCAATTATGAGTTTCCACGTTTTCTTGCTGTTTCCTTTCACTGTATTTGATTTTTCTTCATAATATTGATTCTTTGTTCGCTTCACTATATTGTTCAATCGATTTCTGTGAATTTATATTCATTTTCTCTTTCCTGGGAGTATCTGACAAATAATTTCTTTTTCAGGTGAACCCTTCGCCGTATTGATATTATCAGTCCAGTGGTGATCCATGGTTTGATTTTTTTATATTTTTTTTTATATAGGGTATTATAAGAATATGATGCTGCTCTCGAAGTTTTTCAATAAATTTATCATAACAGAGCTGTGCTCCACTGATGTTCATCAGTTCTTCCCATTTTTCCCCCAATTGGTGATGTGTATGATTCATTGAGATGTATAATATTCATTGCAATTGAATTTGTTTCATTTTCGGAAGGTGATCGAATGCTAGTTACGATTCGGAAACATATCAGGATAGACCTACGGATCGTCTTCCGTATGATGGCACAGTCGGTTTCCTGGTACCATTTTGGTCAGGGAAAAATCTCTAATGATTAGCCTATATGTGACACGAAACATCAAGCAGTAGCGTATTATGCTCGCTTCCGTGACATTAAACATTAATTTGAACACAGGAGTTGTTGAGAATTTTTTTGCCACCAATTCTACTTGTGATAATAGGAGGCTAATAGCGAGAGGAACAAGTGGGATGAGAATTTGTATCCGTTGAATCAGATTTATAAAAAAATGGTCGAATGAGTTCGCATATTTTTTGAGATAATCCATATACATATCAATTTACTCACACTTTTTCCAAGTTCTCCTGCATATGTGGCAATAGAGGATGTTTATTTCGAAAATACTCTGGATACAAAGATCTCATGGTATAGTACATGTCAAGTTTTTGTTTGACATTTTCCGTGTTGAACTTGTTGAATATGATGAATGCTGTTATCATCTGATCGGCTGAAAATTCAAATATGTTAAGATTTTTTTTTATTTCTTGGATTTTCTAGTATTTTCTTATAGTATTTTTTTCTCTATCAATTATATATTTGGCTATGAAATGAAATACGCTAGTTTAAAATTACACAGACTTTTCATTCGCAATCGATTGAATTCAGGTTTTGTGTTTCATATAAAATGAAAATTGCGATTACTGGAATCACGTTCCTGTACAGTATTGAATGAATAATTGAGCGTTCCATATATAGGGTGTGATCTTCCGAGAACTCATTTATTCTTCCAACAAGATGGTGCATCTCCCCATTATGCAGCAGATGTTCGCGACTATTTAGATGTGGTGTTTCCGACTCGTTGGATAGGGAGAAGGGGACCGATTGAGTGGCCAGATTTGACACCACTTGATTTCTTCATGTGATGATACGTAAAGATTTAGGTGTATGTTGATAGGCCGGAGAATTTAGAAGATGTAAAAGCAAGAATACGCCACGAGATACAATGTTTACCTCCTGATGTTATTGACAATGTTCAGAAATAATTTATTCATCGTCTTGGCTTCTGTCAGAAAGCCAACGGTGCACAATTTGAACATTCAATTTGATCGTTGTTTGAAGCTATCATTGCCATTAAATTTAGTATTTTAATATTCCAAAATATTTTTTTTTATTTTATTTTCATTTCACCCATACTCATAATTACCTTTTCACATTCCGTAATGAAAAATGGAGTTGCCAATAAAATAAAACCGATGACGTTATTTCTCCAACACGAATCATTCTGTATGTATCAATTACATTTGAAACAATGCCCAAATGAAAATGAAATTAGACGGCTTCGAGCATTCTTCCCAAAAATTATTCCTCCATTTTTTTACGAATTTATCCACTACTTTACGAGAGCACTGAATTCAACGGACGCACTCTATACCAACCCTATGTGTGATAAGTTTTTGAAATCAGCTTTCCATGGGGGTCCCAAAAATTAAATAAAATAAAGGGTGCTTTATTTGAAAAAATTGTCGCAGGCGTCATTAGTAAAACGTAGATCATCCTGTATATTTAATTTTCTCTTATAAATGTGGCAAATCGAAATTGAAAATCGGCCCATCAGGAGATTCCTCAGAAATGGATAGGTTGGCTGAAAATGAATATATTCAGTACTTTATAAAGCACTATATATATATATATATAATATATATATATATATATATAAACAAATTTAACAAAAAATTAAACCGACGACATACGGAACTGAATAGTAAAAAATAAAATGAACCTTCTTGGTCTCAATAACTAAGCTCCCAAACTAATGTAAGTAACTAATTTTGAGTCGGCGCCAAACAAAGAAACAAATGAATTAGTTAAGGCGTAAAATGATGGCATCGAGTTGCGCGGTGACATTCTGAGAATTGATTGATTGTTCGTTTGGCGCTGACTCAAAATCAGTTACTTACATTAGTTTAGGAGCTCAGTTATTGAGACTGATAAGGTTTATTTAATTTTCTACTTTTCAGTTCCGTATTTCGTCAGTTTAATTTTTTGTTAAGATTAATTTTTCAATTTTTTTGTGGCAGAAATCTACTAATTACTACCTACTTGTTTTTTGATTACTTCCAAAGTACTTACCTACTCACCTTACTTCAGCTATTACCAGTTAAATAATATGATTATCTACTTTTACTATTTGTTGTAATATAAATTATTTTTGTTGTTCTGGTTAGTTTATTTCATTACTTTTTATATCATTCCATCCTCTCATAAAATATAATGATTGTGACGGATGTAGGGGAACAAAAATAATTATAGCGATCTGTCATTGTCAACTACATATGGGTGCCAATGTTCACAAGTGAGAAATCAATTATCCCCTATTTTTCCATCCGTAACGGTGGATAATTCCTTTCGAAATCCAGATATGATCAACTATGAGGTATACCCTATATAATAAAAAAATAATTCAGAGAGTGATTGATCAATATCCGTCATTTTACTACCCTTAGAGGTGAATTTTATATCAAAAATCCAAATGGGACCAATTTCAAAGTACACCCTATCGACTGAAACAAAAATTATCGGAATCGGAAGTCTCAGTAAGAAGTTATGCGTGGTCATACATAAAAAAAATATAAACGCGTTGACTAGAAAACCTCCTCCTTTTTGGTTTCGTCGGTAAAAAACGAAATAGTTATGATGTATGTCAATTAGTTAGAGAAACATCTTTAAAAACGTAACTCTATTTTATGGAGATTCATTCGAGCTAATAAGAGTGAAATTCAATATCGTGGACTTTGACCAATAGCAGATCTATTTAGGATTGCGTAACGCAAATCAGAATAACCAGTAATCATGGCGATTATTTCCTATTCAAGTGCATCTCAGAAGTGAAAATATTTTCGGACATTGGTTATTTCTCAATATCAGTTCAACCATGGCAAATGCTTTGTAGTCTTCCCAGTGTCACATACTTTTGGCTCTATTGAAAAGTTCCTAACTTCTTTCCTGAATTTGGCTAACTCTTCAGTTCACTTAGGCATGTCTCTGTTGACTGCCTTCTGTTCTCCTGTGCAACTGATTTCATAATATTTCATTAAAGCATATTGAAGTTGCTTGGATGCTGTATCAAGTTTCCCAGCTGAATCGATGGATATATGTTGGTCCCCTAACTGCCTCTCGAGATGCTTTTTGTCAGCATCCAAGTTGGTCAGTTTGGGTATCCTATATGTTTCGGATGACTCCAAGTTGAATCTTATGTGTTGATGTTCCGACATGCCAGTCGTGAATGTGATTTTTTATAAATGGATCAGCTAGGATTAGGTCAAGAACCTCTTTTCGAGTTGCAGTTATGAAGGTAGGTTTGTTACATCCATTGACGATGTCTATATCAATCCCAGACGAATATTATGAAAGATACTCACCTCGTACGCTTATGTCCGTGCTCACCCATGTGAGATGTTGCGCGTTCGCGTCGCAGCACAGAATAAAGTGCCTGTTTTCTCTTTGACACCGTCTGATGAGGCTTTGGACTTCCGCTGGTGATGAGTGTGTTGGCGAGTCGCCTGAAAAGTAGGCCGAGGTAATAACAATCAGTAGGCACTTCCACGATGTCTGTTGCCAAATCTCCCCTAATGAACTCTGGAACGGGAGTAAATTCAATGTTGAGTGCAAGCAATATGGCTGCTCGTAGTTTTTCATGAGTGTTGCAAAAATGTTACTCGCACGATTTAATTGTGAGTCCTTGTATACGTCCACTATTAATCTAGGGATTCCGAGGCAACCCAATAATGAGGTTTTCTCCAATGAATCTCCTGCTGAGCACACTCTTTGCTGCTTTTGAATGGTGGAGGTTCATTTGGAGAGTTTAGAGCTTTTGGCTCATCTGGGTAACATTTTCAGCAGGATATTGTTGTGGGGCACTGCTACCTCTCCACCGACCATCAGTTCCACATCCTCCCATTGTTAGGTACCTCACCAATAAAATGCCACCAGGAAGGGAATCCTAAAATTCTCCCCTCAGAAAATGTGCCTATAGACGCACACAGCAAGGATAGGGAACACGCATGTGTCTCTTTTCGGGGATATTCTGATTTGCACATAAACATTACCAGTCGAAAAACGAAGCAACATACTAAGAATTTGAGAAAATATTCAACTATTCTGGTAATCTGAGATTGGAAAAGCTTTTTTATTCAACTTGAAAATGTACTACTGGCACCTCTGATGAGACTGTACATCGTTACTTCACACACTTCGAACTTTCAGCGCTAGGGCTCTCAGAGGAAATATCATTTGTTTCCATCTGTCAACTGTGAACTATCATTCCATTCAATATGTATCTCCATTTGTATGTTTCAGTTATATATTTATTCGTGATTATTCATAATTATTCTTATTATGACTGAAACATCATATTGAAAGTTCGTGTTGAAGTTAAACGATTATTTTAGAAGTGACTTGGCAACGTGGTAATTAGTTCCAATTATGATTCTGTGATTTCGCGACTTGAAGTCATAGAACATCAAAGATGACGATTTGTTTCTTGGTTAATCTTGGAAGTGACATGCGCACTTCAATCTTTTTGATTTATTCATTCACGTAATCATTCAAATAAAACATGAAATAAAATAATTCACGCATTTCATTTAACAGTTCGGTTAACCCAATAAATTGTCATAATTATTCTGTCTGTGTTTATACCTGAAACAACCATGAGTAGCGCTATTGTTAGGGATAACTTATTCGGAAATCTACGTCAAGTCAAGTCTGGTTTGAAAATGATTTTCAGACTAGAAAATAAAAAAAAAATGAATTTGAGGACTCATTCCAATTTAAGCGTAATTTTTGAGGAAGATACCCAAAAAAATCATGTGTGTTTCCAAATTAGTTTCATTTTCAGATTTTCCGGGTATCTTGCATTTCTTCGGGTCCTCTCTTGGGCTCCATTTTTGTATCAACGAGGATATGATTATACTCCTTATCTACATGATGAATGTGAAATTGTTTTGAAGCGGTAATTTTTTGAGAATAGCAATGCCATATATTTTTTGATGAAGTTCAAGGCATCAGCGTACCTCTTTTGAAAAGATGTTAAATACAATATTCAAAGAGTACATTTTGGTTGTGTTGACAATTTCGACAGAACAAGAACGAAAAACCCTAGGTTTTCCAAGCATTGACGCATTTTTTCAGATAACTTCATGATAATCACGAAACAGTTTTCAACATTGGAAACTCACAAAAGCCGATTAGGCCAGTAGATATAGACAGCCAATTAACATTAATTCCAAATGTTCTCAAACTTCAATGGTATGTTAGTGCATCAATGAAAAAAACTATGAAATTTTGCAGAGTCTCGATGAACGGAACATTGTTTTAATTGCAAAAAAATTCATGCTTATTATTGCACTGAAAATTGAAAATTCTGCAAACTTGGCATACCTATAGTAATGGTGTTTCACAACATGCATTAAGTTTGCAATCTTGTGAGAGTTACGAACTTTGTTTTTTGTCATTTGTTTGAGTTTTTTATTGTAATTTGTTTAAAAAAATTACAAAGTTCTGAAAATTGGTAATTGAACGGAAAATAAGTTTAAAATATTCACACATTTGAACCATTTCTGAAAAAGAATCATTTATTTATTGAATTTTTTATCGACGCTCCCATTTTCAATACACAAGCATTGAAATAATTACAAAAATTTTTATTGTAGTTGCAAATAAAGAGAATATCGGTCTGAGGATATGTAACTTTGCAACCTCATACGGAAAACGGAGCCTATTTATTCACCAATATATTTCTTTGCATTTTTACAACTTCTGAAATCATTGCAAAAGTTATGCAAATTGCAATTAAAGTTAGACTATATTTACGTGACGCAAGAGATTTGCAACCGTCATTGTTCAACGGAACATTTTTTTTGTACAATTGATTTGTTTTTATCATTTGCCATAAATTTCAAACATTGTGCAAATAGGTTTAAGATATATAGTAGACCGACATATCCATAGTGGTCCGTTAAATACTTGATTATCCATCGCGTATATCTGTTTTATTTTGTACTGGTTTATTGAAATTGCATCCGAAGAATAATACGGTTACGTAGTTAACCATTAAAAAATTTGAAACTAATTATTGATCTCGGGAGCAATCACTGTTTTCGACTAATCAGCGAAATGAATTGAATCCAATATTTTCGAATGCAACAATCGAAAGAATACAAAATTTTGCTAATTCTGCTGAAAGACTATTGGAAGACATTAATTTTTCTCGCATTGAAATGTCATCATTCTTATTTAAAATTTTCACTTGTCACAAGATGACTTTATGGCAATCGACGAGATTTTTAAATGAATAATCGATGCTCTATGAAAGTAAGGATATCAAAACGTTATCGATTGTATATCTCGTAAATACCTAATTCTCATCATCAAACAGAAAAGTTGCTGAAAGATTAAAATTTGTGAAATCGATATTACATCTCAAATTTAATTTTTATAGGTATGTACGTCTTGAATTGAATAAAATTATAATTTACCTTTCTACTCGAGTTTCCTACTCCAATTGTGGTTTCACATGAGGAAATTCCTATTGAATCCGAATGGAGGACTGAACTGTGATCGACAGTAAGAATCATTTTCTTGATTTTTAAAAAATTTCAAAATAAAGAGGAAAATCATGGTGGTAGCAATCTATTTCAGTTGTAGCTCCAGGACTATTAGATGAATGTGCATTATTTTTGGTTAGTTAATAGTGTCTGTCATGAAAATACAATTGTCAGTCTTCTGTTATTCTGGTATAATCATGTTCTAAACTGCTGTGCATTCATTACTCTGTAAGCAGAACACCGTGACCTAACACATTTGTAGGTTAATCGTACTAATGTACAACTGTACGAGTGTGTTTTGAATCTCAATATTTCCTGCATGTTTTAATGAATCAAGAAAATTATGAAAACGTGTCGAGAGATTCTCGATTCTCCATAATATCACCTTGGTTGACGAGCTTCTTCTTGGTCGATAGTTAACTTGGTAACAAATGATGTCATTTATTAGGTATATAAAAATGTTTATTATTAGATATCACAGGAGTTACGAAAATGAATATTTTTTAATTCCTTATGTTCCGCATTGTGACATTGTTTGCAAATCATTATACTGCCACCAATTGGTAAAATGAGTTGTCGGCTCGATTCGTAAAACTTCTGCTTTTGATTTTACCCTCATTCTTCTCATTTTCCCCATGTAACAGACGAGGTTGCTATTTGATGAAAACATTCTACGTCAGGACATCTCCACTTGCAACCAATATTAGAAACTTTTCTAATAATTTCAATACTCATTTCAATAAAAAAAAAACAATTTTATGAAAAAATATATTTTAGTTTGACGCAAGAGATGGAAATTAAACTCTTGTCAAAAACATTATTTAAGTTATTTCTTCGAGTTTGCAGAACTTTTGGAATTTTTATCGAAAAATTAGGACTGACAATTTTTTTTTTTCGATAAAACAGACATTTTCGTTTTGTATGAGTGGTTGCAAATTTATAGGAGGATGCAAAATGCTTTATTTCAAATTTTCGAAAGTTTTCAGAACTTCTGCACATTTTTCTGCGCTAATGATGTGAAAATTAATCAAATCCTGATTTTCATCTTCCGTCCAGAAAAAAGAGTTGCAAAATCAGACTATCGATCATACAAAAATCCTCTTCACTCTACTCAAGTTTTGAAACTTTTGTAATTATTATTACATTTTGGGAAAATCATGCCTATCTCTACTAGATAGGCCCTAGATATTGAATACAGAGAAATAACCAATGTACCTCCTGAATAAGCCTGAATGAGTGGGAACAGGTTCTTTCTAGATACTCACTCGGTATTTCAGGTAGATGAGGTTGACCTTCGAACCATTTTTTCAGGATGCGAATATCTTCTTTGAGGTTTTCTTCAGTTTTTTTGTGGATAGTCAGTGCTTTCTCAAGAATTAAAGGAAGGTCTTCAAAATAGTTGGATGTGGTCATTATGCGAAGCATACTGGAAGTTAAAAAAAAATCATCGTTCAAGTAAGTAATTTGTAATTTTCTGTGAGTTTACATATTGGAACACATTCCTCAAATGTCATATACCCAGCAAGTTGTTCATAATACAGTTCCGGAAATATTTCATTTGTATATCCAAAAATGAAAGTAGGTACTTCTTTGTTTCAAGTATCATTATAATTTGTATTTATCGAATTGATTGATATATCTATAGAGTTTCAACATATATCCATACGAAATATTCGGCCACAATGCTATGGCTTCATTATATGAATAAACCGCGGGAGTATGTATGTATTCGCTTCTTAATGCAAAAAAAACACTTTATTGAGAAAAAATCGTAAACAAAAGTACTAATTTTCTGGTTAGCAACACTTCCGTACTTAGCAACACTTTTATCACAGATTAGAAAAAGCTTCGTTTGAATTCAAATAATAATGGGGTGTTGCCCCACCTTATTGCAACCAAAAATTTTCACACAGTAGGTCTGGATCTACTTCATTTGGATAAAAGTTGAGCAGGGCAGGAACAACTTCATTCCTTAGTAAATTCAAATAGGTTTCACCTGTCATAATCCCTTCGATTGAAATTGGTCCAATTAACGTTAACCTTTTGAGAATGTGTGTGACTCACGCATCCAGTGAAGGTTTTTCTGCGGCCAATATCTACAGTTCTGCCTATTCACTTATTCATTTAGCGTGAAAATTGATTCATCAGAAGACAAAATAGACTGGAGAGTTTCCTTATTTCTTTCTAACTTTTTTCATCATTTCTTCGCAGAACTGCAGTCTGCGGTCTGGATCGGATGGCTGACATAATTTTCCAACACAATTTGGCGCGAACGTTTAATTTCACATCGTCCGCTACAAAATGAGGTTTTCTTTTGGGCGGTTTAACATGTCCAAATTATCTGTACTGTGCATGAATATTAGACACAGTTCCTTGTGAGATATTCGGCGAATTAGGATGCCGCAGATTGTACATATTGGTAACTTCAGCTTGACTTCTACACATATCCTCGTAAAATAATCATCCAAACGACCCCGCCCATCCTTTGAAAAATGGTTTCGGTTAAATTTCCTGAATTTTCGATATGTTGTAAATTTTGACTTTTTTAGCAAAAATGTCCACCGACTAGTTTTTGAGATACAGGGTGTGAAAGATGAAAAGTGAAACTTTCTGCTCAGAATTTTTTACAATTCCCATAATTGACAAACTGCCTATTCATTCTGGGAATACCATGCCTCAATGATGTACAATGTCACGTTGATGTCGTTTCCATTATACTTTTTCGTTTTGTGCTCTGTAACAGGGTGAACAAAAAATAATCCAATTCGATCAATTTTGAACCAACCAGTGTGCGTTCTCTGATGAAAATTGAAGATTCAATTCAGCCCAGATAAACTTCCTGAATCTGGATCGAAGTTAATTGACATTATTTTTTTTTATACAGGGTGCTTCGTAAATAGGGGTACGTTAACCGCTCGTTTTTCAGTTTGGATAGGGCAGAGCATGTCAGTAATTCCATGTATACAGGGTGAGTAAAAAGATACAGTCCAAGTTTCTTAGAAAAATGCGTTTTTTTTCAATAAATACCCTGTATTTCGAGAAAACATCGGTTGATTTTCTTGAATTCTTCATATAATGTACGGTTTGAGTCCGATATATTGTCATCAATATCAGCATAGGTCTCCTAACTAGTTTGTTGGCTACATACTTTTGAATGTTTTTATTGATACCCATATACTCCAGGAGAGACCAAAGTGGGCTATTTTCAAGCAACCCTTCTTGTTGAAAAATATCTTGCGGTATTTTTTCCTAAAATGAAATACCTTATATTGAAAGCCCTTTTTCCGAAGAAACTAGAAGAAATTGAACTGTATCAGAAGTAATAACCAAAGTGGGCTATTTTCAAGCAATCCCTTCTTGTTGAAAAATATCTTGCGGTATTTTTTCCAAAAATGAAATACCTTATATTGAAAGCCCTTTTTCCGAAGAAACTAGAGAAAATTGAACTGTATCAGAAGTAATAACCCTCTCAAGGTTGGAACTAATTTCCCAGTATTATACCTCCCAAAATTCTACAAGAAAGTCCGCGATAGTAAAATATCCACATTTTGTGAATATTTATTCAATAAACTTATTTTGAAATATATATCAACATATTTTACACAAAAAATATAAATAAAAAACTTTTAAAAACAAGCTTTTATTGAAATGCGCTAAAAAGAAAAAAACAACTCTTGGGTTGTCACATTATTCTGTGAGTAATAGATTAAAAAACTTGTCGCTTAAGAATTCATATTTGTATTAAAATTGAAAACATTGCGCGGCAAGCTTTTGAATCTGTTACTCTCAGAATAGCGTGACACCTCTGAAGAAATAATTTTTTTCTTTATAGTGCAATTTAATGGAATCTTGTCTTCAAAAAGATTTTTTTATTTAATTTTTATTAATTTTTTTATTATATTTGACAAAACAGTTATGATTCCTGACCCCAAAAATTCTTACATACCAATTTTGAATAGAATCGAATTGAAATTCACAAAATTCGTCCACCATTTTGAAGCAGACATTTTAAATTTTCTAATTTGGACAAAAAAAGCATGATTTTCGACCCCAAATATCCATTTTGATTAGAATCACGCCATAAGTTCCTTGGCCATTTTGGCTGCTATCTTGTTTTTTATTTGAAAATGTCATAATGCAGTGTCATGATGGAGACCTGCCAAATTCAAGGCGATTGGCCAGACAGACAGAAATCGAACAAATAAAAAATTGTAAAAAACACTTTTTACATTTACTAGTCTAGAAAATAAAACCTTGTGTGAAATATAGGTTCAGATATAGTGTGTATTGGGGACTGGATAAATAAGACCCTGTTTCATCATTCGACGTTTCGAAAAAAAAACAAAAAATTTGTGAAATGTTCGTTCTTTATAAATAATTTATAATAATGATAATTATTGGAGTTATATAGAAAGCTTCTGTGCGAATGGAGAATATTCTGGAACAACAATTTTCCAACGTTCAGAAAAATGATAATTGTTTTTTAAGACATTTCATCTAGATTCCTCTGAAAATTATAGACTCTCCGATAACCCGTTTCTGTGATTTTTTTGGGAATGAGACAGTATTCATGACTATTTACGGAATACGACCAAATTAGAGACAGACTTCCAAAACTCAACTTTTTTATCGTGATTGATACCGAGTTAATGGGCAGCAGAGAATCAACGTTATGTTCCTTTCAATAACAGCTAATTATCGGAGAATACATCTGGAATATTAGAGAAACTTGTTTACCGTATTTTCTCCATACATAGTAGAATAGGCCTACAGGGGATACCAATAAAAAAACGCACCGGCAACTCTCCCTCTAGGGTGGGGTGGAAACGAGTTGATTCATATCGTGTACTTTGAAAATCCAACAAATTGCATGAGATTCATTGATTTCCTATACATTAGTTCAAACTATCCCTTTATATTGCATATTTTATTATGTAGAACTGTTCGAAAAAAAACCATTTCTGTCTCCAATGGAATATATGGTCTCTCCTGGAGTATATGGATATCAATAAAATCCGAACATTCAAAAGTATGTAGCCGACAAACGAGTCAGGAGACCTATGCTGTTATTGATGACAATATATCGGACTCCTCAAACCGTACATTATATAAAAAAATTCAAGAAAATTAACCGATTTTTTCTCGAAATACATGGTATTCATTGAAAAAAACTGCATTTTTCTAAGAAACTTGGACTGAATCATTTTACTCACCCTGGAATTACTATACGACGTTCTCAACATTGGAGGATGTTTGATATATATGAAATGTTCTCCCCTATCCGAACTAAAAAACGAGGGGTTAACGTACCCCTATTTTCTAACCACCCTGTTAAAAAAAAATGTCAATCAACTTCGATCCAGATTGAGGGAGTTTATCCAGGCTAAATTGAATCTTCCATTTTCATCAGAGAACTCGCACTGGTTGGTTTAAAATCATTCGAATTGTTTTTTTTTTGTTCACCCTATTATAGAGCACAAAACGAAGAAGTATAATGGAATTGTAAACTAAAAAAAATTTAACCAAAAGCCATTTTCCATAAGAATGGTGCGGGGTCGTTTATATTCGAAGTGTTTCTGTTGAATAAGTTTTCAATGCAAACAAAGATGCAAAAAATTTTAGCTGAGGTTTGAGGAAAAGTTAGGAAGAAATTTCACTACATATTGGGTAACTGTCAACAAGTATACATGGAAAGCATTTGGAACAAAACGATGAAATAAAAAGCACACTGTTGATTTTTTTTGTAAAATAATAATTGTTTTACAATACAACATATGAGTGAAATTACAAATCAGTAAATTGCCGATACAAAAAACTTTTTAACAAAAAATTAAACCGACGAAATACGGAACTGAAAAGTAAAAAATAAAATAAACCTTTTTAGTCCCAATAACTAAGCTCCTGAACTAATGTAAGTAACTAATTTTGAGTCGGCGCCAAACAAACAAGCAAATGAATTAGATGAGGCCTAAAATGATGGAATCGAGTTGCGCGGTGACATTCTGATAATTTTGTGAAGTAATTTTATGATCTTCGTTGATTGTTCGTTTAGCGCCGACTCAAAATTAGTTACCTACATTAGTTTAGGAGCTTAGTTATTGAGACTAAGAAGGTTTATTTTATTTTTACTTTTCAATTCCGTATTTCGTCGGTTTGGTTTTTTGTTAAAAAGTTTTTATTTTTAAATTTTTTGTGGCTGAAATCTACTAATTACTACCTACTTGTTTTTTAATTACTTCCAAAATACTTACTTACCCACCTTACTTCAACTATAACCAGTTGAATAATATGATTATCTACTTTTACTATTTGTTGTAATATACATTTTTTTGTTGTTCTGCGATCTGTCATTGTCAACTACATATGTGTGCCAATGTTCACAAGTTAAAAATCAATTATTCTCCATTTTTCTACACGCAAGGATGGTTTATTCCATTCGAAATCCAAATATGATCAACAATGAGGTATACCCTATCTAATGAAAGAAGAATCATCCAAATCGAAGAACCCAGTACAAAGTTATGCCTGATAGAATCGGTTAACGGACCAGAATTCAGAGGGTGAATGATGATCAATATCCTTCATTTTGCTACCCTTAGGGGTGGATTTCATCTTTCAGATCCAATTGGGACCAACTTTGAAGTCGTTATTTCTCAATCTTCATGTAGTAACCCTATACTTATTGTAACTTTACCAAATTTTTGATCAGTTTCCAATCAAAAGTTTCTGAAATTTACAAACATTGTTTGTGAATAGATTTACTACAAGTTATAAAAATATATTGAAACTGAAATTACTCTGAAGTCATTGTATTTTTTTAATTAAAATTTTAATTTCCCGAAAAATTTTTTTTTCTTACGCTTAAATTTCAACAAATATTTTGTTATTTCACTAAATAGAGTTGGAATAAGTCGTGTAGTAAATTTACATAACTGAATTTTATTATTACATATATTGTTATGCGTTTAAACTTCCAACACATTTTGTAAAACAACTGTGGAAATTTTCAACAGTGTAACGTTCAAATGAATTGTTTCAACATCATAAAGTTTTTATTAGCTAGTTAGGTCATTGAAGTCGATATATCAAATAAAATTAATAACAAATTATTCTTGGCGATCCGTTAAAAACCACATTCTTAGTGTTGCACCTGAATGAATCGCCCTGTATTATATTTCAATACTAGTTAAAGGGTGTTCTAGATTGACTTGTCTAAGCATAGTTTTTCCCAAGTCTTTTGAAGAATATTGAAGTTTAGTCCTTATAATTCATTAAATAATTAATTCACCCAACAAGGGTACTCGGTCGTGGAAATCAGCTCATCTGGTAGAATAAAAAAATATGAAGAAACACACTTTTTTGTGCTGCACACAAGTGGGTCACCCTGTACATTTCGATTGTAGTTCAAATGACGCACTTTCCAAGCCTTTCTCATAATTTTTTCGGATATCGCCTGGAATAATTTTATTCCATAAGTGGTTTCCGCATTGTATATAATAATTATTCTCAAGGCTCAACATTTTAATTTACACTATTCTATAATTATACTATTTCATATTTATATATATATTTCATATTTATATATTTGTCATGACGTTTATCATTGTAATGATCTATTGGCTGAATTTATATCATATTCTTTGCATTAATATCTTAGTAGAAAAGCCACCGCTGATTTCTAGTGATGAATTGGTGGGAATTCGTTCGGAATTACGAAGAATGTATTCCAAATTGTCGACGATTCGAAACTTTATAGTTCAAAATACAAGTCTTGAACAATGTATATATAAAACAAAATTCAAAAGATTGCTAAAAATTACAATTTGTCATCGAGGAAAAGATCGAAGAAGGGAAAAATACTGTAACAATGCTTTGTATCTGTTTTTCTCCCTCTCTTCATGGTTTTTCTCCGATGATTAATTATACAGTGCGACAAACTTCAGGGGGTGATTCTGCATGGAAAAATCGTGACAGTTCGCTATAACTTTTGTCCGCAAATGCTTCGTTTTCCGAGATACGAGGTGTTGAAGTTTTTATTGAAAACTGACTATTTATCTATTGCTCTGAAACCGGTCGAGATATGGAAATGAAATTTGGTGAGTTTTAAGAGGTAGTTATTGCGCATTTTTTGAGATACCATTAAGAATCTTATGTTCATCATTGGCGCGCATACGGGTAATGATTTCAATTTGTGACAAAAAATTTATCCTGCCTTTTTATCGTATGGAGCGCCGTTTTTATGCAAAAAAATAAAACATCTCAACGCGTATTTTTTATTTCTTCAAGGTCATTCCGCCACGAGACAGTTGAATTGGGAAATTATTTTCGACGGAATCAAAAAACTTCAAACGAATTTTCGATTTGAAACGCGAAAAAAAAATTTATTGAAGGGGGGCTCTTGCCCCCCCAATCGACTCTTGAAAATTTCTTCGTTATAGAAAGTCGGCGACTCAAAAAATGGATGTCCTCGAAAAGCGCAGCACAAAACAAAAATCAGACCTGCCCCCCCCCTCACTAGAAATCATACGTCATGGGCAAAAATTATCGTTTTTCGATAAAACTTCAATGGACATTTCTGTAGTTTTCTTTTTGGACTTATTTTTGGGGGGGAAGGTGGGGGTATCGTTAAAATCGATGGGGTCAACTAGGAGAAGGAGTTTTTTTCTCGCGTTCAGACCCTCGAATGGTCCCCTGGCACAATCCTCATTTCTCTACCACCCCCCCCCTTTGGGCTGTGCGCTTCACCGTAGACTATTTTAGATAACGAGAGTAGTTTTGATTATATCTGTCAAACTAGATGGTCAATAACTTCGATTTTTTTTTCACAAAATCTGTGATATCCTGCTCTAGCTCCTCCTCGTTTCTCATAAACTTCTTAATTTCAGTACTAACGGTAGAATTAATAATGTGCGCATCCCCGTGGACTATTTTGAGTAACCATCTAGTTTGACAGATATAATCAAAACTACTCGTTTTGATTATATCTGTCAAACTAAATGGTCAATCACTTTGATTTTTTTTTCACAATATTTGTGATATCCTGCTCTAGCTCCTTCTCGTTTTTCATGAACTTCTTAATTTTAGTACTAATGGTAGAATTATTGATGTGCTGTTTGCCTATGCATGGTCCATATGTTACGTGTTAATTGAGTCAACTTCAAATATATAGATAGATAGATAAATACTTGATTAACTACGTTATATAAAAAAATACATTTGTAGCACGTCAAAACAATGATACAAACAGATGAACAACAAACAAACATTTCAGATAGATTACAAGTGAAAAAAAATGTGAACAGTTCAAATGAATGATTAACAAAATAGGTATATAACAAACATTTCATTTACACGAACACAACTAATAACAGTGGTGACACAAATATATATGAAAGATACAAGCATGATGTAAATAATACGAAAATTAAGTTAGAAGGCCACAATTGAAGTGATTCAGATTCAAACATGTGAGTTGGTGTGGCCAGATACTCGTTGACACTATAAAAACAATGTGTTGTTGAGAGATTTTTGGTAAACCTCTTGAAACTACATATAGGTAGATCTTCAACAGTGGGTGGCAATATATTATAAATATCAACATTGAGTGTATTGATCGAAGATTTGTGTAGTTTCAGCCTGCGTGGTCTCAAGAGATTAGCACCTCTAGTGTTATGTTCATGAACCTGTGAATTGGTAAGATGTTCGTTTTTGTGGTTATGAATTTCCAATAGAGATTGATAGATAAAGATAGAAGGTATCGTCATTATGTTGAGTTTTCTGAAAAGGCGTCTTCAGGTATCTCTGAAACCTTCATTTGAAATTATTCTAATAGCTCGCTTTTGTAGTAAGAATATTTTCTCAGCACTGGGGCAGTTTCCCCAAATTTCAGTTCCGTAGCTAGCATGGGAACGAAAAGAAGCATAATATGCCGATAAAAGAGTGTTCAAGCTGACAAAATTCTTCAATTGCCTGAGTGAAAATAGATATTTGGAAAGTTTCGAGCCTAATTCTTCAATGTGATATGACCAATTCAGAGTATCGTCTAGGGTGATGCCTAGTAGTTTGACAGTTTCACCTTTAGCTATATTTCTATTTGTGGAGAATGTGATAGTTTGAGTTTTATCTTTATTCAGTTTCAGAAGGTTAGCATTGAACCATTTCTCAGCCTGATTTACCACAGTTTTCATTGTGGCAAGCAAGTCTCACAGTTTTGGTTAGAACACAGGAGAATTGTATTATTGGCATTTATCTGGTAATAAGTGAAAGAAGAAGTCGTTTATATAGATGATGAACAACAGAGGTCTCGAAACGGAGCCCTGTGGTACTCCAGATTCGATTGGCAAAAGATACGCGGTTCTATTTTCGCCAAGATCAAGATATCTCGGGTTCGGGATGGTGAAACTTGTTGAAATTTCATAGAAGTGTTGTTCACATGTTAAAAAATACGCATGCCAAATTTTAATAATTCCAGAACAATAACAGAAAAAACACCAATGAATAAATAGGCGCAAAGCTACAACAAATGTTCAAAAGGACCTTCCTCAGACGTGATACAAGATTCAACTCTTCGCCTCATTTATTGTCGTATTCGCACAAATATTCCTGGTGTATTTCTTATTGTCTCCTCAGGTCTACAACATTTTCGACGGAAGTGGAATAAACTAATGACTTAAGAAAACCCCAAATGCAAAAATCTAGAGGATTTAAATCCGGAGACCGAGCAGGCCAATGTTCCGTACCTCCCCTACCTATCCAACGATTGGGATATACTGTACAATAATCCTAAAATGGACTGGTACACCATCATGCATGAACCAGAAGTGTTGTCTCATCTGTAGAGGAATTTCTTCAAGAAGAACAGGTAACTCTTCCTGTAGCAAATTGAGGTAAGAGTCGCCTGTTTGTCGTTGTGGGAGGTGATATGGATCGATTGAATGATCATCAAGTACCCCAAGCCAATTTACTGATAACTGATGCTGAAAATGATCTTCAAAGATTCCATGTGGATTTTCCTCAGCCCAGAGGTGATTGTTATAGAAACTTTCTTATACACTGTCGTCTGAAATTTGCCTCGTCAGTAAATAAAATGTCATTAAAAAAATTAGGAATTTGAGCGATTTGATGGAGAATCCAATGGCAAAAGCCTAGGCGCGGAAAAAAGTCTCTATGTAGTAGAGCTTGCGCACGTTGAATATGAAACGGATACAATTGCTTTTCTTCAAGAATTTTAAATACAGTGAAGTTGCTTACATTCAGTATGTTCTTAAATGTACCATTTTCGCGCGAACGTTGGTGAAGACGAGCAAATATTCTGTGATGGGGTACCCTACGTCCTGGATACAACTCAGCATACAATCGTCGAGCTTGGCGATCATTTCCATTACTTCGACCATAGACAAAATACATGTCTGACATTTCCGTATTCGTATAATTTTCCATTATTTTCGATAAAAGAAAAATTAATTACTTATTATCATTAATGTTATACCAAACTGAAAGCTTGAGAATGAAGAAACGCTAATTTGACTTTCCGTTGAAATAGATAGATATAATTTAACAGAATGTTGACAGTAGCCTACTAGCATCGCTACTAGATAATGTATTAAAGTAATGATAAATACGCGTTAAAATGTTTTAATTTTTTTGCATAAAAACGGCGCCCGATACGAAAAAAGGCAGGAAATTTTTTTTGTCACAAATTGAACGAAGAATTCAAAAATGATTTTCTGTTCAAAATATCCCAGTGATGTACCATTTTTTTTCTTTAAAAAAAAAAAACATTACCCGTATGCGCGCCAATGATGAACATAAAATTCTCAATTGCATGCCAAAAACTGCGCAATAACTACCCCTTGAAAAATTTCATTTGCATATCTCGACCGGTTTCAGAACAATAAATAAAGTCAGTTTTTAAGAAAAACTTCAACACCCCGTATCTCGGAAAACGAAGCATTTGCGGATAAAAGTTATATAGCAAACTGTCATTATTTTTTCATGCAGAATCACCCCCTGAAGTTTGTCGCACTCATTCACTAACACCCTGTATATAATATATAATACTTCAGAGTCCTAAACAATTTATTTTTTCCTCATGATTCCGACCGATTTCCCGCCAATTCAATACTACAGTTCATTTTTGTTTGAATATATCTCTACTGTCACAACGATCAATTAGATTTAAATTTTAGAAAATAGATGTATTTAACATACTACCTTTTTCTCCTGCAAAATATCTTGTCACTTTCACTAGAACACATCCGTATAGTTTATATCAATGAATAACACTTTTTTTTTCATCAAAACTCACATACTGATAAGAACAATTCCAAGGTTGCCGGTATCTCTGTGACCATTGAAATAATTTGGTTCCTCAAAACACATTGCTCTAGAAACTACATTTGTATCAGTTCATTCAACCAAAATTATTTATTCGATGAAAACTAGATAGGGGAGATCGGGGCTGGTTGACCCATTTCTCCTTAAACTCGCGTATTATTTTGTTTTAAAAACAATACATTCGATAGATACACTATTAAACATTGAAAAGCATCAATTCAAAGTAAGTATTCAATCATGGTATGGTTTACAGACCGGATTTTGTAGATCGTGCACTTTGAGTCAATCTACTTCATGCCTGGGGTTGGGAGACTTTACACTAGGGGTACGTTGACCTATGCAGTCATCAGTGCAGAATCTTGGGATAAATAGGATTTAAAGAAGATACTTGCAACAATAAATTCTTTTATTTGATCAATATGATAATTTCTTGCTGTTGAAATGAACCTAATCAACTTCTTATCGTTAATCGCTTCGAAACATTAGACTTATAATTCAGTTGATACCTTCAGTCCTGTCTAAAGAAACTTTCGAACAAATCAAAAGGTAAGAATCTGTTTCACAGAACGAATCAATCAGAACAAAAATATGAGGAACAATATAAACATTTTGGATACTGGTGCCACAACAAAGGGACAAATAATATCAAGGGGGAGGTGTTCCTAGCCTATTTTGCAGATTCACGAAAAACATTTCAGCCAAATACTTCATTGAGTAAGTGAAAAGTATCCTTCAAGTCGAAATAAACTTGGATTTTAGTCAATATTTCAAACTAACTTTGTTTTAAAAAAGAGCAAAATATATACCGTCAGAAAAAGGCCAAAATTTTTGACAAAAGAGAAGTAATTTTCTAAGTAGGATATTTTGTGACCTTACTGGTTGTTGTAGCTTTGAGTTGGTTGGAAAAAGGTCAAAATTCCCAACCACTATAGTTCTGTTGCCGACATTTCGATTTTCATAAAGTCATCCTTGGGACACTGAACTGTGAAAATGAATAATAGGGTAACAACAGTGGATTGTAAGATAAATGGTCAAAAGTGTAAATAAGTTAGTAAATTACACACATTGTGTAAATAGCTCTAAATTAACGTGGATACAACTATAAAATTAGAAATATACAAATAATATAAACATGAAAAATGTAGACAACAACAGGATACTCACAAGAACAGTGAGTTCCTGGTCGTAGTTAAATCTGTTGAAGGGACATTTTCATAAATATCTATCTATATAAACATAGATATTTCTCAAGTACGTGTAGAAAGTTCAGGAGCATGTTGCCGACGTCGAAATAAGAAGAAAAGTTACCATAAACATATGTCCGCAAGTTATTTGTTTCTGAGATGCAGGGTATCAAAGTTGAATTCTTATTCTCATTTTTGGTCAATACATTTCAAAATAATTGTTATATTCGAGTCAATTTTGGTATCTGAAAGTATTTTTCGATGGCAAAATCAAATTTGATGTTAGAGTGTCTCTTTCTTTGGTGGCGCCACCAACATGTTATTTTTCTTTAATTTCATTTTAAAAAAGGAATCGGGTGTTATTACAATTCAATACTAATAATGATGTGAAAAGCATCAAATTATAGATAGTGACACCTATAATCTGTGCGGTGGAATTTTAATGACACGAAAATTCGTGCACATTAATAGGTCACCAACAGATGTCAGCATAGGTCATTCCAAGACACCAATAGTCGTACTTCTAGGGTGTGTAACGCAAAACAAATAACGAGAGAAAGAGAAATTTGTTACGAATCCAAGAGAGCCCACCATCCGCCAACAGCCTGTTTCATGGTTTTCCAATCATCAGGACGGCTTGTGTTCCTTTTTCAAATTCGTATCAAATATCTCATAGTGCTTATACCTATCAGCATGTACAAAAATGTGAAAAGCATCAAATTATAGATAGTGACACCTATAATCTGTGCGGTGAAGCTTAGACCTATTTTCGTGGAATTTTAATTGAGGGTTTTGTGCAATTTTCAGGAGTATCCATTGGCAAAATATTACACGGAGAAGGACACGCTGTATGTGATGGAGTCGCAACTGATTTTGTTTGAGAATCAACCAATCTAATTTGTGATATACGTTTAGATTTTCCGCAATTTTTCTCGTGCTTGTCTGTGGAACTTCTTCGATTGCCTGAAGAACAGCTTCTTCAACTACTGGTGTCCCAGTAGTCAAAGGTGTTCCTGCCACTGGAGCTTTTTCGAAGGATCCAGTCTCCATAAGCCGCTGAAAAAGGTTTCTGAATGTCTGGTGATTCGGCGCTGGATGATTAGGGAATATTTCATAATAAATATCTCTAGCCTCGTAGCAATTGCCATCGGCAAGACCGTATACGTTAATGGTATAAGTCATATCGCTATTTAAGTATGATGTGATTTGAATAAGATTAGAACACGAATACATAAAAAAACTCCACTGGCTTTTTCAACAACTCCAATATTCACGTGTGAGCTATGGTTATCAAGTAGCACTAGAACTGGCTCTCCCTTGGTGAGTTTTCCGTGTTTGATAAAATGATCCATAAAAATTTAAAATTCTTTTTCGGTCATCCATCCAGAGGAATTACCAGCTCCAATGCAATCTGGAGGTCCACCACGGATAAACATTTCAGAATATTTGAGCCTGGGAAAAACGAACATCGGTGGGATAAAATTACCCGCAGCGTTAGAGGCACAAGCAAGTGTTACGAGAGTTCCCCCCTCAGCCGATGTGATAGCTCCAATGTGGTTTTGGCCACAAGTAGCTACTATTTTCTTAGGTTTTCGAACCGTTGTGACCCCTGTTTCATCAATGTTCCATATTCGAGAAGCATTAAACTGATATTTTTGGAGAAGTCGTTGATATATTTCAAAGAATCAATTAACGTTTGTCTTATTGAAAGACGTCGCTCAACTTAAAGACGTCGCTTCTGGTGTCCTCAAAGATGAATGTGGATTTCTGCGCATGAAATTTTGGAACCAGTCAGTACCAGCCATGTTATTTTGATGCCAAGAAGGAGGGAAGTTTTCAACATTAAGCTGCACACCGCATTGGTAAGCTAGTTTCCTTACTTATATAGGAAGTAGTCCAAAATATATTTCGGCGCACTTGAGTAGGTGGGAAGCCATCTTACCTTCTTCTTCTGCAGTAAATACTTGTCTAGGCTCAACATAACCAACACTTAAACTTTCATTATTCTTCTTTTTCTTTATGTATCTATAAAGAGAGACGTGACATAATCCGAAAGTCTGACTAGCTTTCCGAATACTGCATTTTTTTCCAAAACTTCAGCTGCCGCTAACTCGTACACTTCTTTGCTTTGTGTTGCCCGCTCTGACTTTCTTTCATACACCCTCATACTGGGAGAAAGGAAGAAAAATAAGTAGGTGTCTACATCATACCTTGGGGCATGTTGTAACACGTTACAACAAGCCCTGGGATTTTGTTACAACTAACCTCATGGTATGATTTCTAACACTTATCAAGATAACTATTTAAACAATTTAGCAATCTTAAAAACTGTTACACATTATCAAAGATAGATGAATTTGAATGTGAATAAGATATAAAAGTTTGAAATTAGTCGATAATAATAACGAAAACCAAAATTTTACGACAGTACAATTTTATATTACCTAGCAAAAATGAAGCGCGTGCACACTTTCGCTCACTGCGCCGGCCGGCGGGACACTGGCTATGGCAACATGATACGGCGCGGTTTATAGGTCGACTCGAGTCAAAGAAATACGATAATAAAGTTTAAGATCCTAGTGAAAAGAGCCTGTTACTACTTACCCCTGTTACAACAAGCCCCTCGCTCCCCTACTACAAAAGGTAAATTCTCGTTTTGCGTTAAAATGTTGCAAAATAGGTGAAGAATACTTGCAAACATGACCGCAAATACGCGTTTTTTTTTTTTTTTTTTTTCTGGTTCCCACGAAAAGGGATATCCTTAATGTTCAGAGAACATCGGGGAACCAAGGGAAAAAGGTAGGAGTTTGGTGTTCTCCTCAAATTTCTGGAGGTTGTATGCCTCGGGGAACACCTCCCTAGGCAATGAGTTCCAAAGCCTCGCTGTTCGTTGGATGAACGAGACTTTGGAAAGTGATGTTCTGCAGGTCTCCAAAGTGACCACGAAGGGGTGTGATGACTGAACTTGACGGGTTAATCTCGAAGAGACTGCCAAAGCAGGAACGATTGTTGATATTTCAGAAGAGCATCGCCCATGAAAATATCTATAAAATAGAGACAAATCGCCAACTTTTCTACGGGGTTCCAGACAAGTGAGCGAGTTTGTAAGCGAGGCATCACCGACGAGACGAATTGCCCTTTTTTGGACAGAATCCAATAGCCTCAGGATATGTTTAGGTGCCGCGCTCCAAATATGGGAACAGTATTCCAGGACAGGTCGGATCTGTGCCTTATAGATCATAAGCAGCTGAGTGGGGGTGAAATAGCTCTTGGCACGAAACAAAAAACCAAGTTTTTGGGTTGCACTTTTGGCAATGGACCTCACGTGATTTTCCCAGGAAAGGTTATTGCTGATAGTAATACCAAGCATCGATATGGATGACTTCAGTGGTATGGTTACTCCTGACAAAGTTATGTTAGGCACAGTGAGATCGGCTTTTCTAGAGAAAAGACATGCTTGTGTTTTGTTTGCATTGAATTCTACCAAGTTATTAGATCCCCACTCGAGAATTGTTGCTAAGTCCATATTTATATTATTAACATTTCTTCCTCGTTCATTTCTGGTTTCACGGGCTGATATAGGGGCCCTGGAAGAGAAAGCGGTATGGAGGGTACTATCATCGGCAAAGCTGTGTACTGGACATGAAGTTGCTTTCAACAGGTCGTTGATGTGAAGTAGAAATAGTGTTGGTGCGAGAATAGATCCTCGCGGAACACCAGCAGAGTAGAGTGTCAGATGAAACTCCATCGACCACTACATGGAGAGACCTGTTTGAGAGAAAACTAGCAAGCAGAGAACACAGCTGAGGGGGCAAGCCATAAGACGGAAGCTTGGCGAGGAGTCCCTGGTGCCAAACTCGATCGAACGCCTTGGAGATATCTAATGCCACAGCTAAAGTTTCTCCATACTTTTCAATAGATAGCTGCCATATATGTGAGACGTGAGCGAGCAGGTCACCAGTTGATCTCTGATGGCGGAAGCCATATTGCCTATCGTTGACAATTCCTGAGTCTTCCAGATATTTCATAGCTCGATGTTGATGGCTTTTTCCATGACCTTTGAAATAATAGATAGCAGTGCGATAGGTCTGTAGTTGCTAGGTAGGGCCTTTTTGCCTTTTTTAGGGACTGGCTGTACTCTTGCAATTTTCCAATTGGACGGAAATATTCCCAAATTGTAAGAGTGGTTGAACAACTTGCGAAGAACAGGTGTTAGTTCGGGGGCACATTTCTTGAGAACAATCGGCGGGATTCCGTCAGATCCACAGGCTTTGTTGGTGTTGAGACCCAGCAAAACCTTTCTGATAGTACGTTGGCGAAAGGTGATCTCAGGCATGTGACTGTCAAGAGGTGTAATGTTCGGGGGTTGTTTTCCCGATGAATCCAGAGTGGAATTTCCAGCAAATAGGTGCGCAAAGATATTGGCTTTTTCCTGGGCAGTCGTTGCTAGTGTTCCATCTTCTTTGGTTAGAGGAGGAAATGAGCTGGAAGTGAAGTTTCTTTCCACAGCTTTGGCGAAAGACCAAAATAAACGGGATCCGTTAGGACATTCAGCAAGTTTTGATCTTATTTTGGCATTGTGGGCATCTTTTGAGCATTCTATTGTCTCTTTGCATATGCCTCTAGCCTCGACATATGCTGCTCTGGTCTCAGGGCCCGGATTTTTTAGCCATCGATGGTATGCTGCCTGTTTGGAAGCCACAGCTCTAGAATGCGTGATAGCGGCTAAGTAGTGGGGGTAGAGCAGCAGACGCGGAAATGCGCATGTATAGTAATACAAGCGCGCTGCGTCGGTTATGAATCTACCCCCACTCCTGAACCGCCTTCATGAACTCGCCGGTTTTCGGTCATGTTTGCAAGTTTGTCTCACCCATTTCACAGCATTTCAACGCAAAATGAAAATAATCAATAGTACTTACTTCAACTCTCGATAATCTCTGAGAAATATTGAAATCGGACCACCAATGACGCATCCAGGTCTGTTGCAATGAAGTGCGTTGAAAAAATCAAATTGCAATGATGCCAAAACTAATGATCCAACAGTGCCTGAGTTTTTCACACATAAAGTACATATCAATCACTACAATGTCGTGGAGCCTGCTTCAAAACTGGAAAAATGGTGGGGTTATGAATTAAAAAAAAACGCAGATTTTCTGCGGTTTTTCCGATTTTTCTTCGTTACTAATAATCCGAGCGAGTTGTGCTCATTTCCTTCGCATTTTGATTATCTACCATTCGTCCAGAGTATCGAGTTTGCCTAGTAAGTTTTCAAGTTACAAGTCAAAAATAAAAAAATAAAAAAAATGCTTTTAATTGCTTATAACAGTTAGGAGTAGGAAATAACAGGATATAACTACGGACCGTCTTCCGTATGATGGCACAATCGGTTCCCTGGTAGTATTTTTGTCATGAAAAAATCTCTGTTGATTGGTCTATGAGTGGATCCATAGATTCTCCAACAATCTTGACATTTTCAGAACCAAACTTCAATGACTACGAGAGATACAGGGTCTATTTGAATATACTACCATCAGAATTGAAATCATTGAGTTTAAACTTATTCATTGCTTTCATTCCACAGAGGAATACATTGGACATTTCAGACTTTGTAGGGAATAGAATTCGTCTCGCCTAATTTCCATTCTTATGTTCACTTTCTATGTTTTTTTTTATCTATTTACCACACTTCAGCACCATTTTACAATAATTTACAATATTTTTACACTATACGTGATGTATTATTATTATATATTTTAACAATGTATTATATCTCAACAATATTTTATATTTTAACAATTTTCTGCTCTACAGTATTGTCGTTTTTTTATGACGTGCTACAAACATGTATTTGTAATGTAGTTAAATAAATATACTCTACTCTACTCTACTCTATTTTATGGTCCAGGATTCGAAAGCCATCAGAAGCTTGAATTTTGTGTGTGAATAATATAATATGTAGTTGAAAACTTATGCATACTTGCTAGTTCGGAAGCGGTCATGTTAACCGAAAGTCCATGAAACCTTACTCACCTACGTTGAAGTATGATATTACTTTCAATATTCAGTACAACCCAGATAACCGAGCGGTCTAAGGCGCCAGGTTCAAGTTCAAGCTCTGGATATCGCAAGGGAGCGTGGTTTCGAATATAAAATGGGTATTCTTGCGAGGTAAGATTTTGGATCTTTTTCTCTTAGAGACCTAGGTCAAGGCATTACTTCTTCCTTTTTAGTGCTTCGTATAAAAAAATATCTAAAAAACTAATTTCTGATGAGTTTTTTAGAGTAATTCCAAGCTGTTGTACTATTGGTATAATTGCAGTAGAAGAAATGTTCCGAAGAGTGGACATCCAAAACTTGTGAATAAATTCTGCCAAGGCAATGAATTATTTTTATTATGGTCTCTCTGAGTGCTATTTGAAAAATATTTCATTCTGTTACTCGATCGGCCAGGTTTTCTGCAGCCAGCTCTTAGACATGAGAAATGATTTATTTCGGGATGAAAATTAATCATTTCCATATTTCGAAGGGAAAAGTGAAAAAAAAAACTTCCAGGTGTTGGATTCGAACCCACGCTCACAGGCCCTGGCTTGTAGTGTATATTGCTCAGGTAGACTTCAGTTGAGTATTATGACTCATCTTTGGAATATTTAACGATCTTGCGAAACGTCCATAATTAGTAGGTAGTGTTTTTATGAAATCAGTGCAAACGTTTTTTTTTATTTAAAAATTGAAATCATTGACATACACAAGTAATTACATTTATGTGATGATTCGGAGAACTCTTATTCAGATCAGAGGGTGGATGAAAAATTGTACTTGAAGTTCATTTTATTTTGGTTTAGACGAAGTAAGACAAGAAAAGGGGAGGCTTTTTCTTATCTTGTCTCTCAAGAGACATCACTATTGAGGATATGAATATATTTCTAATTTGTGACAACTGGATTTGGCAGTATCGGAAAGATCGAATTCAAAATCGAAACTCCATTCATGAATGACGTTTGGGAAATTTTTCTTCTCCTTTAGATATTCTGGTTGCAACTACTGTTCACTTCGATGATAAAGCTTCATTATTACTACGCACATTTGCATGATGAAATGAAAACTAAAACTTATTGTTTTGGCCTCAAACTTTCATCAACACGTAGTTCGGCAAGCTCGTCGAATCTCTCATTATAGTCCGTGAACTTTTGTTTCCAAAGTGCTGAAAAAAAAATTTCAATAATATTCATACACAATGAGTTCATACACTCATTTTCAAACGAACTATTTTCTCGGAATGGAGATCTGATTCAGTCCATTTGTATTATTTCCCTTAAAAACGTTTCGACATGGTTCTTGTTATCTTCAGGTTGAAAACCTTCTGTTGGGAGAAATTATACAAATTGAATAAAGCAGAACTTCATTCCAGGAAATTGAAGAAAATGAATGTAAGTGGTCAAGAAACTGAGAAATATATATACAGCTTGGAGTTTGGTTGGGAAAAGGTCAATCAACTGAAACCACTATGGATCTGTTGCCGACGTTTCAACTGTTATAAAGTCATCCTCAGGGCACTACAATAGGGATTGTGAATATTACAAGGGTGAATAGTAGATGGTAGTACATGATAAATAACATGATAAAAACCTCAATAGAGGTATAAAGTACAAACAACTTGAGCTGTAAACAGGTCAAATCTTATGAAAATATTTATATATAAAATTGACATGAATGAAAATTATTGTAAAGTTATAAAACAAATCATGTAGTAAAACAACAGGATACTCACAAGAAAAATAGGTTCCTTGTCGTAATAAAATGTATATTAGAAAGGACATTTACATGTATTTGGATTCCTCTTGTTATAATATAAATGGAAAATTGTTAACATATGTCGAAATCGACGGAGAGTTTGCTTCTGAATGAAGGCATCCAGTGAAGATTGGAAAAGTTTTTGTTTTTTCTCTTGATTTCTTTCGTTATTTATTGATAAGGTACGTGTGGGAACCATAGGCATGCATGGTGTGTGATTATTGTGGTGTTTTCAATTTACTCAAAAGGTATGAATAGGAGTTGGGTAGAAATTGAGTATCTGTTTCATTATTAGCATTGTTTTTGTATTTTTTTATTTTTATCATTTCTTGCATCCTTCTTTTTCTATAGTTTTTTTGCTTTTCAATAATTTCTGTATTTACAAAATCGAATTTGTGAAGATTTTTTTCTGAGTGTTCGGCAAGACCTGTTTTGTTTGTTGTTCTTATGAAGTTTACAGGTCCTGTCTGCCCAATATATATTTTGTCACATTCGGCACAAGGAATTTTGTAGATTATGCCACTTTCGAGTTCTTTTGGTGTTTTATATTTCAACTTGGTGAAATATTTTTAAACAGTGTTTTCATTTTTGAATGCAATATTGAAAGGCGCACCAGTAAATACTTTCCTTATCTTCTCTGAAAGACCCGAAATGTATGGGATTTTGTAGGAGGAATTATTTCCATTGGGTAGTTCAATATTACCGGTTTTCTCTTTGAAAAGGAGTTTGTTTATTAATTTTGCTGGATAATTGTTTTTCAATAGGTATATTTTAATTGCTTCGAGATTTTTTTGATGAAGAGATGGATGTGATAGTTGCAGAGCTCTATATTTGAGATTCAAAATGATATTGGTCTTTTGAGTGAAGGAGTGTTGAGAATTGAAGTTCAAAAATCTCTCAGAGAAGGTCAGTTCGTGATACCAATCTGTGATGATTTTGTTCTCATCTGTTCTTATGATTAAGATGTCTAAAAATGGTAATTTGTTATTTCTCGACTGTGAATTGAAGGCGTGGGTGATAGCTATTGAAAACATGCTGAACGGTATCTACTCCGTCTATGGGTACGCAGGTGATGATGTCATCTACGTAGCGTTTGAAAAACGGTAATTCAAAAGGCAGTTTTTTTTGGAAGTGTTCTGAAGTTCAGACATGACGATATCTGCACAAACTGGGGACAGACAGTTTTCCATATCCAGACCATAGATTTGTTTATAAAATTTGTCCTCAAACTTGAAATAGCTGTTCTCAAAAACAAAGTCTAGTAATGTTAAAAAATTGTTCAGCGCGAGTTTTGTATGGGGTTCAATTAAGTACCACTTTTTCTTAACTAGCTCTATGACTAAATCTGTCGAAATATTGATGAAAAGTGACACCACATCTAATGAGATAATTATGTAGTTTCTTGGAATGGTTATACCGTGAAGATCCTGAACAACTTCGAAAGAATTTTTTGTATAGTAACTATCTTTTTCAAATATTTGATTGAGTAGGTTACTGAGATATTTCGAGACATTGTACGTTGGATAACCAATAGAGCTCAAGATAGGTCTCAAAGGGATATTTTTTTGTGTATTTCAGGTAGATGATACATTTTTGGGAACACACCGTTTCCACATTTCAAATATTTTTTTTCCCTCTTCAGTGAAGATATTGTCTTTGTATAACCTATCGATCAGCCTATTGTTTCTGGATTGAACACTGGAGGTGGGATCTTCCGTTAGAAGTTCATAGGTATTAGGATCTTCAAGTAAAATAAAAGCTTTCTCAAGATATTCTTGTTTTTTCATCAAGACGGTTGTGTTACCTTTATCTGCCCTAGTTACTATAATGTTCTGTGTATTATTATCGAGGAAACTTTTTGTTTCTATTTCTTTCTTCAAAAATTTTTTTTCCCTTTATTTCTAGTGGAGTTGTGAAGATGATTCGTTATAATATTAATAGATTTGTTCCGACATATGTTAACAATTTTCCATTTATATTATAATAAGAGGGATCCAAGTATATGTAAATTTCCTTTTCAATATACATTTTAATACGACAAGGAACCCATTTTTCTTGTAAGTATCCTGTTGTTTTACTACATGATTTGTTTTACAACTTTACAATAATTTTTATTCATGTCAATTTTATATATAAATATTTTCATAAGATTTGACCTATTTACAGCTTAAGTTTTTAGTACTTCATACCTCTATTGATGTTTTTATCATGTAATTTATCATCTCTATTGTAGGGCCTGAGGATGACTTTATAAAAGTTGAAACGTCGGCAACAGATCCCTAGTGGTTTCAGTTAATTGACCTTTTCCCAACCAAACTCCAAGCTATAATAACCAGTGAGGTCACAAAACACTATAAGAAAATATATATACATTTATGTTAATATATATATATATATATATATATATATATATATATATATATATATATATGAATATATATATATATATATATATAGAATGATTTAATAATGTAATAGCCCTCAAAGAGAAGTCTTAACCGTAGACACGTGTTTCGGGCTCTTGGCCCTCATCAGTACGGTGAAGAAGTGCAAGAATGAAACAACACACAGGTAGCTATAGCTGCCTCCGTGATGACGTTGGTTGTTGCCCTGGAATTCAGGGTCTGCTAACGGAAACCACAAATGTGCGGCTGGCTTCCGTTTATTGACTCCGTTGATTTGTTTTTTTCTATCAAGTGTTGTTCATCCTTGCACTCCTTCACCGTACTGATGAGGGCCAAGAGCACGAAACACGTATCCACGGAAACTGAGCTCAAAGGTAGCCAGTCACCCACAGACATTCGTCGAAGCAGGGTCGAGGACTCCGCATAAGTCACAATACTGTCAAGTATGAAAAATATTACCCGATATAAATATAGCAATCATTTCTTCTTCAAAATTCAGAATTAATTCAAACATAATTAAGCCCAGAGTTGAAAATTCCATAGTTCATGTATTTATCAGTAATTCATCATTGAATATCATATTTATTGAAATACATTATTTCCTGCATATTCCAAATTCATCACCGTTCATAAACCAGGTGTCGTATTGCAATTCAATTCCTGAGTACTGAATGGCAAGAACACTGATTCTGCAATAGGCAGCCCAATAAATCATGACGATATTTTTAATATAAATTTAAATGATTGTTTTTGGCTCGGTTTTTTTTATTTTGCCTGTTTATGCTGCCAGTCCATGATGACACATCTCCTTCCCTGGGTTTTCATTATAATGTAAGTGTTACTTTTATCTACTTATTTTGGTCATTGTTCACTTCACTGTTTTTGTATTCACCATTGTGTTATTATTTGCCCTTTCATAATTTTCAATAAACCATAATAGTTTTCACTTCACTTTTTTATTTCACTATACCAGGGTGGTCACAATCACAGAATTAAAATGTTTCAACCTCTCGCAAAACAAGCAAGATAATTAGTGGGCACCCTAAACAGTTAGGGGGCCAGGATTTCACAGGGTATCCCAAAGTAGGGCGTGATAATACTACAATCATCATCGCTTTTTTTTATGTTTAATAATATAATAATAGTTATATGTTTTCACATTGAATAGAAAGTGAATCATCTGTTATGGTCTCCTCCTTCTGGGGTCAAAATAAGGACAACCACACCTCCATTCACAAGTGTGAATCGCCAAAACTTTGATTTGGTCACTGTATTTTGTTTCTTAGTTTCACTTGTGGGTGGGACGAAATAGATCACCAGGTTGTTGATAATTTCTGACTGCCTCTTTGCGATGTTGATACTTCTGTTTGATTTTCCGCAGTTTCCACACGGTATTTTGTAGACCCTTCGGCACCTCTGTGATATATGGTCGTTGGGCGAAGTGTTTACTTTATTGTTTGGTCTATTGTGAACGTTGTTTGAATATCATGCTGACGAAGAATTCCGTATATCTTGTATATGTTGAAAATTTAATTCCAATCGATGGTGCCTGAATCCGTTGTTATTTCTGTCTGATTCGAGATCCTGCTTTCATAGTTCTCCTAGAGTGTTCCTTCATCTGGAGGGTTGTTTCGACGGTGTCCAACTTCTCTTAAATGTGGTTGGTCGTCGCCCGCCAATCTTCTTGACGTTATAACATGTTTCCGCCACAAGATAGAATTGTCGTGGGTTGAGATGAGAGTTCGTATTTCAGTATAGATTGGTATGAGCGAGGGTACCATCGGGTTTTTCCTTGATCGAATGTCCAAAAACGACAGCTGATTCTCTCATCCTGATTCCATAGTGAATGTTAGTTAATTTTTAGGATGGGCAAAAATATTTGGAGTTTTGGATGAAGAATATAATCGTTACTACCCTTGTATTGGCTTTGTTTGCAGGTGATATTGTGTCTTGAAAGCCTTGAATGCCAGGTATTCATCGTAACAGATGTTTTTCTCCAGTGATTTTGTATTTCTTATGATGATTTTGTTGTGGTATGCATGTGGGTGTTATAGCGTAATTGGAACCTCTGACTAGGACCCTCTCAGTCATTTCGTCCAGGGGAAAGTCTGACAAATTGTGAACCACTCTGTTGGGCTGAGTTGGCCCTTTATCTGTTCCTCAGTGGTAATGTTGAGTTCATATTCTGCTTTTGCTTTTCCAATAGCATTGCGTGGATTTCATTGCTCAGAGTCGTGAATCCTCAAGACTTGTATGTCTCTTTGGTCCAGTTGACTAACAGTTTGTTGTATACTCGTGGAGAAAAAATGTAAAAGTCGTTGTCGACGTCTCTTGGTGGTAAGTCATCCTATCGCAACTGGAGATGACCTTCTGGTCTCTGCATCCTCGGAGGAAGGAGAGTTTGTTCAGAATGCGAAGAATGTGAGCCAGTATCAGAATTATAGAAGTACTTTTGCTGCTATATAATTTTCTCAAATTCTCAATCTGGACCCTTCCATTCCACTTTCATTCCAGGACCCTTCCATTCCACTAGCATTGGTAGAACAGTGTGATATGTCACGCTTGAAAAATATATTATTAGGGGAGCCCCAAACATCAAATTTCATTCTATGTTCATGCTATGATATCGTTTGCATTCGCTTGGACACGGCATAAAATTCGAAATTCCATATTTCCATAATGCATTTTCAGATAGTGTCTATCAATTCACGCTATCACTAGTTTATCAATGATACCTACCACTTAATTCTTCCAAGGATGATTCTTCTCCGCCATAATCTTTCGGTAGAATACTTCGTGGTATGAACTCCATGAGGCTTTCTAGTGATTTATGGACATGGATCTGAAATAATAATTGAAATTATCTAAAATAGTTCTTCAATGAACTATGGATCAGTTATAGGTCAATTCATATCCTACAGCTGAAAGTTAGGCATTCCAAGACCTGCATGTTTTTTCTGGTTGGTTTTCAAGGTTCTGAAATTAACAAGAATTTGAGAGAGGAAATAACAAAATATCATTGTTTCACTGTCGTGTGGTAGATGTTCGCCATACAGATCCTTCATAATTGAAGACAGAAGTGGATGAAGAATTCATGTGATATTTCCTGAAACAATGACATTTTCTGTTGGATGAAGGATCCAATTACATACTTTTTTTTCATGTCCCCCTTCTCTTTTGTTGAAAATGAGCGAGTTGAAAAATAAACAAGGGCCTGATGTTCGGAATTTTTCAAATAATTTATGAGTGATATTGAAGGCTGAATACTCATTCCTACCTACGGAGTACGTGGGAATGCTATCAGATCTATGATTTGGAGATGGTTAAACATGAAAAAAATATGGGGTGTACGTTGTAAAGGAACCAACAGATGAGAGAACGTACAATATAAATCCTACCTAGCCAGCACCATGTCAACAATCAGCATGGCCACACTGTTGTTGCTCACATGGCTAATAAACTGGCTTTCTTCACGGAAAAAAGTCACCGGAAATTCGATGACCAGAAAAAAATCTGACAACGTATCCAAACATATACGAGCTGCAATCTGACTGTTAAACCAACATTACCGGGTTATTCACGTTATTCGACACGAAGCATTATGGCTAGAGCATTTGATTTTGAAAAAGTTTTTCCCTTAGAGATAGATAGGGACCTATTAACTCTACATTTTTGAAATATTTTCATGTTGTGTGCCATAAACATGAAATGTTAGTTTTTTCAAGAAATACTCTGTATATTATTCCATTTTCGGATGTTACGATCAAAATAAAGCCAAGTTTCGTCGAAGTTTAATTCACCTAAACCTTATGGTTTTTGAAATATCTCTTATTTTGTGTGAAAATGTAGTATCATTTTTAATGCTTAAGTTCTCAAATGATGTTTTCCTTTCTTCAACCAAATTGATGAGGCTACTAACCGAACAACTTGTGAAATTTTTACTAACTCATACAAGGTGTGTAAAAATCAAGGCAAAATAATTACAATCTTTAACCGGCAATAACTTGTTTAATTTTCAAATAGAACGCCCTGTGTTTCATGTCAACAGCAGATGTCAAATTCAATTGTCTATCAAATTCATTTATATAGCTAACTGTTGAAATTCAATGGTAAATCCGGTCTTTTATGTTCTGTGTAAAACAAGTTTTATTCTTGGGATATTTGGCAACCCTGAAAAGAAGGTGTGTCGGATGTCCTCTGTCAGTTTAATAAGTAGAAGAAAAATGGTTGTTTTTGTGAAGTCATCATAGAGGTTATTCAGAAATGAAAAATGAGTTTTCCAGAGAGTATTTTATTAAACAAAACCAAACTGGTTTTGGGCCCAGGCAAGTTCTGATAATCCTCTGCGTGTGAATATATAAAAAAACTGGAAAAATGAACCAAATACAAAATCTCGTTCAATCGTTGAAACCTGATGGGGAAAATTGGATTGTATGGAGATTCCAAACATAAGTGATACTAAAAGGACGAGGACTATATGAATTTGTGAATGGTGGTAATCCAAAACCAACACAAGCAGAAGAATTGTCCAAATGGCTGAAAGAAGATACAAAAGCTCAAGAACATCTTCTTAACAAGAAGTTTGAAGTTTGTTCATTTTTGAAAAGGTTATACATTTGTTTAACATAGATCATTTGGACCATTCGGAGATAGGTGGAAGGCAAACTAAGCGCATTTGGCTTGTTTTTTGCTCCCCATCTGCCGCCTCATGGTGACACTTTTATAAATCGAACATGGTAGGACAGATATAATAATCACTAGGTATATAATATAAGATAATAAGCCGCGAACACACGATATAACAGAGAAAGTTGGTAGAGCGAGAACATGGTAGTGATACATTTATAGTATATTATGAGGACATGATGATACAGTAAAAAAGGTTGGTGTAACGTAAAATCGTGGTTTTATATTTACAATATATTCAGTTCGGTTAAAAAAGGATTCTTATTGGGTAACGGATTCTATATTATAAAGGTGCGTTTTTCAGGAGGGTCATTATAAGTTGGTTGTTATCAATAATGAAATTTTTGATGTTTGTTTTATATATTTTGAAATTGGAAGTTTTTCTTATACCGCCTGGTAGTATATTATATAGTTTTGGACCAAAATAAAATATTGTTCTCTGCGTATGACTTTTTTTAAAGAATGGTACGGACAAGTTTTGTTCATATCTGGTATTCTTAGTTTGAATCGTGTTTTGAGTTGTTTCATTGGAATAGATCCAAACGAGACATTGGAACGCGTATAGACTCCTGACGTCAAGTAAATTAGTTTCCTTATACAATAGTTGGGTATCGAAACGTTTAGGTTTTCCAAAGATTATTTTTATAATTGAATTTTGGGCCACTTGAATATTATTTAGTACATTTTCGAATACTCCACCCCATACTGTTATACAATATCTAATTAATGATTCAACAAGGGAATTGTAAATTATCATCAGGTTTTGTTTAGTAAGAACAGCACGAAGGTTGTATATTTTATATGTCAGCTGCCTAAGTCTTTCGACTATATGAGACACATGTTCATCCCATGTCATACGCTGGTCCAAAAATACACCTAGATATTTTATTTTCGCCACTTTCTCAATATTTGGGCAGTTGCAAGATATTTTAGGGCAATTTGGCTGATGTATCTGAATGTTTTGCATCTCGGGCTGTTGGTTATTTTGAAGAGAAAATGTTATAAATTTAGTTTTTGAGACATTGAGATTGAGGAGATTTTCATTCAGCCCTATCTGTATGTGTTCTAAGCTTTGTTCTGCTTCATTGTATGCCTGTTGCCACGTTTCAGCTTTGAAAATAATTGTTGTATCATCAGCGTATGAAATGAGGTGACCTTTCATATTTCTAATGTCAAATAGGTCGTTGATATAAGTTAAAAACAGTATCGGACCTAAGACTGTGCCCTGTGGTACCCCAACAGAAATTTCGCGAGAACTGCTAATGCTGTCACCGATTTTGACACGTTGGCTTCTGTGAGATAGATAGTTTTTGAAAATTGTATTTGCTGGTCCTCGGACACCATACGTGTATAGTTTGTTTAACAGTTGTTCGTGTGAAACTGTATCAGAAGCCTTGGCTAAATCCAAAATAACTGCTAGGCACTTTTCGGAATCGTCCAAGGCCCCTGTTGTTTGTGATATGAAATTCAATATGGCGGATTCGGTACTACTTTTTTTTATGAAACCGAATTGTCTCTCTGTTATAACATGATTTTTTTCATAAAAATTTACCAAGCGTGATTTCAAGGCATGTTCTAGTATTTTCGCGAAGTTATCAATCACAGAGATTGGCCGGTAGTTTCCCATTTCTGATTTGGCACTTGATTTGAAAATGGGAGTAACTCTCGATTCTTTCCATTGCGTTGGTATTGTTCCTGTTTTGAAAATTAAATTTATTATATAGGTTAATGGTTCTACTAGATAAGGGTGATACGCTTTAATTAGTTTTGTTTTCATTCCATCGGGTCCAGGTGCACAATTATTTTTTAATTTAGAAATAATTTCTATAATCTCTTTTTTATTTACAGGTGTGAGGAAGAGTGAGCTGGTAACAGATTTATCTTTTATAAAATTAGGTGGTGTAGTATGTGGTACATCGGTTTTTTGAGTCATTTTTATCCCTACATCTGTGAAGTATTCATTAATGCTTGCGCTTTGTCTCTATCATCCGATAATATTGTATCGTTGACTTTTATGTTGCCTATTTTAATTTTTTTTGTAGTTTTGTTTGTTAGTTCATTTATTATTTCCCAAGTTTTTTTGCAGTCTCCTCTGTTTCCATTCAATTTATCTTTGTAGTATTCATTTTTTGTCATTCTTAATAGTTTATTAAGCTCATTTCTATATCTTTTGTAGGCAGTATTCAATTCTGGATTAAATTCTTTATTCAGTTTCAGTTTCATTTTATCTCTATGTTTTATAGATTCTATTAATCCATGAGTTATCCATGGTTTGATCCTACAGTTGGAGGCTATTATTTTGTGTTGTGTAGTACAAATATTTAAATGTTTTGTTATTTTAGTAATGAAATTGTTATAAGCTTGTTGTGCTTCATCACAAGATAAAACTTCCGCCCAATTTTCATTCTGCATGAGAATGTTCAATTTTGTATCATTTGTTTTTGTATAATAACGAAGGACTTTTTCGTTTTGTTCTTTGTTTACATTTGATTTTTCATTTATTGAGATGAGGAGAGATGTAGTGAAATGGTCTGTTATGTTCGTTCCAATAATCGAGGAACAGGATGGAACAAGAACCACTTACTCACCTATTTTCGTTTGAAACTGCAAAGGATATGTGGAGTAAACTAAAATCCATCTACGATGAAGAGTCTGTGGTGAATGTGCACTTGTTGCAACAAAAATTCTCCACAATGAGCTTTGGAGATGAAAATATGTCAACATATATATCTCAACTAGAAGAAATGAAAAATGGATTGAAACAAGCAGGAGAAGAACTGTCTGAAAAAATGATGATGAAAAAAATACCTATGTCCTTACCAGAAAGATACAAACACTTCAGGTCTGCATGGAAGTCTGTACCTATTGAAAAGCAAACTCTAGATGAGCTGACCTCGAGACTACTCATAGAAGAAGAAAGAGTCGAATCGTATAAAGGGGCCACTGCATTTGCAGGCTCAAGCACCAGAAAGGAAACTCCTAAAAAATGGGGTGGAAGAATAAAATGTTTTGTATGTCAAAAAATAGGACATTATGGAGAAAATTGCTATAAAAGAAAAGAATCTCCGAAAACAGGAATAAAAAAATGCACAAATTTCAAGAAGTTAGGACATTTAGTAGCTGATTGCTGGTTTCTTAGGAAGGAGAAAAACAAAACAGAAGAATAATCTGATATAAATGCATTTGTAGGAGCATCTGTAAAGTTACTCTCAGATGATTGGTGGATGGATACCGGCGCCAGTAAACATATGTGCTGGAATAAGATACTGTTTGAAACACTGAAAGTCAAATGGAAAGAAAAGTAAGAATTGGACACGGAAATATGCTCGATGTTGCTGGTATTGGGAATGTTATATTATGGGCGTTCAATGGACAACAATATATAAAAACGATTCTTTCCAAAGATGAAATATTGCTTGTTTAATATCCACCATTTTTTTTCTTCATAATTTAAACTACATAATATTTAAAATATTGCAAAATAAACGATTCAATAATGAAAGATCTTGGTGTTTATTTCAATCTTTTCTGATTCGTCAAAACGTGAAGAGTAGGCTGGAGAAATGTATACTAGTGTTCGATAGACAATAAAATCCGATACCTGCTGTTGACATAAACTACAGGGCGTTCCATTTAATTAAAAAAGTTATTGCCGTTTGAACATTGCAATTATTTCGCCTAATTTTTACACACCTGGTATAAGTTAGTAGATATTTCACAAATATAAAAGTTGTTCGGTTAGTAGCGTCTAGCGTGAATTTGTTGAAGAAAAGGAAACACCAGTTGCGAATTTAAGCATTAAAACTGATAATTCTATCTTAGAGAAACGTGGCTTCATTTTGATCGTAAAATAAAAACTCTCATTCGTTTCGTGTTTTTGGCACACCCTGTACAACATCGAAATATTTTTAAAATGTAGCACTTATTGGTCCAAAGCCATCCTAAGGGAGAAAGTTCAAGATCGAACATGTTCAAAAATGAAAGTGCCGCACTGAATAAAATAGAGTTTTATCACCGAAACTCATTCTAACATGCAAACCTATATTACCGCTCATAATCCCAAAGAAACGTATACGTTTACCCATACCGTTCTTGAAATTTCGAAAAAAAAATTGTAAAAAAAATATTTTTTGAAAATTTGCTCAATTTCTGGCTTATTGAAGACTTATCGTAAAAATTTCAAAGGAAAACTCGTTATATTTTTTAATGGACTATTAACTGTTAGCCGTGTGCGAAGAGTTAGGTGACACCCTGTTTATGAAAATTATATTGAAATAAAATTCTAGTTTTGAGCTTGGGATTTCGCTAACTCACTTGTATTATGCGATCACTGAAATTGTGATTTTTGAAATGCCAAATTTCGTTGACCAGGATCTTCTATCACTATTACTGAAGGCGAGCGTAACTCAAAGGCTCTAACTCTTTAAGCTTCAAATAAGTGGGTGACAGCATTCACAAATGTAGAATTTTGACTGGACAAGGACTGAAGACCGGTCTCCATCCCTTGCCATGATGGTGGTACTCAAAAATGGCCGAGAACAGAATTTTGAATATGAATTTTGAAAAATATAATTACTAAAGAGGGTGCAGCTTTCACCACCCGGTATGAGTTGATAGGTAGATCATCACTCCAGGGAGTGCCTGGGACGTTTAAAGCGCGAGGGGTCGTCTATATTCTCTGGTTTTCCTCACAAGAGGGTTCTCGTGGGTTATTGCGCAATCGAATCCGATTACAGTCTCTAATAATACTCCTGATGGAAGGTAGGTTCAAGTCTTCGAGTACCCGTTTCGTGCATACCACGGAGAGTTCGTTATCATCCGCAGGACTTTCATTTACGCCCATTCTAGGACGCTGATGCTAGTCCTGCAGGTTTGGCCCCAGGCGGCTGAGGCATACAAAATGGCCTGAACATAATTTTATAGATCCTCACTCTATTTCTCCTATCATTTCTTCTCCTATTGATCAAAGAACGAAGCGCACATATTTTCTTCGTGATTTCAATTTCAACAATTTTTTCGTGCGGTTTCCAGGTGAGCGGATGATCTACAGTAACTATCAGGTACTTGACCTGCTCTGACCATCCTCTCTCCCTTTCAATGTTAGACAATCCCGTCTCCGGGTTGTTCCTCTGGCGACCCATCGAGATCGCTTGCGTTTTATCGGGATTCAACTTTATTTTCCACTCCATATACCACCGCTGGAGGTCGTTTGATGCATTCTGCAAGTAAACGACACCCATCATTAACGAACATTCGAGTCCGGATTTACTCAAACGAGTTATATCAACTCTCTATCGGTTATACTCCTCCCGGGATTGACCAGGTACCTACCTTTCGGCCTCATCACATACTCGCTTCTTGGTATTTCGGATGTAGAATTGTGTATAGTACAGTTGACAGCACTGCCCCCTGAGGACCGCCGGCCTCAATTAATCTCGAATCCGAGAGAAAATTGTCGACCTTGGTTTGAAGTGTCCTACCCATGAGGAACGACTTTATCCACTTCACCAGGCTCAGAGACAGGTGGAAATCAATCAATTTGCAGAGTAGACCTTAGTGCCAGGCACTGTTATTCATATTCGATGATGTTATTGTACTTTCCACCAGCCTCAGAACTTGCAGCTCGGTGGAGTGAGCGCGAAGAAAGCCGAACTGCTCATGTGGTGGAAGCATCTCGGTCCTTCACTTCATCATCAACCCATTTCAGAACGATTTTTCCAGCCAACCCAGCTAAACAGCATATCAGACTGATTGGTCGATGATTTTGCGGAAAGGTCGGGTTTTGTCCTTCCTTCGAAATCACAACCGCGATGGCATGCTCCCACCGTCGAGGGAATCTTTCGAGACGCAGAGAGTTGTTGATAATATCCAAAAGTGACTGCATCTGGTTGTCCGGAAAATTTGTTATCATGCGATTAGAAATCCGTCAACAACTAGAAGATTTTTCAGGATTCAATCCTTCAATATGCGCCTTCAGTCCATCCAACGAAGCCGGACGAATGACATAATGATGATTGAGTTCTCTGAGAGTGCGATGAACCCGATTTTCGATGTTATTTCCAACGTTGTCCATCATTTTCTGCATTTTCTATATTGTGCCAAATCTTTAATTCCCAAAATCGGTTATGTTATTTCTCACCCCCCTATTCAACTCATTTGCGCGGATTCTGTCCGCAGGGAACAGGCTCCTTCGATAGGCCCTTCTGGTACGATAACATTCGCGGATTAGGTTTTTAATCCTTCGAAAAAATTCATCCTGATATCTAGGAGCCGGTTGCGTTTGGGAGAAATCCTTGAGAGCATTTTCGATGGTGAGTTCGTAACGTGTTACGGCCCCATCCAACTGAAGTGAAAAATCCATTCTCTCAGGAGCACAGTAACCAGTCTCCAGAAGCAAACGGAATCTCTCTCAATCCTCCTTGGTACACATATGATCTGTTTGGGGCGGTGGATCACCCCCAAGGATTAGAACCACCGGGTTGTTATCAGAGGTGATGTTCCTGGCCAAAGCAATGTCAAGCACATCGGGCCTGAGATGACCAAAATGTGTCAACTCATCTGGAGCCAACACCTGGTATTCATATCTATCACAATGTTGCCACAGTCGCCTACCGTTCTGGTTGGTAACACGACTCCATTGTGTGTGCTTAGCGTTGATCTTTTTCCATCAAGATTGTATTGAGTGCCTTAGGAAGTATTCGATTGTTCAGAGGGTTGTGAGCACTGAATAATCGCATAGGACCACTCCTCGTGTTGAAAATAATACCCACTGTTTGAAGGTCATTACAATTTCAACTATCTGCTGTGTTGAAATTCGGAAGCTGTATTTCACCCATTAGATGATATTGAAATCGGTAGTAAGTGTTGCAGCATCTTCAATGCACTGTGCAAGCAGCGCCCTCATTTGATCCAAAGTTGAGAGAATGTCTCTGGGGCCATTTAGTTGAGCTGATTGGGCAGGGGGTTTGTCACGAGTCGCCGCCGCATATATATATATATATATATATATATATATATATATATTTATTATATAAGCCATCCGATATTGATGGATTTCAACAAAAAAATTATCTTCGACTCCAATACCCCGAAGTAGCAATTGTCAATGGTTTCTAATCATAAATAACCAAACTCGTCTTGAATTTTGCATTGAATGACACTATTAAAATGTATTGTTATGCTACCCATGTACACATGCCAAATTTAGAGTCAATTGGATGAGTGGAAGTTTTGAAAATAGTCCATATTAAGGTTGAGTTCAAAATAGTCCATATTAAGGTTGAGTTCCTACTAAATATGTAGGACAACGGAAATCTGCCCCACAGAAAAAAACATTTAGTTCTTTTATAGAAATGTGTAGGTAATGAATTGCGGCAAGTTAACTTGCCATCTTTATACACACCCAATATTTAAATATTGAAAACAATGAAATAATAATTATAACATTCAGTAAAAACGTTAACTTCAGTGTGTATGTTGTTTCGTTAGTTTCATCATCTTCGGGGAGTCACATGCCTGAATATGGGAAGGCAACTTTCCGAGATACATTGCACATTTCTATTAAATAAATAAGTAAATGCTTCTTACTGTGAAACGCTTCCGTTTTTCTACCTAATTAAATTAGAAGATTTGACCTCTAGCTAGTTAGTTAAAAAGTTGTGAAACTGAATAAAAGCTTGTAATAAACACATCCATGATGATATTAGACTGGTTTATTATCCATGAAATTAATAAAATCGCATGTCTAAGCGAATAGTTACAAGCGCACTGGGTTCAAAATTCGGCAACGCTGCATATAAAACGAACGTTTTGCTACAACATAAGTATATTTGGGATCCACGATTCTGTTTCACGAATTTGATGATCGAACAGCTGTGATAGTGTCCGTGTTTATTTGTAAATTTATCTCTAGTCTAAGCACTTCGATAGTCGAATTCGTGGAATGAAATCTGACCACCTGATACAATATTGTTAGGAGTGCTGTGAATTTCCATCATTGACGAGGCTTCCATTGTACTTCTTCCTGCAGATTGATTTAACGTGTTCGTTCGTGTTACATTGTCGATAAAAATCCATGTACCTATTATTGGTCTAGAAACTTATGAAGGTGAGGAGTTGCTCCCGAGGTTTTCATAATAATGCAACGATTCTCTTCGTAGTTTCAATTTTCATACAGAATTACCAGTAAAAAATTTCATGACTGCATGTAAAATATGTCATTGAATTATGTTGGCTTCCATCTACATAAAAATTAAATATCTTCGAACTCGAATAACCTTTGAAGTTGGGGTGGGGTGGGGTAAGTCGCTTTGACTGACCCAGGTGAACGTCACCATCTTTCTCCTCCCATTATTTTTTGCGAACGAAAGCAAAATTGGTAATACAGGTATGGATATATCCAAAATGAAAATGATACGAATACCATAAAATATTATGGGACAGATATCAGTGTGGTCAAGTATGAGTCGAGCTTCCACTAGATAAATAATCGGATATATCAAGGTCATGTAGGTCAATACCCTTGTTATTTTGCTAATTTTTCCTATGATTCGCTTTGATATTCTAGTTTGAACAATCATTTTTGTGTTTACTTATTTCAGATTCTCGGGTTGTGATGTTCTTGCTCGTGGGACTCACTCTATGCCTCATACGAGGATATTTGGGGCATCCTGGATTATTCGTGGGCTCCTCTTCACAGTTTGCACACTCTACTTTTCCAGTTCTAGGCTTTGTACAATCCTTAGAGATATTATTTTTCCCGCATTTGATACGAGGATGGCACAGCAGGTCAGCTGACAGTTTCAGCAGTCAGCATCAGTGACATTGTCCCACAGAGGCTTCGAGCCTCTGTGGTTCAGCTGTCACTCGGACGTTGAGTATGTCTTTGATGCTGAAAATATATATCTGTTCTTCACTTATGAGAACGAGTATAAGTGGGAGGAATTTTATCTTACCGTTCAACTTGTGTTCTCGAGTGACTGATTTTGGGGCAAACTCCCCTTATGTCATCGCATGACAGGAACTCGAGAACGCCCTTGAAGACGACCCTGAGTTCCCATCCTCAGGGAGAGAATAGGTATAGAAAGGGATCTTTTGATCCCTGAAGATTCTAGAGATATCTTTATAGTCGTCAGGGGAGATTTTCATACCGCGAAAGACATTATTTGCCGGTTGAACGAGTTTTATATTGGTAGACTTGCACAGTGAGTTGACTGTCACCCACTTACTCCTGTCCCCAACAGGGATAGGAGGAACCTGTTGTTTTTTCAGCATTCGTGGTGTCTGTTCCGTTGGTAGGTGAACAGTGAGAGAGAGAGGGAGAGAGAGAGAGATTTATCAACTACGTCCAGATATATGAATACATTTGTAGCAGGTCCTCGAAAAAACAAATTGTTAAAGTTGAAAATTACAAGTTAAAAGAGTAAGACTGAATTTGCTACGCTGATACAGTGTCGTTGGTTTTGTCCATATTGGTGTCATCGTCAGTTGAATTTTGATTAATTTGGGATTTTTCGATCGGTTTGGAATCGTTGGAACCCCCTGTGGAATCTGTGGTTTGTAGTAATTTCTAGGCCCGTGTCCGGAATGTTACTGCGGTCGAATCCGGCTCAGTATTTGGGAAAAATCGACATGGGAATCATTCTTTGTCACGTTTGACAGGACTTTGAATTTATTGGAAGTTTTGACTACTATTCTGGTTATTCTACGCAAGCCTGAATTAGATGAGGAAGGTTTCAACATGCTTTTGGGCTGTGGCAGTGAGGAAAACTCGTTATGTTTGAGCTTTTTCGGAGCTGGAGTAATGTCAGCTCCGACATCACACTTTCCCGTTGAAATGAGGTTACTAATAATTGGAATTTCTGCAAGGATTCCGCCAAGGGAGGCAATCAGGGTTCACAGCACCATCAGATACTTGGAGTCAAACAATTGGTAACTGGCAGAAATAGATCAGAAATCAGTTGGATACCATATTAATTATCGAAATCATAACCCTACTTCTGCCTTTGCCGAAGTTTGAGACTCAGAGTTCAGTCGACTGATATACAGTCAAGTGAATTCGTCTGGGATCATTTTTTCTTACTACTTTTAAGAATCTATAATCGAAGAACTTACCCTTTCTGCAAGTTTTTTACTTATCATGCGTTTGCACAATGCTATCACAGGTTCTAAAAACCATATAAAATTGAGGTAATGTATCTGTTTGATGTTGTTGTTGAATGCTTTCTGAAACAATAAAAATGTGTATTGTATTCCGAATAGTCACATTCCTCTGCGTACGTTTCACCACTTGAGATGAATCCAACAAGAAATGACTGATAATAATCATAATATACTTATTCAGCTTTGACCCATTTCTGAAAGATATCCATACAAAATTTGGCCCATTGAACTGAATTGAGACGTCAAAGTTCATCTTCTGCTAATAGTACAATGATGTTGACATTTCACTTGCAAAATATTACAATGAAAGTGCTATTGTCTTCACTTTTGAATGGTCATTTTTTTATCAGTTGTGTTTCATCCTGCAAATTCCTCTTTATTCAAGGAACAATTAAATTGGAAATATACAGGGTGTTTCAAAACTCAGTATTTCAGGGGCGTATTTCTCAGTTGAATTTTTTTTTTTTTTTTTTTATGAACATGTGACCCCAAACGCTTTGTTACCGATATACATAGCGTTAAAGTTTCAAGAATTTTTTATCTTTTTCTTCATAGCTCTTTCAGTTTTTGCGATATCAAAATCAAATTTGGAACATAAGTAACGTTCGAAGGTTAACATCATCCAGTTTGCCGAATGATTGTAAGAATCTACAGGGATATATTTTTCAGGAGTCAAGCCCTTTGTCGCCTACTTTTTCGTAGTGCACAGCTGGTGAATTCTAACTTATAAAATGAATTAAATGTTTTGTTAATGAATTTTTTGTCCTCTGTGATTTTCACGCATCTGCAACCGTTATCGAGAAAAAAGTAAAATAATATTTTGTAATTCGCCAGAGTTAATTAAATTTTTCAACGAAACAATGGAAAGGAGAATTAGTAGGTTGACTAGTATTTTTATTTCGACGTTTAGGTTTGTTTTGAAGCATGTGACTTTATTTCAAAGTTGGTGGATGTCTCATCGTGTATTGGTTTAACATTAAAATAGAAAATGAACCATATTCATTTGAACATCTGGCTGACATCAATTTTGTTTATGGTCTGGCTGATGGTAACTGACTTAAAGCTCGGTTGTACGCGCTAAGATTCCCTAATCACTGGCTTCCCAACTATGGAACTCTTATAAATTCCCATCAGCACCTTCGTGAATACGGCAGATTCCAGACTCCAAAGCAGACCGCCACAAACACGAAACCCAGTAAGAGATATTTTGAATGTTATCGACGAGAATCCTGGTGTGAGTACTCGACAAATCGCACGTAATTTGGATGTTTCCCATTCAACAGTAGAATGCTCAAAAGATGCCCACAATGCCAAAATAAGATCAAAACTCGCTGAATGTCCTAACGGATCCCGTTCATTTTGGTCTTTCGCCAAAGCTGTGGGAAGAAACTTCACTTCCAGCTCATTTCCTCCTCTAACCAAAGAAGATGGAACACTAGCAACGACTGCCCAGGAAAAAGCCAATATCTTTGAGCACCTTTTTGCTGGAAATTCCACTCTCGATTCATCGGGAAAACAACCCCCGAACATTACACCTATTGACAGTCACATGCCAGAGATCACCTTTCGCCAACGTACTATCAGAAAGATTTTGCTGGGTCTCAACACCAACAAAGCCTGTGGATCTGACGGAATCCCGCCGATTGTTCTCAAGAAATGTGCCCCCGAACCAACACCTGTTCTTTGCAAGTGGTTCAACCACTCTTACAATTTGGGGGTATTTCCGTCCAATTGGAAAATTGCAAGAGTACAGCCAGTCCCTAAAAAAGGCAAAAAGGCCCTACCTAGCAACTACAGACCTATCGCACTGCTATCTATTATTTCAAAGGTCATGGAAAAAGCCATCAACATCGAGCTCATGAAATATCTGGAAGACTCAGGAATTGTCAACGATAGGCAATATGGCTTCCGCCATCAGAGATCAACTGGTGACCTGCTCGCTTACGTCTCACATATATGGCAGCTATCTATTGAAAAGTATGGAGAAACTTTAGCTGTGGCATTAGATATCTCCAAGGCGTTCGATCGAGTTTGGCACCAGGGACTCCTCGCCAAGCTTCCGTCTTATGGCTTGCCCCCTCAGCTGTGTTCTCTGCTTGCTAGTTTTCTCCCAAACAGGTCTCTCCATGTAGTGGTCGATGGAGTTTCATCTGACACTCTACTCATAAATGCTGGTGTTCCGCAAGGATCTATTCTCGCACCAACACTATTTCTACTTCACATCAACGACCTGTTGAAAGCAACTTCATGTCCAGTACACAGCTTTGCCGATGATAGTACCCTCCATACCGCTCTTTCTTCCAGGGCCCCTATATCAGCCCGTGAAACCAGAAATGAACGAGGAAGAAATGTAATATAAATATGGACTTAGCAACAATTCTCGAGTGGGGATCTAATAACTTGGTAGAATTCAATGCAAACAAAACACAAGCATGTCTTTTCTCTAGAAAAGCCGATTTCACTGTGCCTAACATAACTTTGTCAGGAGTAACCATACCACTGAAGTCATCCATATTACTATCAGCAATAACCTTTCCTGGGAAAATCACGTGAGGTCCATTGCCAAAAGTGCATCCCAAAAACTTGATTTTTTGTTTCGTGCCAAGAGCTATTTCACCCCCACTCAGCTGCTTATGATCTATAAGGCACAGATCCGACCTGTCCTGGAATACTGTCCCCATATTTGGAGCGCGGCACCTAAACATATCCTGAGGCTATTGGATTCTGTCTCGTCGGTGATGTCTCGCTTACAAACTCGCTCACTTGTCTGGAACACCGTAGAAAAGTTGGCGATTTGTCTCTATTTTATAGATATTTTCATGGGCGATGCTCTTCTGAAATATCAACAATCGTTCCTGCTTTGGAAGTCTCTTCGAGACTAACCCATCAAGTTCAGTCATCACACCCCTTCGTGGTCACTTTGGAGACCTGCAGAACATCACTTCCCAAAGACTCGTTCATCCAACGAACAGCGAGGCTTTGGAACTCATTGCCTAGGGAGGTGTTCCCCGAGGCATACAACCTCCAGAAATTTAAGAAGAACACCAACTCCTACCTTCTTTCCCTTGGTTCCCACGATGTTCTCTGAACATTACAGGATATCCATTTTCGTGGGAACCAGAACATAAAAACAAAACAAAAAAAGTCTGCAGGGTTTTACACAAAAACATGCTATACACATATCATATCAAGCGCGTCCAAGGTTTGCTTCCGCGAAATTTTCCACGGCGCTTGCAGTTCTTTCGATGGATACTGCGAAACTATATCAGGAATCCTGCATTTTTATCTGGTATCTTTTTTACCGACGAAGCTCACTTTACACGCGACGGAGTAGTTAATTTCCACAACGTTCATATGTGGGCACTAGAAATTCCACACATGATCAGATAATCTCGACACCAGGAACAGTTCAGCGTAAACATATGGGCAGGAATAGTGGGATATATTTCAATTGGTCTTTTTATTTTACCCCCAATTCTAAATGGTGCCACATATTTGAACTTCCTACAGAACGAATTGCCTGCATTAGTGGAGGATGTGCCTCTACAAGTCTGTCGACAATTGCGATTTATGCACGATGGGGCATCCCTCATTTCCGATTCATCGTCCGCGATTATTCAGATACCTACTGTGTTTTCCAATCGGTGGATTGGCGGAGTAGATTCAATTGCTTGGCCCCCACGGTCCCCAGATTGCAACCCGGTGGTCTTCTTTTCATGGGGCATGTAAAGGGCATAGTTTATGGTGCAGAACCAGTGCTATCCATCGAAGTTCTTACTGAACGAATTATGGATGCTTTCCTCACCGTAAGAAACACTCCCGGAAGTTTAGAACGCGTACGGCAGTCTACAAGCAGAAGAATGGAAGGTTGTATCGCAGAAGGAGGAAGGCATTTCCAGCACCTTTTATAAAAAGTCAAGGACCGTTAGGTTTTCTATTTTTCAGGTAATGTTTAAGGAAACTTGTGATTCAGATCACAAACCAAATGAGTAGCGTTTTTTGTTTTCATTGTGATAGTAGGTTCACCTCCTTTTGTTAAAAATTTCAATTAAATGTAGCGAATTACAAAAAAATATTTTACCTTTTTTCTCGATAACAGAGGCATATGCCTAAAAATTACAGAAGACAAAAAACTTAACAAGCAAAACCATAAAATCATTGCATTTGTTAGAATCTACCAGCGCACAACAAAAAAGTTCATGGGGTGAAAAAGGGCTATAGATTCTCACAATCACTCGGCATACTGGATGATGTAAATCCTGAAACGTAACCTATGTTTCAAATTTGATCTGAAAGCTATGAATAATAAAAAAAAAGAAACATTAGCGCTCTGCTTATTTAACCTGAAAAATACGCCTATAAAATCTTGATACTGAATTTTGAAACACCCTGTATACAATGCATTGAATGAACAAAAATGCGAACAAGCAGTTCAATACATGAGTTAGTTGTTAAAACCTTCAAAAAATTTGTTGGCATTTCAACTGATTATATTTACACAACAAATATAATTTCAAAAAAGGAGATTGTTTCCAATTGAATAATTGAACAGATTCATCTCCTGGGAAAAACATATATTATCTTCGAATTTCTCCATTCCAAACATATGTTCAACTTTGACAAGTGTGTATTTATCGAAAAACTAGTATGCATTTCTCAGTAAAAATCAGGGAATAGACTACAAAACTGGTATGATTTGGGGTATTTACCACTTAATTTTTGTCGATGAACTTTTCGAAACAATCAGATCATATTATGTTAATCTGGACAGTTAGTCGGATGACAGGCAAATAATGAATGAAACTATTTGTTACCAATACCATACCTTGAATATTGCCGCATTGTTCAACAGGACGGACGGTGTAGTTTGGATTAAATGGCCGAATTTTATATTTTTGAAATCGTAAACTAGAACATCACCTAGAGGGTAGTCCTCATGCAAGCGCACCTCGGTAACATTGTAAGTGTGTGCAAAAAAATCGTAGACGTTGAAAGTTTTCGTGTTTCCATCAGGAATACGAAAAACAATTACCCTATAGCCATCCACTGTTGCTTTCGGGAGGGGAACGAAATACCTGTAAAAAAATAATATTGGAGGCAGTTTGGTGGATTGAAACAGTTCTTCATATTGTTCTCGGGAGCGGGTTCATAGAATGATAACGAATGCTTCATGGTTCGAATCATTGAAGACCTGAATCTTCCCATGTATGCCAAAATACACGAAAAACTACTAAGAAGGAAAACTTCAGATTATGATACAACCTGTTTCAAGTTGCACAATGTGCAATCAATGCTCCAATTTCTAAACCAAGATTTTACTCTCGATGATGTGGAGACCAACATCAGAAAAAAATACCCGATTTTTTTGTACAAACTCTTACCCGGTTTTTTTTGCTGATTGAACAAATATCATGAAGTAATGATGTAGTATTATATTATATACCATGAGATTTTACCAAATATATTATGTAGGTACCATAAAGAAACAGTTACGATATACTCATTCACTTATCATGTAGTATTATGTAATACATGGTGTAATCTCACCCCATGTGAATTTATGAACATAGCTACTATTACAGAACAAGTGAAAGAAATCACAGCACGAGTTATCTGTATTGTTTTCTTCACAAGAAATCCACAGTGTGCAAGTTCTGTACAATTTGTTCAATATAAGATCACATACAGGATCAAATAACATGGATGTTTCCGCTGGATCAACATGAAGTGTTCGAACTCTGGAGAAGCACCTGGCTGTGATTGAATATTCAATTTTATTATTACATAATTTCCAGACAATCACATGCAATCGTCCATTAATGTTCAATTCACCTTAAATTTCATTCGAAGATGAGAACATGCTTTTATTTCTTCATTTATATATCTCTACAATGTTGAACCTTGAACATTTTTAAGTTGGTAAAATTAAGAGTAATAGCTGTAGAAAAAAATAATTAATAAGATAGATAAGAGCAATTAGAGACTGACTTTCAACGAACGTCAGGCTTACAAACTAACAGAACATAGAGAACAACATGTGCCTGCGACAATAATATGTCTATTTGATTGATTGAAATGATTTTTTGAAAGATTCAGTATTCAATCCTGTCAGACAAAATCCCTGGATAGAGGACAAATATATCTGTAATTGGAATGGTGAAATGGTATAACGAACATTATTACCAGTATGAACGTTAACTGTTAAGAAATCCACGAGTTCTGGCAAATGTGAAATGGAAATATCGCCATTTAGTACTTTGAACAGAACTATGAGGTCTGGTTTTTTTGGTTCATTTCCAGAGAACATACGCTCAAGATCTGCTTATAGTTATATGTTCCATACTGCAGACCCATTTTGAAAGCAACATGTCTCAGAAACTATTTTTTACGTAGGTCAAACGTGCAAAACATTTCTGTTCCGTTAACGGAAAAACCAATTCAACTTTGGCTACTCACCTCTTGACTGAAAAATTATCAATAAATGCAAAAAGTCATAATATAATTTTAATTCATTTTCAATTCAAACTGAATTTAAGTAATTAAATTCATTCAATTCAGGTATGAAACAGATACAGATTCATTTCTAACAAAAGAAGAAGAAATACAAATATATAGATATATATAAATATACATATAAATATAAAGAAAACATAGTCCTAGGAGAACAAATGAAAGTTTGAATGTTTCAGCTAGTGATTCTAATCCTATATAACCAGACATATTGATATTGTAGGGTGGAGAAAGGAAGATAAAGAGAGAAGGAGAGAGAGGACGAGAGGGAGAGAGATATCTGTTTGTGATGCGCTCTGGAATAATGGTTATTTTATTCAAGTATTAGTAGAAGCATATCATAAGTGATATCAACAAATTTTTTCAACACTCTTTTGAATTTGAGATTGTTTCTCATGCCTTTCAATGACTCAGGTAGAGAATTGTAAAATTTTGGTCGAAGATACGATATAAATTTTTGATTTTGCGTGAGTCTGCAGCGTGGAACATTCATGATCTTAACTAAACTGGTACGAGTATTGAATGCATGCTGTACAAATGTAATTGAAGAATTAGCAGTCCATAGTAAACTCTGAAAAATGTAAAGTTTCCTAACTCCGAATTATCCAGTTCCATCATACAACGACTCAGTACAATACCTCCGATATTTTTTCATCATAATTTTTATTAATGAATTTTGAATCACTTTTGAGTTAACTAGCGATGTCTTGAAGGTACCGCCTCATACTTTCATACAATAACGTATGCTGGAGTTAGCCAAAGCATCATACATCATCAGTATCATTTTCCTGTTTTCAACCGACGAAACCAAAAAGGAGGAGGTTCTCTATTCGACCCGTATATTTTATGTGTTTCCATCATATTTTTTTATGTATGATCACGCATAACTTTTTACTGAGGCGTCTGATTCCGATAACTCTTTTCTCAGTGGATAGGGTGTACTTCGACTTTGGTCCCATTTGAATTTGAAAGATGAAATCCACCCCTAAGGGTGGACCATTCAAACCATTCGAAAGTTAACAGGGGGGGGACTATAAAAAGCTGCACTGAGTACTTCTGGCAGTTGACCTTCTATAAAAAACCCTTGAACTTCCAGGAAGCACGCCATTACATCCACTCTCGTGACACGGAACTTCATACAGTAGCGTACTGTATTCGTTTTCGTACCATCATGCATGAATTCGAACACAATAATTTGATGAATTTTTTATCCAGATAATTGGAAGAAATAACTGTCGAATAGCAAAAGAAACAAGTGGCATGAGAATTTTGGCGGACTCTATTGAATCAGATTTATCGAAAAAAACAAAATTCAATTGGTTTGCATATATTTTGTGATAATTCATATATTAATGATTAACTTACATTCTTTCCATGTTCTCCTGCATATGTGGCAATAGAGGATGTTTATCTTGGAAATACTCTGGATACAAAGATCTCATGGTATAGTACATGTCAAGTTGTTCTTTGACTTTTTCCTTGTTGAACTTGTTGAATATGATGAATCCTGTTATCATCTGATCAGCTGAAAATGCAGAAATGTTCTTGGTTATAACTGCAAAGGATTTTTCTTCCGATTTCATGAATTCTCTGGAAGTTCCTCTACTGAAATTTATTTGCAATTCATTTCATATTCAGCTATGAAGTAAAATACGCTAGTTAAAAATTACGCCGACATTTTATTCACAATCAATTGAATTCAAGTTTTGTGTTTTATATTGAATAAAAGTTATAATTGTCGAAATCAGGTTCCTGTACTGGAGGAATATACAGTGCGTTCATGAAGTGTGGAAACGCTCTATCAACTTACGAGTTACGATTTAATATTTTAGTTTTCCACAAAAAAAAAAGATTTTTGTCTCCCACCCCCTTACAAGATATGACGACATCGATATTTTTTTAAATTGAAGGGTATATTTTTATATGAAAATTTGAAAGCTCATACCACAAACGTTACAGTGTACTGAGTATAAAGGGAACCAGTATTCATGTTTCATAACAGTTTTCTCATTGTTTATTTTGCAATGAAAACCTGAGAATTGGGTACTCAGTAGTTAGTACGAGAATATTGCCAACCTTGAGTAGGCTATGAAAACATCTGAAAGCCCTTAGCAACCACACAATAAGTTCTCAGTAACCATTGTATATGTCAGTATTAAATTGATTAGTTGTGTAGCATATCGATTAATAAGTCTTCAATAATACCTTTCCGAAAAATATTACCCCTGAAAAATTATTTGAAATTACGATGGTGCTGTCGGAAAAATGATGATCCTAGGTAACGGCGATCCTAAAAGAAGTATGGCAGAAGTATGCGACATTTTTGATGAAAAATATCCTGATCGAGAACCAGTAAGCAAATCGACGGTAAGCAAAATATTACATAAATTAAATGACATTGGCAATGTTTTTTTTTGAAGCCCTTCAACATTGGCAATGTTAGGGATGAGCCTGAGAGTGGCAGGCCGATCGTTGCCAAAGACACACAATTGAATGTTATACTTGGAATTGAAGAAAATCCTCATTGTTCAATTACAACTTTATCTGTCGTGGTGCTGTGCAGAAAACTGCAAGAAAAGCCAAAATTACATCAATATGAAGTTAAACTTATACATGAATTTGATGAAGACGACTTTGAAAGACGCATGGAGTTTTGTGAAATTATGCCAGAAGTGTTTTATTGAAATAATGGCTTTCAATTGAATGTCTTATTTTCCGACGAATCAACTTTTTGTATAAACGGTATCGTGAATAAGCAAAATTGTCATTATTGGGCAACAGAAAATCCGAATTTGTCGATGGAAGCTCATGCCCAATATACCCCAAAAGTAACTGTGTGGGCTGGAATTCTCAGGAATACCATTGAAGGACCATATTTTTTGACGTCACTGTGACGGCTGGAATTTATTTGGAAATGTTACAAACTTCTGTAGTTCCATTGTTAACTGTAACATTTTCAGACATTAATCAACCTGGTCGAATAGTTTCTACTATTTGTTTCCATCAGGATGGAGCAGGACCACTTAATGCTCGAGTGGTTAGATATTTTCTCAATAAAACCTTTCCCAATCGCTGGATTGGACGACGCGGTCAGATTGAATGGCTTGCTAGGTCCCCAGATTTAACATTAATGGACAATTTTCCCTGGGGTTATTCAAAAATAAAGTGTACATAAATTGACCTACGAATTTGAAAGACCTTAAAGACCATCAACAACACCAAGACCCTCAACAACAACCTTTAGTTATGATCTACAAAATGAATACAAACACTTAAAAGAATCATACAATCAACACGTAAAGGAGGCGAAACAAGGTTATTATAAAAATGTTATAGAAAACTCTAACAATAAAACTAAAGCTATTTGGGATATAGTAAATTCACGCTTAAACAAGAAAAAATTACTGGAAAATATTGAACTAAACCACGAAGGGAGAAAATTGTCTAACGAAAGTGAAATAGCTAATATAGTTGGACACTTTTTTGTATCAATTATAGATGAACAACTCGAGAACCATTTCAGCAAAAATTTGTCTATGAGTTGCACAACGTCTCGTTCCGAACTTAATAATTCATTCTTCTTCGAACCTTTCACCGTTGCTGAGATAGAAGAAATAATACTAGAATTGAAAAACAAGAAAGCTACCGGAAATAACGAAGTTTCAGTTCATCTCCTGAAAAAATGTGCTTCAGACATAGCACCATACTTAACATTCATTTTGAATAAATCAGTTGAACTAGGGCAATTTCCAAGTCGACTAAAAATATCACTAGTATCACCAATCCACAAAAAAGGGGACAGACTATCGCTCATAAATTACAGACCCATTGCACTCTTGAGCATTTTATCCAAAGTTCTGGAAAAAGGAATATCAAAAAGAATAAGTAGCTTCCTAGCTAGGTTCGACATAATAAATAAAAAACAACATGGGTTCAGAAAAGGGCATTCCACTGAAACGGCGACAACCGATTTTATTCAAACAATTCACGAAAAACTAGAGAAAAAAGATTTCATTATTGGACTCTTCTTTGATTTGTCACGTGCATTGACACGCTAAACTTTGAGTTCATCATAACAAAAATAAATGCACTCGGGATTCGCGGAAACATATCACATTGGATTCATTCGTTCTAAGAAGGACGTAAGCTTATAGTGAAAATAAATGAGGAAACTTCTGATGAATTCTTAATTGACTCGGGTATTCCACAGGGGAGTGTTCTCGGCCCTCTCATATTCTTATTATTCATCAATGACCTTCCTGATTACATAAGCGACGGAGAGGTCTATATGTTCGCAGACGATACATCTATAATAGTATCTAGCCCAGATATGAATGAGCTGCTTATAAAAACTAATAACGTTCTCCGCCAATTCGACTACTGTTGTAAAAAGAACCGTTTAATCGTAAACTACTCCAAAACTACCGCTGTACAATTCCAGATACCTCAGTCGGGAACACTTGTTACCGAAAAATTGAATATAACCACACAATACTGTTCCAAGAAAACTGTAAATTTCTAGGTACAATTATTGACAACAACCTCAGATGGGAAGAATGTATCAAAACGATCTGCTCCAAATTGAATGAACACTATTCCGCGATAAAAAATCTGACGAGTTGTCTCGGAGATGAAATAATTTATGTTTACTATGCATTGGTTTATTCAACTATCAGCTATAACATTGTAGCTTACGGCTTGGCGACCGATAGTGCTCGAGTCTTCCTCGCCCAGAAAAGGATAATTCGCCTGATCTTCCACTTGGATTATCAACAATCCTGCAGAAATATCTTTAAGGAAAAAAAAACTCCTAACTTTCACTTGTATTTATCTATATAAACTTTTAACTCACACCTACATTCATAGAAACAGTCTCACAAAAAATTCAAATTTTCATAGCTACCAAACTCACAAAAAAAACGAATTTAGATTAGAATTCGCCACCTACACAAACTACAAAAAATCCCCAAAATATGCAGGCGCAAATTTCTCCAATTTATTGCCCAATGAACTAAAAAACCAATCGAATTTGTTCAGATTCAAATCAAAACTGAAGTCTTTTCTACTCCAAAGTGCATTTTATGATATAAAAGAATTCACGATGTGTTGTCAGCATCCTACAGATTGTTTTAATTCTGCTGGATAGTTTTATATATTTACATTTTTCATGAGGACATTAATGAATAGATTTTATCTTAGCACTAAGTATAATTTAAGTGTGTAATTTGACTTGTCAATCCAAAGTGAATTGGTGTCTGGTTAATAAACTAAACTTCTAAACTTCTAATGTAATTCCGGGTATTTCCGAAAAATTGAAAAGTATCGGCAAAAATTCAATGTCAGAACGGTATTCCAAACTCGTGATACGTTAAGATCGAAATCAACATGTATAAAACCAAGAAACGAAAAACAAAATTCAAAGAACAGTGTTCCTTGTGTTCGTGGTGAAACTTACACTAGAGGAACGTCAAGACCTTCGAGAATAAGGAATTCGGAATACAAAAAGAATATAAGAGATAGAGAAATTGGAAAATGAAATTGGTAGTACATATATTAACGTAAACAAAATGACACAAAAGGGAAATCAAAAGAAGCTTCTTGTATTTTATTCAATGGAAATGATAATATAGCTGCGTGTTCTCTCACTTTGGATCCAACATGGATGTTCCTACTGAAAACGGAGGTGGAACTTCAGAAATTTTGTACAAAATAGATCACGTTGAATTGAACATCCTGTGAACTTCTGTGGTGCATGTCAGATTCTGACAAGCAATTGTCAAGATAATACGAAATACTTCAAGTGCGATTTGAAATTGTGATTATTTTCCAAAACCCAGGATTTGATGAAGAGAACAGAGGTGACTCCCGAAATGGCATCAAAGGAAGAATATTCTGTATATAGAATTTTCCAATTTACTTTTGTTGTAAAATATATTGGGCAAATAATTTTCAAATGGTACCTTACTGACAAATTTGGAATTTTCTTAGTTTATTTTGAATCCAGAGTATCAAAAACGCAATAGCGTATCGAGAAAAATTCAGTAATTTGCTTTTTTCAGAACAGATAACCAATAATTTCCACTTCCAGTGAGAGAGAAAACCCCAAATATGGAATACAGAATGTAATTGAATACTAGAATTGAAATAGTAATGACAATGCTCGATACATCTAGAAGGAATGAATACTTTCAGGATGAATAATCATGTACTTAATTGGAATATTATTCATATTCATTTGAAAAACTCACGTAAAAAACCCAAAATATGGAAAATATCCAGAAGATATTTATTTCAGTACATGTATTTCTATCATTTTAATTTTTTTCGTACAACCTATTGATTCTAGTATTTTAACCTATTCAGTATAACCTATTAATTCTATTATTTTATTACATGTTGAAGCCATCTGACGTCCTGGATTATTTCCATATATATTGCTACTATGAGCAATATACAGTGCTTCTCAAAAGTCCTCTCCCCCCTTTTATTTTTGGAACGATTATACATAAACAAGTGAAATTTGGAAACTGAATATTGAAGGTTGTGAACTACCCTAGTAGTGATGATAGATGACGAAATCGTCAAAGATGACGCCACAAGGCCATTGTGACCAATAATTTTAAATGGAACCCTACGGCAAGCGACACCTCTTTTAAAAGGTATCGAAAAAACCTATTCAATGATACTAATTTTGTTTGTGTTTATGGAAGTTTTGTCAACTCGCTTTCAAAAAACGCAAAGCTGTGATGTATTAAATCAGTTAATACTAAAATTCCAAATTCAAACTCCGCCTCTGGATAGTTGTCAAATAAGATGACGTTTTTGTTAGTCTCCCTAATTCGACGTTTTGTAATTGTCCAAGTTTTTGTACATTTAATAATTTGTGTATTGTTGATCAAACGTTTAACTGTTTTAGCAGCTTTTGGTTCTTTCAATATTTCTGTACATTTTAATAATTTGTTGAACTGTTGTGAGCTGAACGTTTGAGTGCTTCAAGCAGCGAAATGGTACGTGCTCTAGGTGATAAAGTAGCAGCGATCCTAATTCTTGGTGAAACTCGACAAAACATTCATGCAGCAGAACGCATTTTTAATAAGAGGTTTCCCGATCGCCCCGTTTTGGGGACCTATTTGAGGGAGCTTCTTCGTAAGTTTAAAACAACGGGTAGTATTGATGATGCGAAACGATCTAGCAGACCACAAATTTCTGATGAGAAAAAAATTGATATACTGGCAGAAGTAATAGTTAATCCTACTTCTTCAACAACTCACGTTGCATCTACTTGTGAAGTCAGTCGAAGTACAGTACACAGGGTGTTGAAAAAAAAACAAATTCCATCCATACCAATTAAAAATGGTTCATTGAGTCTCAGACGACGACCCAGACCGAAGACTAGAATTTTGTGAAAATATGGAAACTAAAATTAACCAACAGCCAGACTATGTCAAAGCAATTTGTTTTAGTGACGAAAGTACTTTCTATCTATATGGAAATGTAAATACACAGAATAAGAGGTATTGGAGTGATGCAAATCCTCACCTGTTTCGTGAAACACATACCCAATTTCCCCAGAAGGTGAATGTTTGGGCAGGTATCCTGGAAAACCACATCGTTGGGCTTTTTTTTTAAATACTAATTTAACTGGTGAGGTTTATCTGGAGCTGTTGCAAAACGCAATAGAACCGTTAATCCTTGAAATTTTGGAAGATAATCCAGATGAATTCGGCAATTTGGAAATAACATATTGTTGCAGAATGTGAGGCTGTTTCCGCATATTTGCAAAAGTACGAGAAGAGTTTCAAAATAGGATATCTCACTGCCAGGATGTCAAATGGAGGTGACTTCGAGCAATTTCCTCAAGTAGATACTGATTCTTAAATCTGTAATTAATATCATACCGAATGGAATTTAAATTTTAATGTTTACTGATGAGCCATTGAAACTGCCATAAACACAAACAAACTTAGTATCATTGAATAGGTTTGTTCGATACCTTTTAATAGAGGTGTCGCTTGTCATTTGAAATTATTGGTCACAATGGCCTTGTGACGTCATATTTGACGATTTCGTCATCTATCATCACTATTAGGGAAGTTTACAACCTTTTGAAAGATGTGTCGCATGCTGTAGGGTTTCATTTAGAATTATTGGTCAGAATGGCCTTGTGACGTCATCTTTGACGATTTCGACATCTATCATCACTAGTAGGGAAGTTTACAACCTTTAATATTCAGTTTCCAAATTTCACTTGTTTATGTATATTCGTTCCAAAAATAAGAGGGGCGGAGGGGACTTTTGAGAAGCACTGTATAATCTATCCCACGCACAAGTCGGTTATTCATTTTTTGAAATATAATTGAGATGCGAATTTGTGTTTCAAATTTTTACATTCAAACTTGATTCAATGTTATGTCAATTTGCCATTGAGGGAACAGGTTTGTTTTTGATACTCACACGGTGTTTCAGGTAAATGTGGTTGATCTGCGAACCATTTTCTCAGGATGCCAACATCTTCTTTGAGGTTTTCTTCGGTTTTATTATTGACGGTCAGTGCTTTCTCAAGAATCGAAGGAAGGTCTTCAAAATAGTTTGATGTGGTCATTTTGCGATATGTTGTAAGCGAGGCCTACTGGTAGGTCACTTGAAAAAAATAGACTCATGAAACCTCGTGGAATCATATTTATGGTTGATGTGATTTTCTTTAAGTTTGCATATTCGAACATATTTCTCAAATGTTATGAACCAAGCAAGTTTTTAACGATATAATATATTTATATTTTCTTCGAATTAAGATACTCCACTCATTATTTTAAGTATTACTTTGATAAGTATTTATTGAACTGATTGACAAATCCATAGGTTTTCAATATAGTAATCAGATAATAGGGTGAAATTTTTATATTATATACATACAAAATATATGAGTACAAGAATATGGTATTATTTAAAAGTTGGACAAAGTAATTCAGTCTTCAACTTGCAGGTGTTAGAATTCATGTGTTGATATTCCTGCACTAATACTTCCAATGAGAATATATCCCAAAGTTGAAAAAATTATGATCGATTTGAATTTACGAAAACCGAAAAAGAAATTGTTACCAAGTACACTTTGAGCTCGTTGTTTTCTATATACTCACTTATAAAGATTTACAAATAATTATTCCTGTGAAAATAACCGAACTGACTTTGCTAACGAAGTTGAAAACATCATACCCTATCTCCTCTCTCCGTATCACTGGATCAATTTTTTCCGATGGTCATGACCTAGTTGCTTTTACTTATCGAATGCAGTCAGATTATGGTGCAATCAACTATCAAGACAATAAAAAATTTATGAAATCATAAACAATATCATTTAGCATAATTTGAATTGGAATAATATAAAAAACTTTTCAACAAAAAATTAAACCGACGACATACGGAACTGAAAAGTAAAAAATTAAAACTTTTTAACAAAAAATTAAACCGACGAAAAAATCAACTGAAAAGAAAAAAATAAAATAAACCTTCTTATTCTAAATCATAATTGAGCTCCTAAACTGATGTAAGTAACTGATTTTGAGTCGGCGTTAAACAAACAATTATCGAAGATCATTATCTATGAAAGAAGTCATCAAAGCGCAGCCGTGCATCTCGCTGCCATCATTTTACGCTTCACCTAATTCAATTGCTAGTTTGTTTGGCGCCGACTCAAAATCAGTTACTTACATCAGTTTAGGAGCTCAATTATCATTTAGACTAAGAAGGTTTATTTTATTTTTTGCTTTTCAGTTGATTTTTCCGTCAGTTTCCGTCAGTCCGGTTTAATTTTTTGTTAGAAAGTTTTTATTTTTACTTTTCAGTTCCGTATTCCGTCGGTTTAATTTTTTGTTGAAAGGTTTTTATTTTTCAATTTTTTGTGGCTGAAATCTACCAATCACTACCTACTTGTTCTTTGATTACTTCCGAAATACTTACTTACCCACCTTACTTCAACTTTTACCAGTTAAATAATATGATTATCTACTTTTACTATTTGTTGTAATATAAATTATTTTCGTTGTTCTGGTCAGTTTATTTCATTACTTTGTATATCATTCCATCCTCTCATGAAATATACTGATTTTGACGGAACAAGAATAATGTCAGTAGCGATCTGTCATTGTCAACTACGTATGTATGTGCTAATGTTCACTAGTGAAAAATCAATTATCCCCTATTTTTCCACCCGTGAGGGTGGCTTATTCCTTTCGAAATCCAAATATAAGGTATACCCTATCTATTAAAAAAAGAATCATCCAAATCGAAGAACCCAGTACAAAGTTATGCTTGATAGAATCGGTTAACGGACCAGAATTCAGAGGGTGAGTGATCAATATCCTTCATTTCGCTACCCTTAGGGGTGGATTTCATCTTTTAAATTCGAATGGGACCAAAGTTGAAGTACACCTCATCCACTGAAAGGAGAATTATCGGAATCGGACGCCTCAGTAAAAAGTTATGCGTGATCATACATAAAAAAAATTGATGGAAAAACATAAAATATACGGGTCGAATAGAGAACCTCCTCCTTTTTGGTTTCGTCGGTTAAAAAATAGATTATTTATAAGTTGATAGAGCGTTTCCACACTTCATGAACGCACTGTATATTCCTCCAGTACAGGAACCTGATTTCGACAATTATAACTTTTATTCAATATAAAACACAAAACTTGAATTCAATTGATTGTGAATAAAATGTCGGCGTAATTTTTAACTAGCGTATTTTACTTCATAGCTGAATATGAAATGAATTGCAAATAAATTTCAGTAGAGGAACTTCCAGAGAATTCATGAAATCGGAAGAAAAATCCTTTGCAGTTATAACCAAGAACATTTCTGCATTTTCAGCTGATCAGATGATAACAGGATTCATCATATTCAACAAGTTCAACAAGGAAAAAGTCAAAGAACAACTTGACATGTACTATACCATGAGATCTTTGTATCCAGAGTATTTCCAAGATAAACATCCTCTATTGCCACATATGCAGGAGAACATGGAAAGAATGTAAGTTAATCATTAATATATGAATTATCACAAAATATATGCAAACCAATTGAATTTTGTTTTTTTCGATAAATCTGATTCAATAGAGTCCGCCAAAATTCTCATGCCACTTGTTTCTTTTGCTATTCGACAGTTATTTCTTCCAATTATCTGGATAAAAAATTCATCAAATTATTGTGTTCGAATTCATGCATGATGGTGCGAAAACGAATACAGTACGCTACTGTATGAAGTTCCGTGTCACGAGAGTGGATGTAATGGCGTGCTTCCTGGAAGTTCAAGGGTTTTTTATAGAAGGTCAACTGCCAGAAGTACTCAGTGCAGCTTTTTATAGTCCCCCCCCTGTTAACTTTCGAATGGTTTGAATGGTCCACCCTTAGGGGTGGATTTCATCTTTCAAATTCAAATGGGACCAAAGTCGAAGTACACCCTATCCACTGAGAAAAGAGTTATCGGAATCAGACGCCTCAGTAAAAAGTTATGCGTGATCATACATAAAAAAAATTGATGGAAAAACATAAAATATACGGGTCGAATAGAGAACCTCCTCCTTTTTGGTTTCGTCGGTTAAAAAATAGATTATTTATTTATCATAAACATTTTCAAAACTCCATCGTGAGATGAATTACTATTTAAATCAAATATATGAAAGTTTGTAAATCGATTGACGGTCGATAACATTGTTGAAATTACGAAAAAAATTATCATGGGATTATTTGACGATAAAAAAAGTATGAATTCGATGGACCTTGGAAAACGTGTATTGAAATTTGCAAGTCTCCCTACGAGTAGCGAATCATTATTGTATTCAATGTTCATACGTTATACGGTTGCAAAGTATCCACAAGAGACCTGAATCAAAATGCCTATTATTATCATGAGTTAATTTGAATGGTGAATTTGTAGTCTATGGCACGTAATATAATTTTCTTACGATTATATCAGAAAGTGCATTTTTTGAAATAATTTGACGTGTGGAAAGAAGCACTGTTCCGCTCTAGTGCGGTACAATACTTTTCCGTACGATTTTAAAATACTCAGAATTATTCAAACGAATATGCATTTTTTGTCCCCATATCACGCCACTGTATGTGAAACTCCTCGACTGATCACAAAACGGTGGTACTCAAGTTCTTAGACAATTCTCTTTCAGTGGAACCATTGTTGCATTGAGAAAATAAAAATAAAGAGAGTTGTCAAACCTGCAGTAAAAGTTGGCACCACGTTTAGACAGTGGCGACATATCTCGCAACTGGCCGAACTAAGTACAGTTGGTAAAACCGATTGAGATAAGGCGGGTTTTTAAAATGTGTTACTTTTATATGATTGATATGGTATATATTTTATAAGTGATCGATTTGCCATTCTTGTATTCTATATGAATGGTTGTATCATATGGAATACAGGAATGGCAAATCGATCACTAATAAAATATATACAGTAATCGATTCGTAGAATCTGTTAGTTCGTTCGTGGTTAAGATAAAGTTTCAAAGTAAATCTTTATTTCATGATATTAAGAACAAAATTAAAGATCTTATAAAACAAGAATAATAAGTTGAACACTATAAAAACACATTTTATTGTATCTAGGATAAGGTACAACTACAGATAAAACAATAATAAAACTCCGAAAAACAACAAAATTAAAAATATTCTTCAGTCTTCATCAAATCAACCAAAATAAAAACAAATTACATTTACAACAAACCTTCAATGATTTTGTTCATTTATTAGCACAAAGGAGAACGAGTAGGTATACTTGACAATACAGGTTTGATGATAATCTTCGAACTTCCTCAAATGGTGATAGGAAATGGAAACTGATGGACGGAAATAGGTATCAGTTTGTGAAAAAATTTCTGCAACTGATGGATGGAAATAAGTATCAGTTTGTGAAAAGCAGCATATATTTTACCCTGTGAAAGAATATTTCGAGGAATTTCAGCGTCAACTCGAATAACAGAACATTCCATTTTCGACGTTGGGTTCATAATTCAAGTCCATAGTATAATTTCTATAATTAATTTTTCGATGACAATTAACAGTAGAATTAGCCTAAGATGTCTAAAAACCCTGGCGAATGAACTGATTCGATATTGTTTAGATTTTTGAGGGGACACCACCTGTTACTTCAACAGAGCTTCTCTCTCTGTGGTAGATGGCGCCGTCCAAAAATGTGTGTCTATATTCTCGCTTAATGTCAGAAATTAATTTCTGACATCAGTGTTTTGTCGGTATCTATGCGTTTTCCATCTCTCTGATATGAAATCTTGCTTAGCTTATTCCTGAGTTTGTTCTTCAAAAAAACCACTCGTTCATCAATTCATTAGTGCGTGAGGAATTATTTATTTTCAGGTAGGGTAGTGTGTAAGGATACCTTTAGTAGAATGGGCCACATTTGCATTTTGTGTGTACAGTATAGCAGATTCGAATTCTTGCCTGTATTTAGTACCAAAAGCAAGTACAAATCTTGACGAATTGACTGATAATGATATTTCCATAGTTCATTATATTGTATGCATTGAATTTTATATTTTCTGCAATTTAATGACAATTTCATTTCCAATTCTCAGTCTGTCAAAATGCAGTTAACCTCAAATGCAAATCGTACAAAATACGAAAAACAACACGACAGTGCTTTCTTTGTGCAATGTTCGGGGGCTTTTAATTCTAGCTTTGCTATTGGTGAAGTTTGACAGATGTCTCTTTTAAACCAATAGCAAATCTAGAATTAGAACCCGCGCACAGTTAGCCTCAAAAAGAAATCTAAGTAAATAAATATACTCTGTTACTGAATTGAAACTAAATCGAAATCGGCGCTATCTAACACGCTAGTAATCTCTTTTATCAAGTAGGTCAAGTGTCGCCAAGTCGATCCCAAACTTCTACAGGTTTTTATTCATCTTAAATTAGCCTGAAACTATTACATGGTTTGTCATTTTCTGACAAGTGTCGAAATTGGAAAATTATCATGTCAGTCGTCTGTTGATTGCGGGTAGCGCCTCCATGCGCGACTGGCCGTACCAAAAACTTGGTATTAAAGATCGCCAATGTTTCAAACAGTCTCTTTATTTTTAGTTTGTCTCTGCATTGTAGTTGGCTTGTATTACTCATACGGAGATATTTGAATGACACTGCAATACTCTGATGTATCATTGAAGCAAAATGTCGAATGAACTGAGCTCAAAAAGGTATGTGCGTGTATTTCTGCTAATTTAATTTTGATCGTTCGAATCATATTAGTCCAAATGATTGAACTTATTGTTGAATTGAAGAAAGACATCGATACATTCAAACATTTTTTTTTATATCTGAACAGGTTGAACGAAGGTTTCAAACCCAAGAAATCGAAGGTTTTCGAAAAACAGGAAATCGATCAATTCTCATCTGATGCTCCGGAAAACGACTTTCTTCTGATGAAGGTGGCTACCATTTTTGAAATCGCTGGTGCGTGCCGTCGCGAAGAATTGAAGAATATAACGATAGACGATATTGAAGACGAAAAAAATTGTTCTTGTTACTCCCATCCCGAACACAAAAATTATGATAAAATTTGTGGTTTGCAACCCCGAAAATGAAAGAACGAGATCTGACCAAGGCATTCAACACGGTTTCCTATGGTTTGCTGATAAAAAAAATTCGAAAATTATGGTGTTAGAAGTATTGCACTCAATCTGATTATTTGTCACAGAAATCGCAAATTGTCAAAATTGGTGACAGTCTGAGAGAACCTAGTGATATCAAAAAATTGTCCACAAGAAACAGTCTTGGGTCCAATACTGTTCCTTGTCTATATCAACAGAATCGTTTCTATAACAAATTTCAGGAGGGCTTCAGTCTCATATCTGACGATACAGCAATTACATATACGGGAAACACGTGGCAGTGATTACATACTGACTCATAAGAAGACCTAAATAATTCACAAATCTGGCTAAACCACAATCTTTTGAGACTGGAAGTGAAAAAAAACATTCCATTTTTGATTTATAAAGCCGAACAACCCCTTTACGATTCTCTTATAATACATGTATGTAATAACATTAATACATGCCAGTGTCCTCATATAGGAAAAACATCGAATATCAAACATCTTGGCATTATACTCAATCAGCATTTGAAGTGTAACGCCCTTATAACACATGTTACCAATAATAGGTTGAGAAAATTCATTCACAAATTCCACACTAGAGATATTCTGGATAGGAAAAACCTCATGATATTATATAACTCATTGGCTGAATTTGTTGTCAGATACCGTGAAACAGCATGGGGAGGCTTGTTCAGTAACATGATCATAAAACTCCAATCCATGCGAAACAAATTACTCAAAATAATGTTAAAAAAAACAAGGTCTATTCGACCGACAAATTTTATGAGGAAATCCACGTTCCATAATAAAGGAAAATATGTCACCCACAAATCCAAACACATTAAGTTTCTTGAGAATAAGTCTTAGCAATTTATAGAAAAACCCAAAAACCCTCAATTGAAAATTTCATATTCTCGAATAGAAATATACAAGACATATTTTGTAAATATAAACAAAATAGACTATCTTTCTATTTTCTCCTTTGCCTGGTATAAAAAAATAATTTTATAAGCCACGATTTCCATCTCTCTCTCTTTTCGCAGTCTCTCCTTTCCTGTTTTTTTCTTTTCCTCTCAACTCAATTGTGGTATCTTATCGCTATTGTTCTTTGTATATCATTTGCTTCACATTTCTTTTGACTTCTGAAAATTCAACTTTCACCTAATTTAAGTCTAGTCGGAAAACAGGTGATGACACAACACAAGTATAACCTTCAAACAAACAAGTATACCGATTGCTTAGGTGGGTCACTTGCTTTTTCTGAAGTGGAATCGTATGAACAATGTTTGTAACACTAAAATTGTATATAGTATTTGAATAAAAATTGAGATGCAAACCGTCTCATGATCTCCTGGTCTTAACTTATGAATTAATCGTGGCTTCTATGTGCGGAATTTTTTTCTTAAAAATAAATTGAAATCGTACTTTTACTTTCAGTATTTAGCATTGGAGATGCCCTTTTTCAAAAGGAATACTTGAGATGTTCAATTGCTGAGACCATTATACAGACTCCATATCATGACTAGCAACGCATTGTTGCTGTTTGTTGGTAAATCTGTTTGTTACATTTCCAAAAGTCTTGAATTTGTTCATTACTCTCCTCAGTGTTTCATGGTGAATATTTTTCTCTGGGTGTCAGTTATTGGACATTTCTGCTTATAATTATTGATGATTTCACCCACAATTAATACAATTTCAATTTTATCTTCCGTACTTAATGTTTGCCACAAAAAACCAATAAATGATGTATCAATCTTTCCAGGGCATCCCAGATTAATATTCTGTGTAGCATTCAAAGCTGTCCTATTTTATCTACGTTTGAACAAATGCATAGAAATTGGTATTGCTCATTCAATATTTTGGAATTTATGATAATATAATATATTTTTCAATTTAGTAATAAAAACGAATAAAAAAAACTTAGCCTGAATACTTTTTTCGGTTTTGAATGTACAGTTGTGTGCATAAAAAAGTCGTACGAGGTTTGTATGGTGTAAACCTGCCTATGATGTTCCAGATTTCCTAAAAATGTAGTACACGTACACAATTGACAAAAATTGTTTCAATTTTGACACTACCTGTCGTAGACTTGTCAAAGTCGATAAGAAGTTCAATTAAGATTGACAAGCCTGACTCACATAGCCTATAACTGCTGTACGACTTTTTTATGCACAGAAAGAACTATACGTATCGAAAAATGAACTTGAAAGTAATATTGAAAAAACAATCTAAAAAATCAATTTTTTAGGGTAGACGGATATGATTTTGCGTCTTTAAACGTGATCAATAACTGTGAAAAACTTTTCCTTATAACAGTCTATCGGCTCTTATTACAGTAGTTTAATTCATTTATGTTTCAATATAACTCTAGTTTCACAGCATTCAATTCGATTTCAGTTTTGTAAAATAGAGGGATCCCGCTCACTTACTCACCTTTTTCTCCTGCAAAAAATCGAATCACTTTCACTTGAACATTTCCGTATTGTTTATTTCAATGAATAACACATGCATTCCATTTCATTGTAATGGTGATCCTCACATGTTGATCATAACTGTTTACAATTCCAAGGTAACCGGTATTTCTGTGACCATGAGAATAATTTGGTTCGTAAAAACACATTGCAGTAGAAACATATTTGTATCAGTTCATTCAACCAAAATCACATTCCAAAAGAAATTGCTGATTTTTTTTTAATAATCTATACAAGGTGTCTCGAAATTCAGTATCAAGTTTCCAGGGGCGTATTTTTCAGGTCAAAATAAGACATTTTTTTCCGTCAACATGTGTCCGCAAACGCTTTGTTACCGATCTACAGAGCGTTGAAGTTTCAAGATTTTTTTTTTCTCTATAGCTCTTTCAGTTTTTGCGATATCAAGATCAAATTCGAAACATAGGTTACGTTTTAGGGTGTACATCATCAAGTATGCGGAGTGATTGTAAAAATTTACAGGGAGATATCTTTTCCTGGGTCAAGCCATTTTTCGCTCCATAAACTTTTTGTAGTGCCCTGCAGGTGGATTCTAACATATGCAATGAATTCTTTGTTTTGTTCATACATTATTTGTTACTTGTAGTTTTTACGCTTCTGCAACAGTTATCAACAAGAGAAGTAAAATATTTTTTTGTAATTCGCTACATTTAACTAAAATTTGAAAAAAAGGGGGAACCTATTAGATAGATAGATAGATAGTTTATTGATCCAAATGCGAGCTCATAAAGCTATAGGACAAGTCAAAACAAAGTACATGTATAAATAAAGTTATTCATAAAATACAATACATAGTTGAATATAGATAAAATGAGACACACATCAACGATATCAACTCACAAAATCGATAAAAATATTATAAATATCTGAAAATTATAAATGTGAACATTTTCAGGAAAATGTTTGTTATAACAATAAAATAAAACATTAAAAATATTCAAAATATTCATCAAGGTTGTATGGAGTAATGCTCAATAAAAATGCTTTGTTTTTTTTTCCTGAAAATATGCGTCTGTTCTATTACTTTCAGCTCATTTGGAAGTACATTGCATAATCTCAGTCCTATCACGTTCAGTGATTTTTGAGAAATGGTGAGATGTGAGGGTGGTAAATGGAAGTTGTTTTTTTTCCTCGTATTATAATTGTGATATTGGTTGTTTGTGGGAAAAGTTTTTTTATTCGCGTGAATATATGTTATGACTTCTAAGATAAAAAGACCAGGAAGTGGTAGAATTCCAAGTTTCTTAAAAAGATCTCGACATGACGTCTGCTGGGAGACGTTTGCAAGGCAACGTATTATTCGCTTTTGTGCGATGAATACGTCTTTCGCTGCTGGGGAGCTCCCCCATATTGTAATTGCGTAGCAAATTCTTGATTGTACCTGGGCGTGATAGAATAGGAGCAAACTAGGTTTGTCCAAAACGCGTTTGAGGATTCGAATTTGGTAGCATTTGGAGTGTAGAGAGCTAGTCAGATTATTGCAAAGTGATTCAAAGCTAAGATCGTTGTCGATTATGATACCTAAGAATTTGGAGGATGTACTATGTTCAAGAGGTGTGCCGCAGATGTTCAGGTCCAGGGAAGGTGGATTGGTGTTTTGCCTGGTATGAAAAGTAGTAAAACTTGTTTTTGACGTATTGAGAAACAGAGAGTTGTTGCTCAGCCAACTATGTAGGGCATCAGTTGTGTTGTTTATTTCATTCTGAAGTTCGACTGCGAATTCATCACAGAGAAGCAGGGTAGCATCATCAGCATAAAAACAGGTGAAGGCTCTTGGCAGAACAGTTGGCAGTTCATTTATATAAATTATAAAGAGTATAGGTGCTAGGACGGACCCTTGGGGAACACCAATGTTATTTTGTTGTGGATTTGAGACATGGGCTATTGTTTTAATATTGTTGGTGTGATTGATTTTTACCCGCTGGATTCTTCCTTCAAGAAAGGAACTGAACCATTCGTAAGGTTTACCTCCTATTCCATTAAGATGAAGTTTATCAAGCAATTTTTCGTGTACTACACAGTTGGAAGCTCGACTGAGATCGCAGAAGACTCCTGCTGGATTTTGTCCAGATTCAATAGATTGTATAATGTTTCCATAAAAAGAGTTAATAGCACTGATAGTTGAATGTCCTCTACGGAAACCATGTTGATCGGGATGAAGTAAGTTATTCACGTTCAAAAAGTTGAGGAGTTGAGAAAGCATAGAATATTCGAGAATTTTCGAGAGTACGGGAGGCACTGTGATTGGCCGGTAATTTTCTTTTATCACATTGAAAACAAAATACGCCACTTATTTGGTTTGTGATCTAAATTACAAGTTTCCCTAAACATTACCCAAAAAATATCAAACCTAACGAACCTTGACTTTTTATAAAAGGTGCTGCAAATGCAAAGTGTTTCATACGGTGTGGAAGGCATACATAATTCGTTCAGTGAGAACTTTGATGGAAGGCACTTGTTCTGCACCATAAACCAATCCCTTTACATGTCTCCAAGAAAAGAAGTCCAGCGGGTTGGAATCTGGGGACCGTGGGGGCCGAGCAATTGGACCTGCTCTCTCAATCCACCGATTGGGAAACACTATATCTAAATAATCGCGGACGATGACTCGAAAATGAGGGCGGGGGGCATCGTGCATAAACCACATTTGTTGACGAACTTGGCACGTCCTCCACTGATGCAGGTAATTCGTTCTGTAGGAACTTCAAAATTCGCGGTGAAATAAAAGCACCCACTATTCCTGCCCATATGTTTATCCTGAACTGTTCCTAGTGTCGAGATTGTCTGATGATGTGAGAATTTTCCAGTGCCCAAATATGAACGTTGTGGTGATTCACTACTCCGTCGAGTGGGAAGTGAGCTTCGTCGGAAACAAAATACGAGATCAAAATGCAGGAACCGTAATGTTGCGCAGTATCCATCGGGAGAACTGTAAGCGCCGTGGAAAATCTCGCAGACGCAAACCTTGGAAGCGCAGGATATGATATGGGTATAGCATGTTTTCGTGTGAAACCCTCCAGACAGTTGAATGAGAAACATCCAAATCCCGTGCTAGTTGTGGAGTACTCATACCAGGATTTTCGTCGATAACATTTGGAATATCTTCATCTCTTACTGGGTTGCGTACTTGTCGCGGTCTGCCAGTCTGAAATCCGCCGTATTCTCGAAGGTACTGATGGGAATTTATAAGAGCTCTATAGTTGGGAAGCCGGCAATAAGGGCATCTTAGCGCGTACAACCTGTGAGCTTCAAGTCTGTTACCATTAGCCAGACCATAAACAAAATGGATGTCAGCCAGATGGTTCATTTTTACACGCTTTATATTAGCTCCACTTGTATGTTTGTTTGTAACCGTATGTTTGTAACCGACTCCTTTGGGTGCGATTTTGACCCACTTCCAGACGTACGAATGATTTGAAATTTGGCAGGTGTACATAATTCCGATGACAATGCATTAAGAAATTTTTGTTTGAAAAAAAAACAAAATGGCGGCCCCAATATGGCGTACGAGTTTTGTGATTATGGTCCGATTCGCTTCAAAATTGGTATCTGGAGGTTTTTGTGGTCAGATATTATGATTCTTCTGTCAAAACTGGAAAATTCAAGTTGGCGGCGAACCAAACTGGTGGGCGAATTTTGTGATTATGGTCCAATTCTACTCAAAATTGGTATGTGGGGGTTTTTGGGGTCGGAGATTATGATTATTTTGTCAAAATTGGAGGATTCATGATGGCGTCCCCAAAATGGCGGACGAGTTTTGTGATTATGGTCCGATTCTATTCAAAATTAGAGAATAATAGTTAAAAAAATTAAATAATTATAATAATAGTTTGAAAAACTGAAAAGCACGGTTTAATAGAAAACAAAACTGCAAAGTTGAAAATAAATAATAGTTTGAAAACTAAAGAACACGCTTTAATAGAAAACTAAACTTAAAAGTGGAAAATAATTTCAAATGAGTTTGAAATAGGAATACAGTGATTAGCAACAAATTTATTTCATCGTAAAAAGCGTGGGGTGCTTTTTGAAATATTTTCATAATGATTCTACTCTTACCAATATCTGTCCATGAAATATTAACAACAATATACATCGAGCACCCCACGCTTGTTTACGACGAAATGAATTTGTTGTTAATCACTGTATTCTTATTTCAAACTCATTTAAAATTATTTTCCACTTCTTAGTTTAGTTTTCTATTGAAGCGTGTTCTTTAGTTTTTAAACTATTATTTCTCTTCAACTTTTTAGTTTTGTTTTCTATCAAAGCGTGTTTTTTAGTTTTTCAAACTATTATTATCTATTATTCATTTTAATGTTAAACGAATACACCAACTTTCAAATAATATCACATGCGTCAAAACAAACCTAAACGTAGAATGAAAATAGCAGTCAAAGCCCACTAATTCTCTTTTTCATTGTTTCGTTGAAAAATTTTATTAACTTTGGCGAATTACTAAAAAATATTTTACTTTTTTTCTCGATAAAGGTCGCAGATGCGTAAAAGTTACTGGGAAAAAAATGTATAATACAAACAAAAAATTTATTTCATATATTAGGATCCACCAGCAGCGCACTACAAAAAAGTTTATGGGGCGAAAAAGGGCTTGATTCCTGAAAAAATATCTTCCTGTAGATTCTCACAATCACGCGGCATACTGGATGATGTCAACCCTGAAACGTATCCTATGTTTCAAATTTGATCTTAATTTCGCAAAAACTGAAAGAGTTATGAAGAAGAAAATGAAAGAAAAATCGAAATTTTATTGCTTTGTAGATCGGTAACGAAGCGTTTGCGGAAATATGTTTATGTCTTATTTCAACTTGAAAAATACGCCTCTAGAATCTTGATACTGAATTTTGAAACACCCTGTACAATAAAAATTAATCTCGATTCTTTGTGAGTGCAAAACGTGGCTGGACCAATTTGGCTATTTTTTTTGTTGTTCGTAATAGCTCGAGGATGGTTGTACGGAAAAAAATTAAAAAATGCCCAGAAATTAAAAAAACTGGGTATATGAGAAATTTGGCGAAAAAAAAGGATACATAGTATTTTATTACCAAATGAGGAAATCACTCAGCGGTTACACCGTCGTCTACCAAGCAGAAGGTCACAGGAGCTAATCCCGGTCGGGGTAACAATTTTTTTAATTTTATAGAAACGGCCGGACCGATTTGGCTAATGTTTTTTTTGTATATTCGTAGTACTCGGGATTTTTAGAAAAGTTATTAAAAAAAAATTTGTTCTATAAAAGCTTTTAGGAATAAAAATGAATGGCTCATGTAAATGGGAGAACGAACGGAAAAACGGGATAACGGGAAAATCGAATATCAGGAAAATGGGATAACGGAATAACGGGAAAACTGGTAACGGGATAATGGAATAAAGTGAAAATGGGATAACGGCAGAAAGCGATAACGGGAAAACAGGATAATGGGTTAACGGGAGAACGAACTAACGGTACAATGGGATAACTCCAAGATGGGATAATGGGAAAATGGGATAAAGGGATAAAGGGATAAAGAAATAAAGGGATAACGAGATAACGGGATAACGGGATAACGGAATAACTGGATTACTTGGTATAGTTATTCTAATCCCAATTGGAACGGCAATAAAAATAAGAGCACTACGAGGAGTGTTCATATGCACTGCCCGGCAAATGGGAAATTTCTTTACTACCAATGTTTTTACTTCCAAAGCGTTCCTGGTACAATCATGAAAAAGTTTTGTCGTGTGGAAGAGAATTCCTACTCGAAACTTTTTATGTCGGTCCAATTGGGATTAGAAATACTATAACAGGATAAATAAAAAACAGAATAAATGGAAAACGGAATGAAGGGAAGCGGGTAGAGTTAAAGGCATAAACTAGATGAAACAATACAAGAAAAATATAGGAAAAAATGAAGTCTACGCGGACGAGAGTTTTAAGGAAACAAATCTAGGGAATATAGAAATTTGGACAGAACAACGTCTGTCAGGTCAGGTATGGTATAAACGTATTGTTCTATATATATCAATTATCGTATATCGTACTTCAATTGAAAACATCATTAATTGATATGACATCGATTCGTTTTCGAAAGAAAATTGTGGTTGGGAGCAACTGAAACAGTTTGGAAATTCCTTTGAAAATATAATATGATAGCTTCGAGGCTAAATTATTTGTCGGTTATGAGTAAATTTGGACTTTTTGAGAGTATTTTGTCTCTCTGCTTGGCAAAAGTTTAATAACGCGAAATTAAATTTATTTGTTATTTGTTTTCTTCAATCCTATCAGGTTCTCCCTTTCATCATACACAGTGCTTTCGTAAACTACTGAATAAATTCAATTTTAGCCAAACTATCCATTTCTGAGGAATCCCCTGAAACAGGTCGATTTTTTATCCCAATTTGCCACATTTATAGGGAAAAATTGAATATACAGGGTGATCCACGTTTGACTAATGACGTCCACGACAATTTTTTCAAACGGAACACCCTATATATCATTCAATTTTTCGAATTTTCATGAAAAACTGATTTCAAAAATATATCACACATAGAGTTTGCATACATTGCGTCCGTTAAAATCAGTGCTCTCGGAAAGTAGTGGATAAATTCGTAAAATTGAAGGAATAATTTTTGGGAAAGAACGCTCGAAGCCGTCGAATTTGATTTTATTAGGGCATTCTTTGAAATTTAATTAATACATACAAAATGATTCCGGTAGGAGAAATGACGTCATCTGTATTTTTTCAATGGCATTTTTCATTACGGAATGTGAAAAGGTGATTAGGAGTATGGGTAAAATGAAAATAAAATGAGAAAAACTATTTTGAAATATGAAAATACAAAATTTAATGGCAATGATAGGTTCAAACAACAATCAAATTGAATGTTCAAATTGTGCACCGATTGCTATCTGATAGTAGCCAAGATGATGGATAAATTCTTTCTGAACATTGTCAATAACGTCAGGGAAAATACATTGTATCTCGTGACGAATTCTTGCTTTTCAATCTTCTTAAATCTATGGCCTATTAACATACACTTTACCATTTGAGTATCCCCACAAGAAGTAATCAATCGGTCCCCTTCTCCCTACCTAACGATTTGGAAACACCACATCTAAATAGTCGCGGAAAGCTGATGCATAATGGGGAGATGCACCATCTTGGAAGAATAAATCAGTTCTCGGAAGATCTGGATACAAAGCTATTAGTGCAGGAATAAGGTCGAATCGAAGAAAATCCGAATATATTGCACCAGTCAGGTTCACGTCAGAGAAATAGGGACCCAGAATTCTTCAGTCGACTATGCCACACCATTCATTCCCTTTCTGTGGATTTTGAGTGTGATACCCCATCGTCCATCGGGTATTTTCGGTAGCCCAATTACGACAATTATGCCCATTGACATGGCCATACAGAACAAACGTAGCCTCGTCAGAAAAAGTTATATATTTTACAAAATTTTTATCATTATTGAATAGCTGTTGCAGTTGTTAGAAGAATTGATTTCGCCGATGAAAGTCGTCTCCATTCAGCTCATGGATGAGGCGTACCTTATAAGGATGGTGCTTTGCTTTTCTCAGAATTGGTTGAGTGTTGTGTGATGATTTTCATGCACTGCCAACACAACATTAAGCTGATCGTCTTCTGGTGGTGAGGGTCGACCAGAATAAGGATGATTTCGGACATGCCCAAATTCACGGTATTTCGACTCAACTTTGCTCACTATGCTTTGGTTAATAGCTTGCCGATCAGGATGAGTTGCATTGAACCATTCAACTACTTTTCTTTGGGTGCGCATTCTGTCTCCAAATCATATCATGCAAAGAATTTCAATTCTTTCTCGTTCATTTAATTCAATCATTTTCCATAAAATAACAAAGTTACTACTCAATAATGTATCGACGAACGATATGTTATTCTATAAAGAAATAACTCCACAAAAAATATTCAGCAATAAAAACAAAATTCTGGTTGCTATGGCTACTGTCAAGTAATGGAACTAGTCAGATAGCAAACGATACACAATTTGAACATTCAATTTGATCGTTGTGTAAAGCTATCGATGCCATTAAATTTGGAATTTTCGTATTTCAAAATAGTTTTTCTTATTTTTTTTTAATTTCACCCATACTCATTATCACCTTTTCACATTCCGTGATGAAAAATGGAGTTGCCATTGAAAAAATACCGATGACGTCATTTCTCCTAAAGAATCATTCTGTATGTATCGATTACATTTGAAAGAATTCCCAAATTGAAATAAAATTCGACGGCTTCGAGCGTTCTTCCCAAAAATTATTCCCTGAATTTTTTACGAATTCATCCACTACTTTACGAGAGCACTGAATTTAACGGACGCAGTTTATACAAATCATTTGTGTGATATATTTTCAAAATGAGCTTTCCATGGTGATTCCATGAATTTAATAATATATAGGGTGTTCCACTTGAAAAAATTGTCGCAGACGTCATTAGTCAAACGTGGATCACCCTATATATTTATTTGTTTCTCATAAATGTGGCAAATTGAGATAAAAAATCGACCTGTTTCAGGAGATTTCTCAGAAATGGATAGTTTGGCTAAAAATGAATTTATTCGGTACTTTACGAAAGCACTGTATGGATCATCCTCCAAAATCACATCTTCCATTTTCATCTAGAGTCAATGAGTGTCCAAAGTTCAAAATCATAGAATGAAAAAAACAAATACTTACGAGGACAATACAAATTCTGCCAGTAAATAGATACTTGGATGAATAGCTAAGATAGAGGTATGATGAGCGAACTGGTCACATTCAACAAAAATTACATAAAATATGTCACATGCATCATTATCATGATTATAAGCCACTCCGGCATATCTTATCAACATTGTGCGTGTACTTTATAGGCCAGTCAGTCAAAATGAATAATTCCATATTATCAGTAAAGGATATCTTCTTTATAGGATATGTTATTGCCAGAATAATAATTGATTAAAACCTGGAATGGGAGAAAATTATAGAAAAACCAAATTGCTGACAATAATGAAAAATAAACCATATGGAAATCACTAAGCAAGTAGTAAAAATATTCGATATATTGTATCCAAAGTCATTTGAATGAGCTGAAAAAAACATAATAAGATTTGCTGCTTCGATGTTACTCGCCGACCATAGGCGGAGATCTTTTATATCATTTTTGCTCAAAATGGATCAAAACATTCTAAAGAAACATAATGAATACGAATTTTCAATAATTTGTTGTTTTGATTTCGTATCTAATTCTTCAAAAAATGGACTGCATCATGTCAACCCTTCTCCTTCTTACTAGTTTGGGAGCGGCAGATATTATCACTGAGCGATCCAAACAGAATTAAAAATAACAAACATCACTGTTCATGTCCCAGGAAGTATAATATTTGTACCCAACCATAATGAAGTAAGTCGTTGTCCAGTGAGACTTCTAGATAAACTAATGATAACCAGAAGCGAAAACATCAATAATAAAACAGATAGGTTATTTCTGACAGGAAATCCTAACTGTAAAAAACCAAAAAACCCTTTTCTGGTACAAAAATATGCCAATCGGAGTGCATGAAATTAGTAAATGGACCAAAAATTCTGCAGAATTGGCAAATTTAAATATGACAAACAAAACATTTTCAAATCATTCTCACCGAGCCACTGCTGTGTCACAATTGGCAAGAGCAGGTGTATAGGAACAAGAACTCATTAAAATAACAAGACATGGTAATAGCAATTCTATCAAAGCCTACCTACAGTTAGATGACCAACATCACCAGAACATAATAAATAAGATGAAATCCTATTTTAAAAACGCTACAGGTTCAAGTAATAACACCTTCGGTATTTCCAGCACTTAAATGAGTAGTGAGCCACGTTTTCAGCGCGGAAAATAACTCAGTTGAAAAAAAAACGAAGTATTTAATAATTGTAATTTTCATTGTACCAATGTGTATTTGAATTGATGAATTGTTTATATTTACTCAATTTACTCATAAAATAATCGTATCAAATGCAATACGTACTTCAAAATAAATACGGCTATACATCTCAAACTTCCTGCATAATTACAAATCGTGTCAGTTTGATAGAATAATCCTCCCGCTTCGCGATCGGATTATTTGAACTGTCAAAGTGACACTCTTTGTAATTATGCAACAAGTTATCGATGTATAACCTGATTATTTTGAAGAACTCATAGTATAACTACTGATTAGTTTTGAGGGTGATAATAGCTACGTCAAATCTTTTGCCATCGTCGGCTTTCAAATAATCGGAAATACCTCTGAAAATTTTATTCCAGTCATTTAAGGCGCATGCGCTCGTTTTGAGACCCAAAGTCTGATTGACTATTGGGAAAGTGAATAGTCATTAGTTAGTTTTGAAATAACAATTTGAGATTGGCTTAGTTCAAAATTATAGGTATTTTCACATTATGTCAACCTCATGACAAATGCACCTGCATACATTGGCGTTCGTAACTTTCTTTGTAGGTTAAGTACTTATTACCTATTTTATACCGCCAAAAACCTTTCATTCGTAGATAAAATAATGTACACGAATATTTTCTAATGGTGAGTTTTCTTCTCCATGTAAATTCAAGTCAACTATCCATAGGAAAACTCGGAAATATTTAATTTCTTCAAAAAAAAAATTCGCCGTCAATGCCGTTGGGTCTGACAGGTAAACAAAGTTAGTCATTTGTCATCTAAATGAAAAAGCCCATTCTCAAAAAATTCCACTTCCACCTCCTCTTTCCTAGGTGGGGAATAAAACACAGAACCGGTGTTGTCTTTTAACAATATGCCTGTATTTCATAAAATAAACATAATACTGAGACACCAGTTTATTTCTTTGAGTATAAGATTTGTGTCCAAAAGAAGGCACAATATCACGCAGAATGTTGCCAATCTCTTCAAATAAGTTTTCTTGCTCAGGATTTAATCCAGATTCTTCCATTAGGTATGTTAGATATTTTACATTTTTATGGTACATTTTAATGTGCTGTGATCCTTTGCAAAAGGAACACAATTCAAACGATTGAAAGTTCATTTTATAATCACTTTTTTATTAACTTATGATTATATATACAATGTTATGAGGAACTCATAATGCCACAAATAAAATATTGATTGACAGGAGTAGTGAATGTCAAATCCATGGATAACTTTACAAAATATTTTTTAACAGGCAACATACGCCAACAACATTCTATTTAGAAAAAAGAATAAAATATCCTGATTTCCTGAATTATTTGAGAAACAAATTATTACCGCTAATATTTATTTTTCTTAGAATTAAACCTAAAAGAATATGAAAAATATTCAAGTATATATATATATATATATAGGTATACTTATATATTTTTTGCTGTATATCACCTTTGTTTGTAGTCAATATTGACATTTCCCTGAAACCTAGTAAGAAAATTATATGAAATCAATTATTTTTATATAATAATGTATCTGATATTATAAATTTTATTTTACTAGGACACGGGACAAATAGAAAAAAATATCCCGCAATACGAACATCCACTTTCATTTTTAATCAATATTGACATTTCCCTGAAACTCGTTAAGAAATTATATGAAATCAATTATTTTTATATAAAAATTATCTGATATTATATATTTTATTTTCCTAGGACACGGAGAAAATAAAAAAATATCTCCCGCAATACGAACGTATCCATTTTCATTCTCAGTCAATATTGAGATTTCCCTGAAACCTAGTAAAAAAATTGTATGAAATCAATTAATTTTACATAATAGTTTATCTGATATCATATATTTCATTTTACTAGGGAACGGGAAAAATTTTATCGTGAAATTTTGGTCACACCTATTTGAAAGCATCGCAAATCCAGTGGCGTCGTCAAATTTTATCAAAAAAAATCGCTTGTATGTTTTTTGGTACTATTGATGCTCTATCTGGTGAAATAAAAAACTTCTGAATCGCATAATAAATAACAGTTTCAGAGAGGTGGCTTGCTTTCAAATGGGTCACTCTGTAGGTTGCGTAAGTAGAAGCAAGCGTTGCCTTTGTAGGTTGAAGTAGCGAAAGCATCCAAACAGCGAATTTAAAATCACTCACTATTCGTGCGGAGTCTTTCGTTCAACTGGTCTTTTGTTCGGTTCCTCACAAGAGGGAGCGATTTTCAACATGATATACGCGGTAGATTTGAAAGGCAATAATGAATTATAATGCTACTAATAGTATTAAAATGAAATATGTTTCTCTCTAATTAAAGATAATAATAAAACAAAACATAAATGAATTAAGGGGTGGAAAAGATTGAACAACCATGATTTTTGGTGAAAAAATTCGATGATGAATGAAAAACTCACGGGGCGTCCAACACGCACCTCAGTCTCGGGAGACTGGAAGATTCAGTGTACAGGTGGTGCTTGGACGACAGTCACGTGCATCCTCACACTTTGGAAATATTTCATTAGCCCAGAGTGTGCGAGGAAGGCCAGGTAAAGGAGTATCGTTTCTTCCGCCCACAAAATCGACCTCCTCAAGAACTGAACCATAGTCTTAGCAGTAGTGAGTGTATAACGAGCCCAATCAAGAGTACAAAATGTGGAATATGATGGAGGCTCACCATCATCAATAATCCGAATGTACATTTCCCTCCAAGATAACGATGCAACGACATCAAATCAATTTTGAATAGATTTATAGAATCCAAGATAGATATTTTTCTCTCTGAAAATCCATGAATATCCCCTGCGATGACCATGTTTTCCTTTCCGTTTTTTTAAGGGTCCGCACCATCGTGTGGTAGGAACAGGGCACTGGTAAATATTCGAGAAAAATATCCTAAGTGCTAGGGGTTTCATCACTTATAATTGCACGAGAGGTTTGTATTTTATCGGGTGAATTTGGATTGTTAAATGAGAAACTGTTTCCTAGGAATAAGACGAGGATAACTGTCAACTATTAAAAACGCGACACCGAAGGTGGAGCATTTTTAGGTTGACAAATTTTTCGAGTCAAATCGCTGAAGGAAACAGTTCAGAATTTGATGAATACGGAATTCAGAAACATATCAATGCAAACTTATTCATAAAACATCAAAATTAAACACATTTTCATTTGAATGTACAATTATTGAAAACGCAGTTATTGAAATTCATACTAGAAACAGTGATGTCGCTGCGGGTGCCACAGCTAATCATTACTGTAGAAAATGTTGAAGTTCTTTCTTTTTTCGAACGAATTGATTCAATAATGTTTGAATGATACCCTTTGTCGACTTGTAAGTATGGTTTTATTGACGATGAATTGCTGTGTTCTGTTATTTTTATTAGAGCTTGTTCTTCAATTCCGCTTTTACTTAATTAGCTAACTGCTAACTTTGTAATTCTGACACGTTTGACATCTATACCAATACGTTGTGCTGAGCATTTAGTCCATTTGGAAATTTTATCAATTCCAATCGGCACATTCTTATACCAACCTTTAGAATTTTTCCAAAAGGGATTCGGGGTAAGAAATACCCCGTCCAATGTCATAGAAGTGTCTCGTTTTTCCAACTTTTTAAATAAACGTTTTGGGCAAATATCTTTCTCTGAAATATTAGGCGTAATCCATTGGCTGTCACATAATTAATTGTTACCGCCTCGTCTTGTTTTCGAAAATAAAGGATTATACTAGATACATCCAGTTCCTTTCCCATTATTTTCAATTTCAGATACGAAATAAATGGTTTTGCAGTAAGCTGCTCCTCCTCCGCGCCAAGATAATCCAAACGCCGAAATGTGATATTATTAAGTCCTTCAGGTTCATTTTCGTCATATAATCTGGCCATTGCAAATACTTCAGATTCATTGAGAGCTGATGCACTAGATTTCCTCATTTCGGGTTGTGCTTGTAGGATTTTACCTTAAGCATTACGTGCAGCTCGTGATGAATCAAACTGAACGTCGGTGAAAGGTTTAAATACAGTATTGCATTCGTTATAATATTTACTCTGTAGCATTTAGGCGGTGGTGTTTCAAATTGTTTCAACTACCGCTTCTCTTCTCCGTTGCCTTTTCGCATATTAAATGCCCAATCTTGCAATATTACATTCAATTCCTCGATGGAAGTATCTGGCTCAAATTTATATCTTTTTGCATCGCTAAACGTAGAAAATTGTCGCCAGATTGATGATTGCGTCGCAATTGTATTAGTAGGCACAGAGGTATTAACAATTTGACTAATTTCGGCGTTCGTAGTCTCACCGAATCGAATCATTGTTAGTGCTTAGGAATTCAATAAGTTGTTGAGAAACATGTCAAACTATTTATTTTGGCAACCAACACCGCGATATTTGATAAACAAATGAATAAGTGAAAAAACCACTAGTGCATTTGTCGCTGTAAAAGATGCAGCTAACTTTTGCCGCTGTCAAACTGACAATTGCACTGTGGCATATGCGATTTTTTATACATGAGTTGAATTGTCGCTGAAATTTTTTTGTAAATTTAGCCTGGAAATTTTATTATCTGAATAAACTATCTGAGTGGTTTAATCTTTGATAATAAGGCCGCAAATTGCACGATTTAAATTTCCTAGAGGCTAAATACCTGAGGAAAAATAAAAACGATATTTGATGAGGGCATTTCCCGAATCACATTTAAAACTGAATAGCACCACCAGAATGAATGTTATATTCGTAGTTTCAACGTGGAACGTTACATCAATTCTTCTCGATACAAAATCGGAGGAATCGTTTCACAGATTCATTAATTCATACTGATTATTCTTTGACATTTCAAGAAACCAATGAAAACTTTCAATTCAAATCATTCATGAACGTTTTGGCCAATCAAATCATAATTATAGTGAGAATAATCAGCCTAGCCCTTTCCGTACGGCAGCCTACACGAAAAAAAATTCCGTACAGACGGGACTTTTGAGCGTAACGAACATACGGCTGTTGACTATGTGCGACACTATACTTACAGACCGTGCCGAACAGACGGCTGTCGACTATGTGCGACACTAAACTTAACAGTTGAAATATTACGCACCTCAGCCTCAGATAATCCACAGTGGCTATCGTGATTTTTATTTTCTTTTTGCCCGCGACGAAATCCTTGAGGGACCAGCAGCATTTTCCGACGACATTTCAAGGCATACTGGCACGGAAAAACAAAAACACTGCACTCGACTTAGCACTGGCCATGCCAGGTTGCCGGATGTCGCATATGATCGACGGTGTCGACCATATCCGTCAGCTGCCTGAGCGGTTAGCATGCAGTGAACGCAAACGTTGCGACAACAGTCTGCATGCCAAATCTGAAAATGTTATGCGTCGCATCCCAACCGGCAGTCGTCCAGGAGACAGTATACATGTCGTCGACCATATGCGACAGCCGTCTGTGCGGCACATATCCTCGGTGTCGCATATGCTGCGGCAGCCGTACGGAAAGGGCTAGAAGATTGCCGCGGGAATAATTTGAGGTATTTTGTTCTTATTCTTCCACAACCTATATATTTTTGATTTGACGTCTGTCATCAATTCGCAAGGAAAGTGACTAATGAATCGAAACCGGTTCAGTTCATCATATCATTTTGCGAGGAAGTGTGTTTGTGATCGTGAATTCAAAAAACATTCCACAGAATACCACACGAGAGTTCGATAAAGTAGAAAATAATTCTTTAGATTTCTTTCTCAAACTTGTTGCCATTTTAGGCTTATTAATAGCTCTGCTGTATTCATTCTGTGACAAAAATACTACCAGGAAACCGGCTGTGCTATCATCATAGTTATATCTTGTTATGTTTCGTACTCGCAAGTGGCATTGCTGAATTTGCCATGAACATTTAAAAAAAAGTTATTCTCGTTTTGGGCTCGTAACATGAAAACTAATGAAGCAATCTAGAATACAAAGGAAATAAGTTTTATCGCAACTCGATCGGATTATTAGTGAAGGAGAACAACCGGAAAAACAAGAAAAATTAAGCGTTTATTTAAAAATTCATTACTCCACCACTTTTCTAATCGTAGGGCAGGCCACGACATAGTAGTGATCAATATGTACTTTATGTGTGAAAAATTGAGGCGCTGTGGGATCATTAGTTTTGGCATAATTGCAATCTAAATTTTTCAACGCGCTCTCATGCAGCAGACCTGGTCTGACTTCAATTTTTCAATGATATTTTTAAAGTAGAAGTACAGTACTACAAAACGTTTATTGTCATTGTGATGAGAAATCATTGCAAACATGACCAAAAATGGGAGGGGGGCGTGAAAGCGGCTGAGTAGTGGGGGTGAAGCAGCAATAATACAAGCGCGCTGATCCCTTTATGAATCTCCTGCTCTACCTCGACTCCCGAGCCACTTCCATGCACTTGCCCGTTTTCAGTCATGTTTGCAAGTATTTCTCACCTATTTTGCACCATTTAAACGCAAAACATATATGGCAGCTATCTATTGAAAAGTATGGAGAAACTTTAGCTGTGGCATTAGATATCTCCAAGGCGTTCGATCGAGTTTGGCACCAGGGACTCCTCGCCAAGCTTCCGTCTTATGGCTTGCCCCCTCAGCTGTGTTCTCTGCTTGCTAGTTTTCTCTCAAACAGGTCTCTCCATGTAGTGGTCGATGGAGTTTCATCTGACACTCTACTCATAAATGCTGGTGTTCCGCAAGGATCCATTCTCGCACCAACACTATTTCTACTTCACATCAACGACCTGTTGAAAGCAACTTCATGTCCTGTACACAGCCTTGCCGATGATAGTACCCTCCATACCGCTTTCTCTTCCAGGGCCCCTATATCAGCCCGTGAAACCAGAAATGAACGAGGAAGAAATGTTAATAATATAAATATGGACTAAGCAACAATTTTCGAATGGGGATCTAATAACTTGGTAGAATTCAATGCAAACAAAACACAAGCATGTCTTTTCTCTAGAAAAGCCGATCTCACTGTGCCTAACATAACTTTGTCAGGAGTAACCATACCAATGAAGCCATCCATATCGATGCTTGGTATTACTATCAGCAATAACCTTTCCTGGGAAAATCACGTGAGGTCCATTGCCAAAAGTGCATCTCAAAAACTTGGGTTTCTGTTTCGTGCCAAGAGCTATTTCACCCCCAGTCAGCTGCTTATGATCTATAAGGCACAGATCCGACCTGTCCTGGAATACTGTTCCCATGTTTGGAGTGCGGCACCTAAACATATCCAGAGGCTATTGGATTCTGTCCAAAAAAGGGCAATTCGTCTCGTCGGTGATGCCTTGCTTACAAACTCGCTCACTTGTCTGGAACACCGTAGAAAAGTTGGCGATTTGTCTCTATTTTATAGATATTTTCATGGGCGATGCTCTTCTGAAATATCAACAATCGTACCTGCTTTGGCAGTCTCTTCGAGATTAACCCGTCAAGTTCAGTCATCACACCCTTCGTGGTCACCTTGGAGACCTGCAGAACATCACTTTCCAAAGACTCGTTCATCCAACGAACAGCGAGGCTTTGGAACTCATTGCCTAGGGAGGTGTTCCCCGAGGCATACAACCTTCAGAAATTTAAGAAGAACACCAACTCCTACCTTCTTTCCCTAGGTTCCCACGATGTTCTCTGAACATTACAGGATATCCCTTTTCGTGGGAACCAGAACATAAAAAAAAAAAAAAAACGAGAATAGCCGTTTCGTAGTACTATACTTCTTTTCTCAAAATCTTTCAGGAAAATTGAAATCGGACCACCTATGGAGCATCCAGGTCTGCTGCAATGAAGTGCGTAAAAAAATTCAGATTGCAATAATGCCAAAACTAATGATCCGGCAGCGCCTCAATTTCTCACACACGAAGTAAATATCAATCACTACTATGTCGGAAAAAGCCTGCACCATGTTTGAAAAAGTGGCGCAGAAATGAATTTGAAACAAAGCGGATTTTTTCTGGCTTTTCCTGTTTTTTCCGTTACTTATCAAGTCGGGTTCAGGCTCGATTTCTCTACAACTTGTCCATCGATCTAGATTGCTTCATTAGTTTTCATGTTACAAGCAAAAAACAAAACAAACCGATTTTTTGCATTTAAATGTCTATAACAATATTAGCAATGACACTTGTGAACTTCTTACTATAACTGGATATAACTACGGACCGTTTTTCGTTTCCTGGTAGTATTTTTGTCACGAAAAAATTTCTATCGTGGTCTATTTGGAAATAGCCACTCGAGCCCGTCGGGTTCTCGTGTCTATTGCCTGGCAACAAGTTTTCGAAAATCTGTCGAATTATTGTTACTCTATTTTCACTCTCTTGTGGTATTACAACTGATTATTCACTGCTCTTGAACTCACTAAAAAATTTAACATATGTATAATTTTTTCACTATGAAATAAAATATTATTGTAGCTGGCACTGATTTTGACAAAAAAAAGATCCACTGCTAGGAATCAAATCCGAGCCTTTCACGTGACAGTCTGAAGGAATAGGTATGTAAAGAAGTAGTTTTCATTGATGATCGAAATATTGAATAGATGAAAATTTTATCTATGAAAATTTGGAAAAATGCAAAAGGCAACGACGGGACGGGTTGTTTCCCAAGCGGTCACCCGTTCAAGTACAACCCACTCTCGACGTTGCTTGATTTCGCGTGATAGACTGGATGCCTGACCACTACTCTACAACATTCATTGATTGTCCGAGAATATGACAATTAGATAGTTGACGGCCTCACTTGACTCATTCAACAAGCTGAAAAATGTATACAGTGCTTCTCGAAAGTCCGCCCCCCCCCTCTTATTTTTGGAACGATTATACATGAACAAGTGAAATTTGGAAACTGAATATTAAAGGTTGTAAACTTCCCTACTAGTGATGATAGATGACGAAATCGTCAAAGATGACGTCACAAGGCCATTGTGACCAATAATTCCAAATGGTACCCTACGGCAAGCGACACCTCTTTTATAAGGTATCGAAAAAAACCTATTCAATGATACTTATTTTGTTTGTGTTTATGGCAGTTTTGGCAAATCGCTTTCGAAACACGCAAAGCTGTGATGAATTGAATCAGTTGATACTGAAATTCCGAATTCAAGCTCCGCCTCTGACGTTTTTGTTAGTCTCCCTAATTCGACGTTTTTGTAATTGTCCAAGTTTTTGCACATTTAATAATTTGAGTATTGTTGATCGAACGTTAAACTGTTTCAGCAGCTTTTGGTACTTTTAATATTTTTGTTCATTTTAATAATTTGTTAAACTGTTGTGAGCCGAACGTTTAAGTGCTTCAAGAAGCGAAATGGTACGTGCTTGAGGTGATAAAGTAGCAGCAATCCTAATTCTTGGTGAAACTGGACAAAATATTCATGCAGCAGAACGCATTTTCAATGAGAGGTTTCCCGATCGCCCCGTTTCGAAGACTTATTTGAGGAAGCTTCTCCATAAGTTTGAAACAACGGGTAGTATCAATGATGCGAAACGATCTGGCAGACCACAAATTTCTGAAGAGAAAAAAATTGATATACTGGCAGAAGTATCAGCTAATCCTACTTCTTCAACAACTCACGTTGCATCTACCTGTGAAGTCAGTCGAAGTACAGTACACAGGGTGTTGTAAAAAAACCAAATTTCATCCATACAAATCAAAAATGGTTCATCAACTCTCAGACGACGACCCAGACCGAAGACTAGAATTTTGTGAAAATATGGAAACTAAAATTAACCAACAGCCAGACTATGTCAAAACAATTTGTTTTAGTGACGAAAGTACTTTCTATCTAAATGGAAATGTAAATAAACAGAATGTGAGGTATTGGAGTGACGCAAATCCCCACCTGTTTCGTGAAACACATACCCAATTTCCCCAGAAGGTGAATGTTTGGGCAGGTATCCTGGGAAACCACATCGTTGGGCTTCTTTTTTTAAATACCAATTCAACTGGTGAGGTTTATCTGGAGCTGTTGCAAAACGCAATAGAACCGTTAATCCTTGAAATTTTAGAAGATAATCCAGATTAATTCGGCAATTTGGAAATAACATTCCAACAGGATGGTGCTCCTCCACACTATTACGGTGCAGTGAAACGGTATTTGGATGAGGAGTATCGTGGTAGATGGATTGGACGACGAAGTTCAACGGAATGACCTCACACCTTTGGATTTTTTTCTGTGGGGGTACCTTAAATCGAAGGTTCACGCCACTGAACCTGACAATATTGATGTTTTAAAACAACGTATTGTTGCAGAATGTGAGGCTGTTTTCGCAAACACATTTGCAAAAGTACGAGAAGAGTTTAAAAATGGGATATTTCACTGCCAGGAAGTAAATGGAGGTCACTTCGAGCAATTTCTTCGAGTAGATACTGATTTTTAAATCTGTAATTAATATCATACTGAATGGAATTTAAATTTTAATTTTTACTAATGAGCCATTAAAACTGCCATAAACACAAACAAAATAAGTATCATTGAATAGGTTTTTTCGATACCTTTTGAAAGAGGTGTCGCTTGCCGTAGGGTTCCATTTGAAATTATTGGTCACAATGGCCTTGTGATGTCATCTTTGACGATTTCGTCATCTATCATCACTAGTAGGGAAGTTTACAACCTTTAATATTCAGTTTACAAATTTCCCTTGTTTATGTATAATCGTTAAAAAAATAAGAGGGGGAAGGGGACTTTTGAGAAGCACTGTATATTTGAATTCCAATATCACATCACTGTATGAAGTGTGCTCAAAATCACAATTCTGAATTTCGTTTTCTCTTATAGGAATTGAATTATATATAATATACGAATAATATGCGTTGACATATGATGACAGGACATAGTGTGGTTTTATTGCAAAACAATATCGAATAAACTGGTGGTTTTATCAGTATGAAATAAGAGTTTTATCACTATAAAACTGACCTCATTGGTTCTCTGTTCGAAATTTCGGCCATTTGATTGGCTCGAAAATTATGAGGGAAATAGTCATTTTTAAACAAACTTGATTATAGACGTCATATCGCTTATAAAAAAAATATGAACAAAATAGAATATAGTACCCAAAATAGTCCTGATTATTTCATTTACACATGGCTCCACCTATAAGAAGTCATGTCATATGATAAGCAATATGATCGACTATTCAGGTAATTAAAGAAATATGAGCGGCTTTTTGTTTCGATTGTATAAGAGTGCTATGGTGAATGTCAAAATTTGAAGTAACATTCACTCAAAATTGAAAAATGTCTCGTTTTGGTTTATGTTCCACTACGGAAATTAGTGAACAAATCCATCACAAAATACCAAAAAAGTAAAGAGTCTGTCTGGTGACATGGTTCTTGTTGTTTATGAGTGATTCGTGGTTGTAAAAAAATAGAGCACTGTCAACTGACGACAACATGGCGGTTATCAGTTGATCGGGAGCAACAAAGCATTTGAGTGTGTGGAGATCATTGTTTTTTGTGTTTGTTCAATATTTGTTGTGATTTTTATAAGCTTTGTAGACATCGAGTGAACATATTATCTGTTGATATAGTGTGAGATTCCTTTTTCTATAAAAAAATCCAATAATTTTGCTAGTTATTACCTAATTATGCCTCTGGCTGGATGAATCTCACGTGCTCGTCGTGATTGGATCGGTTATTGCAACCCATAACAGCACAAAATTTCATGATAAACCTCATCAAATCTCAAAAAACAAACTATTTTTGTGTGTTATTATGATGACAACGTATTCTAAACTGGAAAATCAACGTTTATAACACTTCTATAGGCTTTTGCACTTATTTCACAATATTCACTATGAACTAAGGATCACAACAATGTCAATAATATTTTTTAGGATATCGTTTTTCGGAGAAACTTCACAAGAAAGACACACCTACTCTAATGGAAAAAAGCTTTGCTTGCCCCCTCATCAGCTGTTTGACAACTGTCAGATTACGTCACTGACAGTGCTCTATTAAATGTTGATGAACGTATATGAATGATTGGCATTAGCGAAAGTGACAAATAATCTTCCTGAAAATCACTCGACTATGACAAAAAGAGACTATTATATTCTTCAATTTATCTCGAACAACCTATATTTCGAGATAATTCAATTCGACCATATGAACATTAATGATCAAAGAAAAACTCCCTCGAACTGAAGCTCTCGGACGTTATTCAGATTATTAATGTTCATATGGTCTCATCAAATTGTTTCGAAATACTCTGGATAGAATAATGACGAAAATAATAGTCGACTATTTGTCATAGTCTTGGGATATTACCTGCGAATATATCATGAGGATACGAGTGGATATATTTTCGAGAGATGAGTTGAGTATATATTTAAGAGAAGGAGTTGCCACCTGAGCAAGCTTGTGTCGTGGCATTACCTTTCTCATTATATAAAAACTTTTTAACAAGAAATGAAACCGACCAAAAAAGAAACTGAAAATGTGATTGTTCGATTGGCGCCGACTCAAAATTAGTTACTCACATCATTAACTAAGAAGGTTTATCTTCTTTTTTTGTCGGTTTAATTTTTCAATAAAAATTTGTTATTTCTCAATTTTTTGTGTCAAAAATCTACTAATTACCACCTACTCAATTAACAATTGAGGTATCCATTAAGTTCTAGTGTTATCAGAACTATATATGTATGCCAAGTTTGAAGAGAATCGGTTCACACCTTAAAAATCAATCATCTCCTATTTTTCTAGCTTCAGAAGTGAAAATGACCAGCTTTGAGGTATGCTATATACAATAAAAAAAATCATCTGAATCGGATAACCCAGTACAAAGTTATGCCTGATAGAATCGGTCAACTTCCCAAAATTCAGAGGGTCAACGATCAATATCCTCCATTTTGCTATCCTTAGGGATTTTCAAATTCAAACTTTTTTTTTTTTTTATGTTCTGGTTCCCACGAAAAGGGATATCCTGTAATGTTCAGAGAACATCGTGGGAACCAAGGGAAAGAAGGTAGGAGTTGGTGTTCTTCTTAAATATCTGGAGGTTGTATGCCTCGGGAAACACCTCCCTAGGCAATGAGTTCCAAAGCCTCGCTGTTCGTTGGATGAACGAGTCTTTGGAAAGTGATGTTCTGCAGGTCTCCAAAGTGACCACGAAGGGGTGTGATGACTGAACTTGACGGGTTAGTCTCGAAGAGACTGCCAAAGCAAGAACGATTGTTGATATTTCAGAAGAGCATCGCCCATGGAAATATCTATAAAATAGAGACAAATCGACAACTTTTCTACGGTGTTCCAGACGAGGGAGCGAGTTTGTAAGCAAGGCATCACCGACGAGACGAATTGCCCTTTTTTGGACAGAATCCAATAGCCTTATAGATCATAAGCAGCTGAGTGGGGGTGAAATAGCTCTTGGCACGAAACAAAAAACCAAGTTTTTGGGATGCACTTTTGGCAATGGACCTCACGTGATTTTCCCAGGGAAGGTTATTGCTGATAGTAATACCAAGCATCGATATGGATGACTTCAGTGGTATGGTTACTGCTGACAAAGTTATGTTAGGCACAGTGAGATCGGCTTTTCTAGAGAAAAGACATGCTTGTGTTTTGTTTGCATTGAATTCTACCAAGTTATTAGATCCCCACTCGAGAATTGTTGCCAAGTCCATATTCATATTATTAACATTTCTTCCTCGTTCATTTCTGGTTTCACGGGCTGATATAGGGGCCCTGGAAGAGAAAGCGGTATGGAGGGTTCTATCATCGGCGAAGCTGTGTACTGGACATGAAGTTGCTTTCAACAGGTCGTTGATGTGAAGTAGAAATAGTGTTGGTGCGAGAATAGATCCTTGCGGAACACCAGCATTTATGAGTAGAGTGTCAGATGAAACTCCATCGACCACTACATGGAGAGACCTGTTTGAGAGAAAACTAGCAAGCAGAGAACACAGCTGAGGGGGCAATCCATAAGACGGAAGCTTGGCGAGGAGTCCCTGGTGCCAAACTCGATCGAACGCCTTGGAGATATCTAATGCCACAGCTAAAGTTTCTCCATACTTTTCAATAGATAGCTGCCATATATGTGAGATGTAAGCGAGCAGGTCACCAGTTGATCTCTGATGGCGGAAGCCATATTGCCTATCGTTGACAATTCCTGAGTCTTCCAGATATTTCATGAGCTCGATGTTGATGGCTTTTTCCATGACCTTTGAAATAATAGATAGCAGTGCGATAGGTCTGTAGTTGCTAGGTAGGGCCTTTTTGCCTTCTTTAGGGACTGGCTGTACTCTTGCAATGGGATCAACTTCAAAATACACCCTATCCAATGAAAAAAAAATCATCGAAATCGGACAACTCTGTGAAAAGTAATGCGTTATATATAAAAAAAATATATACGCGTCGACTAGAGAACCTACCCTTTTTTTTTGTCGGTTGAAAATACAATTCGAAATTCCAAAAAGGGGAGGAATAATATAAAGACAGTTCATGTTCGAAATAAACTATGAGTGACCATTCAAAGTTTTCTATTTTAGCTTTCAAAAAGTCGAAGTTTCTTAATTTCAGTTTCATTGTTTCAATACTGGTGATATTTTTTTGTTCTGAAGATAATTGAATAGTGAGTTTGGGTCCTATATAGGTGAAAAACCTCCGATTATGACGGAGTGTAGCGAAAGGAACTTCAATCTTCCGAATTGTGTGCGTCGTTTATTATGTAGGTATGATCTGAAATTAAATGGTTTACTGATGACCCACAAGAGACATTGGTAGGTGTAGAGTTTTGCTTTTTTGTACAGCATTGCAGTAGAGAAACTTTCCTATTTTTCAAAATAGTTTTTAGTAGAATGTTTTTTACGGTCTCCAAATTCCATAATGCGGTTTTGAACGCTCCGCTCCATATAACGATACAATAACGATAGATAGATTCTGATAGAACACTGAAGATCATTATGAGAGTCTTTTTTTGATATATTCCTGAACTGGTGAAATTTGTAAATCAGTTAACGCAATCTTTTCAAAGTGTATAGATATGCTCATTCCAGTTCAGAAATTGGTTTACCATGAATCCCAAGTATTTACTAGATTGTGTTTTTAAACCGACCGAACCAAAAAGGAGGAGGTAGGCATAACTTTGTACTGGGTTCTTCGATTTGGATGATTCTTTTTTTGTTAGATAGAGTATACTTCATAGTTGTTCAAATTCAGATCTCAAATGGGATTATCCACCCTTACAGGTTGAAAAATGGGGAAAAATTGATTTTTCACTTGTGAACATTGGAACACATGTGTAGTTGACAATGACAGATCGCTACTGTCATTATTTTTGTCCTCCTACATTCATCAGAATCATTATATTCTATGAGAGAATGGAAATAAACTTACCAAAGTAATGAAATAAACTAACCAGAACAACAAAAATAATTTATATTTCAACAAATAGTAATCATATTATTTAACTGGTAATAGTTGAAGTAAGGTGAGTAAGTTAGTATTTTGGATGTCATCAAAAAACAAGTAGGTAGTAATTAGTGAATTTCAGTCACAAAAAATTGAAAAATAAAAACTTTTGAATAAAAAATTAAACCGACGAAATACGGAACTGAAGAGTAAAAAATAAAATAAACTTTCTCAGTCTCAATAACTAAGCTCCTACACTAACGTTAGTAACTAATTCTGAGTCGGCGCCAAACGAACAATCAACGAAGATCATTAAATCATCGAATGTCACCGATGCCATCATTTTACGCCTTACCTAATTCATTTGCTTGTTTGTTTGGCGCCGACGCAAAATTAGTTACTTACTCACGTTAGTTTAGGAGTTCAGTTATTGAGACTAAAAAAGTTTATTTTATTTTTTACTTTTCAGTTCCATATGTTGTTGGTTTGATTCTTTGTTAAAAAGTGTTCATTTTACAGTTGCCACTGGCAGTTAATGGAACCTTCACAGTCTAGTGTATATATATGAAGGGTCTGGAAATTTGGTTGAGCCGTTGAGGAAAACGTAAATTCAGTATTTTCTTCATTGATGCTTAATGAATGATTCATTATTGAGCCAATACTTTTCATTCCTTTTTCAGCTATCTCAAATGTTCCATCCTAGGTATCACCTCCAGTAGAAACAGCGGTATCATCAGCGTAGGACTTCACCTCCAGGTTGTTCAATACAGAAAATTAATAATGTATAGCAGAAAGGGGATGGGGCCACGTATAGTTTTCCCAATATCAATTGCAGAAGCATAAAAAAGTCTTGCGGCGAAATCCTGTGAGCAGCAGTGGCGGAGATAACTAATTTCATTTAGATATTTTAAGATTTCAAAAATACTTCATTAATGATGAAAAATGAAAAACAATTAAAGACAAGCTTTTATATATACAAATACATTGAGGAATAGAAATGATTTCTTTCATTGTTTGATGTGGGTTACTAGAATATCCTAGAACGTATTTCGATCGGCACACACCAAGACCACAGACGCTACTGGTTTTTAATCTTTCAGAGCTATTAAAACACAATTATAACGCGTGATTTATGACCTTCCATCGTATAGACACGCCTATACAAGCATCGATGTCCGACGATTGGCCCAGACGAATCGGTTGTAGAAAAGCGACAGCTGTCACTCACGTCCACGTTGACTATCGGCTCTTTTGATCTACCATCTGCCGACGGAAAATGTTTACGAGTAGTACAGATTATTTTTGGTTCAGTTTCTTCGCATATACGCTCGTGTTAGCAAAGCGAGTTCTTATTTGCTCCCTATAGAAACAGCTTCTGCAATTGATATTGGATGGACTATACTTACTGTGACCTGTGGAACCCCCATAGTGACTTGTAATGGGCCACTGAAGGAAGTATCCAATTCAACAACCTGCATTCTATTCTAACGACCTGATACCACTTTGGTCCAGACGTCTCAATAAGATTTTATGTTTAGCGGTGTCGAGAACCTCAGATCTGAGAACACCGTTAAGCATTTCTGTGATTTTGAGAATACTGAAACACAGAGTTTGTTAATTGAAATACTGCTGTTTGTGTTGAAAGGTTTTTCCTGGATCCAAACTGGCTCTCCGACAAAATTTTAATTTTAGTACAAACATGGATCAGTCTAGTCTTTATGGACCTGTAATTGATGGCTTTTTTTTGTCGCCACTTTCAAATATTGGAATTTCAATTGATTTCTTGAAATGGGAAGGCACAATTCCACTTTTAGGAATCAAGTTCAATGACACAATGGTTCAGCATAAAATGTGTGAATTTTTTTTATAAGGTAGACTAATATTTTATGTGAACCTGACGATGTATTATTCGTTAGAGTAGATATGTTGAATACTCCAATATGCGTTACAGGGTGTAGGAATAGGGAATCTTTGATATTCACATGTTTTTCTGGGACAAATTGTTCTCATTTCAATATTATCGGTGATCAGTTTCTTATCTTCATGATCGTGAATATTGAAGGTGTTTGAGCCCGAATACTCGCTATTTATAATTTCGGTGATACAATCCCATATTTTTTCAGAGTATTTCTCTGCCCCTTCGAGTTGGTTTTTATAATATTGATTATTCATAGTTCTCGAGAGGTTTGATAAGGAGTTACGGCATATTCTGTATTCTGTACTACACGCTAAACTTTTTGATTTTACAAACGTCTGTTTTCTATCGATCTCTATGTCGTATAGTTTAATAAACCGGTGGTCATCCATGATTTGAGCTTTGGATTATTTTTATTGGTGTTAAATGTTTTCGTTATTGTACTGATATTGATGTAATGAGATATGTTTCCTTTAATTGAATTACATGTTATATAGTTCAATCAGTTGATATTTATAATAGCTAGCCGATCAATGAAAATATTTCATTCTACACAATTGGATTCATATGAACATTCCACATTCGTTAACGGCCGATCGGTCATAAAATTCGCAACTGATATTCCACAAGTCTGTATCCAGTATCACGTGCATTGTTGCTTTGATATGCAGCTCTCGTAAATTGTATTCAATTTGTAGCGTCCCCCGCTGTACAATCTTTCATTTATTCCATAACCATATTTCATAGAGAAACATATAAATAAACTCATGATAACTTCTAGGAAATCCATTCGTGAATGGTATTCTAGAATAGTATTTTCAGTACAAAATACATGAATATTCATTCAATGTTTCATAACGGATGCGATTTGATAGAATAATCGAAAAATTTTGGAGTATTAGAATAAATTATTAGTGTAACCTGTGAAGTATGGTGTAATACATTGACTTTTTTGACAATGTCTTGTACGGACCTTGCGAATGAAATGATATATTGTATTACACGCACGCAAGTCAGGGATTGCAGAAAAAATAAGTGTTTTCAGAGAAATAATGTAATGAAATCATTCAAATTGACACATTCTCTCTGCAACAAAATGTGAGTGCATTCTGAACCGGTTATGGATGTCGTGGACTTCAATAAGAATGCAATCAGAAGGAAGGAGCATTTTTTCTTCAGAAATGAAATTCCAACTTCAGATAGAAATGGCCTGTCTGTTGATGAAGACGAGATAGTTCAATATAAAATTGATTTGGAAGAGGAATGGAAACCGGGACCCGGAGGACCTGTTGGAAACGGCGATCAACAAGAGACACATCGAACAAAATATCCGGATTGATAAAACAGTGACATCAAGTTCGATGTAAAGTATAATGTCATATTTTTCACAATTCTAGTTTTACCTTCTTCTGAATCCAAAATGGACCAACCTTAGGGAATGTTCAGTCTAATATGCCGGTATAATTCTATTTCATAGTCTCACGTTGATTTTGTTGATTTTATATATATATATATATATATATATATATATATATATATCTATATATATATAGGGAGCCTTGAATAACATGAACTGAGGTATGCAGTTTTAAGACCTTTCGCCATGAGATCATTATAGGTTTGTTTTTCTCAACAGAATTTGACCCTCTTACCGAAAGAATCATACAAGTATAACGACGAACGAGTTTAGTGATTATGGTCCGATTCGCTTCAAAATTGGTATCTGAGGGATTTCGTGGTCGGAGATCATGATTCTTTTATCGAAATTGGAAAATTCAAATTGCGGCTCCAAAATGGCAGAGAGTTTCGTGATTATGGTCCGATTTGCTTCAAAATTGGTATATGAGGGTTTTCGTGGTCGGAGATTATGATTCTTTCGTCAAAATTGAAAAATTCGAGATGGCGGCCTCAAAATGGTGGACGAGTTTTGTGATTATGGTCCGATTCGCTTCAAAATTGATATCTCGGGGTTTTTGTGGTCGGAGATTATGATTTCTTGTCAAAATTGGGAAATTCAAATGGCGGATCTAAAATGGCCGACGAGTTTAGTGATTATGGTCCGATTCGCTTCAAAATTGGTATCTGAGAGTTTTTGTGGTCGGAGATTATGATTCTTTTGTCACAATTGGAAAATTCAAGATAGCGGCTCCAAAATGGCGGCGAGTTTTGTGAATATGGTCCGATTCTATTCTAAATTAGTATGTGGGGATTTTTGTGGTTGGAGATTTCCACACGTTACACGCAATATGGACTAGAATGTTAAAAATAAAATTATAGTTTAAAGAAACCTAAAAAACACGCTTATATAGCAATAAGGACTGAAAAGGTAAAAATAAATAATAGTTTAAAAAAACTGAAAACACGCTTCTTTAGAAAACCAAACTGAAGAACACGCTTATATAGCAATAAGGACCAAAAAGTTAAAAATAAATAATAGTTTCAAAAAACTAAAAACACACTTTTATAGAAAACCAAACTAAAAAATAGAAAGTAAGAAAAAATTGTATTTTATTTAAAAAAAAGCGTGGGGTGCATGTAATCGATAATTATATAGTACATTACACACCTAGGACAGTAAAGTAAGAAATGTCCCAGATCACAGGTAATTGATACCATACACCCCACGCTTTTCTTTAAATAGAATACATTTTTTTCTTATTTTCTATTTTTTAGTTTGGTTTTCTATAAAAGCGTGTTTTTTAGTTTTTTTAAACTATCATTTATATTGTTCATGTTCAAGATGGTGACCTATTTGGGCATTTATAGATAGCCTTTTCTCAAATTTTTTACAATTTCTCAATCATAATTTCGTGTTCTTGTAAAGATTACTAGAATTGTTTCCTTCGTGATGTATTCCTGTTTCTATAACAATTTCATTCTGATGAATCATATTCTCCTCAGAATTGTAAGTATATGTAAAATTTCACGACGGTGGCTGACCTGATTTTCAACATTTCTTATTGCAACAAATCTCGCGAATTCAACTAAATATCCCACATACCCTGTTTTGGCAAAATGCTTGCGCAAAATGCCATGCAATGATGCAATAAAATATAGAATTTCATTTGAAAAACTCGAGTTTTTGCCGTTTGTAATTTGTCATTTAAAATAAATCGTAGTAGGCGATGGAACATGTCAAAAGATGCGCTTGAGCCTAAGGAGTCCACAAGAATAAGTTGATTGAATAATTCTGAAGTTCTTAATTTTTCGGACTGTGGAGTGGGTATTCGTAATAATACCTTTCTATTAGTTCACTCATCCAAATGGAACACGATGGATTATCTTTATATTTTTTTCTGTATTTCAATTACATTTCACATATATTGACCAAATGACTCCGATGTACTCTGAGAAAAAAACACAATAGAAACATATGTTTTTTTCATTCTTGTTTTGAGTAAACCATGAAAAAAATCATGTGAATGAGTAAGTGTATATTTAACATTTGTGAACTGGGTCATTTCAGTCAACATCAAGTTTTTTGAAGCTTCCATGGTATCCAAGAACATCATCATTGATTAAAGGAGTAGGCCTCAATTTCTCGTTTACTCTCATTTTTTCCAGAACATCAAATCTCTCCTTATATTCCAGAAATTTCTTTCGCCATATTTCTGAAACAAAAACATAACACTGAGTTGAAATACAGTTTTTTTCGAGTAATAGTACGTTTTGTCATGATTTGGTTTTTATCTCCTACATTTTGAAAAGCGCATTTATTCTATAATAGACGACTTCTTTTTCAATTGAGTTTGTTTCCGAGTCATTTATAGCTGATGTCCAATCACTCATGTAAACAAAAATCAGAGAGTCATGATATTATAAATTAATTTTTCTCTAGAGGTTATAGTTCGAATCATATCCAATCTCTCCGAGGAAGTCTCCAAGCTGATGATAAAAAAATCATTCCAGGGAAACCGGCCAACTGGTCAGGCTAACGATAGTCTTATCGATATCTGGAGCCAAGCACCACTGTGTTCGATCAGTACTTGGATGGGTGACCACTGCCTGGAAAAAAACGTTCGCGTTATTAAGCCCGTACAACTGCGGCTCAGTAGCATAATCGCAGCTGCAGGCGATATATCGATGAGCACGAGATATATCGAGAGATATGCCGTCCTTCGGAGGGGACATTGAAATGGCGGTCTCGAGTTCATTGATGTTGAGTTCGTTGAAGAGCCATACCCCTGGTTGGAAAAACCAGAGGATTCAGCAAACTTTCCGGTTGGAGAAGGTGTATTCACCAGCGTCGATATTGAGCCTAGTCGCAGAATCAGGCCGACGTTATATAAATGATACAAAAATAGAATTATTCGAATATTTTTCAATATATTTTCATAAATATATGAGATATGGTCCGTCCATATTACATAACTATGTGGCCATAATGGCCTTGAGAGGGTTGGTAGCTCAGCATAACTTTTGTGATAACCAAATTATGAACTTAGAAACAAACATACAACATTTGATGATATAAAACAATAACAATACTTACACCTAGGACTATCTATTAAACGATGCCAGAATGGCAGCTTACTAGTTGGGACAACATTCTCGACTTCGCTGGCCCTTACTGCAAATATGAACTGTCTCTTTATTGTGGCATCCCTTATTAAATATCATATCTAACCTCCGAACTTGATCAACTCAAGGTTCAGTAATATTTGAACGAATCGAATAAGATCAACAACGGAGTGTGCATAACTGTGTTCAGGATCTTCTATCACTATTACTAAAAACGAGTGTAACCCTGAGGCTCTTACTCTTTGAGGTTCAAGCAAGTGGGCAACAACCATTAACGGATTTCGAATTTTGACTGGACTGGACTGGAGGTAGTTCTCAAAAATGGCCAAGAAAGAACTTTGAATCTGAATTTTGAAAAATTGAATTTCTATAGACGATGCAGCTTTCACTACACGGGATAGGTTGATAGATAGCCCATCACTCCAGGGAGTGTCTGAAACGTTTGAAGCGCGAGGGGTCGTCTATGTTGTAATCAGTAGCTTCCCTCGCGAAGGGTTTCTCGTGGGTTATTGAGCAATCGAATACTTTTCGATTGCGGTCTCTGATTATACTCCTGATGGAAGGCAGGTTCAAGTCTTCGAATATCCGATCGTTCCGCACATACCACAAAGCGTTCGTTATCATCCTCAGGACTCTCATTTGCGCCCGTTCCAGGACGCGAATGCTAGTCCTGCACGTTTGGCCACAGGCGGCTGAGGCATAAAAAATTGCAGGCCTGAACATGGTTTTATAGATTTTGACTTTATTTTCGAAAGAAAGTTCACTTCCTCTAATAATTGAAGAGTGAAGTGCGCAGATTCTCCCAACATTTTTGTTTTTGATTATATTCACATGCGGCTTCCAGGTCAACCGACGATCCACGGTAACCCCTGAGTACTTGACATGTTCCGACTATTCTATCCCCCTTCCAGATATAGTCACTCCCCTCTCCGGGAGGTTTCTCTTGCAACCCATCGAGATCGCTTTTATTCTATCGGGATTTAACTTTCTCCCATATCAGATTCCTGAGTGGAATGAGCTGTCATATCAGAACTTTCCTCGTAGTTGAAACTACTCGCATTAGCAGAAGAATCAACTATTTCAAACGCATGACTCTTTTACAAGCTTTCATTTACTTTCTCCTGTTCTGGTATCTGTCTGTGTGTCTGTCTGTAATCAAATCTTGCAAGTTGAATTTGACCCATTTCTAATTGTCCGATTGATTTGAAATTTGGCAGCTGTATAAAATTCCGGTTACAATGCAATATGAAATCTTTGTTGAAAAAAAAACAAAATAGCGGTTCTAATATGGCGGACAATTTTTGTGATTATGGTCTGATTCTATTCAAAATTGGTATCTAGGGGTTTTTGGGGTCGGAGGTTATGATTTTGAAATTCAAAAATAAATTATATAAAAATTACTAAACCAGTTATTTAACATCATGAATACTAATAAACGAAAAAAAAAGTTCAAACAAGCTTTTATTAGTTGTTAATAAAAACAGAACTGAAAAGTTGAAAATAAAAATTATAAAAAAAATATTTTCAAAGACAAGCTTTCATACAAATGCACTGAAAAGGAAAACATAATTTCTATCGTTGTTTGATGTTATTCTGTGAGGCAAGTGTTCTGTACAAAATGACTTTTTTCTTAAAAGACTATATTATTGAATATCTTCCCAGCAACGTGTACTTTGGGTGTATCATCTGTTTATTATCCATAATCCGTACGGGTCGTCTAAGTACCTGCTGTAGGATAACCTCTTCACCATGTGGCAAGAGGAAGTTTATGCCCTTTTTGCTGCTCTTGTTTAAGTTTGTTATTTAGTTCTGAAATGTCTTTCGCAAGAGACACATTAAAGTTCTCGTTATCGTTACTTTGAATTTTATTCAAAACCTATCAAATTGACTAGATTGTGGTAATCAACCCACATACACAACATGGTCCTTCGAGCCGGATAGTAAACTAGTTTTCGAATTTACGAGTTCAATTGAACTTCAATTACGAACATTTTTTATCCAAACTAAGTGTGTGCCGCTGCCTTCGCATCACTGTACCTAACCAGAGGGTCGTCCGACGGATTTCTGGATACAAAAGGTGTGTTCGTTCCTTTATATAAACCATTTTCCATACCCTATCACTTTCGATGAGTGCTGCATATTTTATTGAATAAAATACTTTCGAAACTTTGCATAATATTAGCAAATAGTTTCATATTTCGAAATTAACCTTTTTTGGAAATACATAATAATCAATTGAATAAATACTTCGAAACTTTGCATAACATTAGCAAATAGTTTCAAATTTCGAAATGAACCTTTTTGGAACATTGCATAATTTTAGCAAGTTCTTGATACATAATAATCAATCAACAAAATACTTTCGAAACTTTGCATAACATTAGCAAATAGTTTCGTATTTTGAAATATACTTTTTTGGAATATTGCATAATTTTAGCAATTTCTTGATACCTAATAATCAATTAATGAAATACCTTCGAAACTTTGAATAATATTAGCAAATAGTTTCATATTTTGAAATCTTTTTTTTTGGAAAATTGCATAATTTTAGCAAGTTCTTGATACACAAATAATACATTAACAAAATACTCTAGAAACTTTGCATAACATTAGCAAATAGTTTCATAGACTGAATATACTTTTTTTAAATAATTTTTATGACACTTTGATATAAACTCATTGACAAAGTTCATGAAATTTTTTATATAAACTCATCAACAAAATACTTCCGGAACTTTGCATAATATTAGCAAATAGTTTCATATTTTCAAATTACTCTTTTGGAATAACTTTCATGAAACTTTGATACCTACAAACCTATTGACAAAATACTTTCTCGAAACTTTGCATAACAGTAGCAAATAGTTTCATAGTTTGAGTGTACTTTTTGGAATCATTTTTCATGGAATTTTGATATAAAAACAGCGCAGTTGCTGTCTTTTCAAGAATCAATATTTTGAAACCTTGAGCTACAATACAGCCATTCGAAAATCATTTCTCATAATGGCTGCTTCATTAAAGAAAAAACGAGGCCTGATAAAACTCAGCTAACTCGTTTCGAAACCTATTACAAGAAACTTTCTGACGAACAAAGTCCCGATATCATTCAATTAGAACCTTTATTGAATGAATATTATAATATACAATATGAGTTAGAAATTGCATTAGCGGATGACGATCAAGCAGGACTCGATATGATTCGACAAGAAACAGCTTCATTTGAGGATGTTTATTATGGAATTATAAGCGATACACGGAAATACATAATATCCAAAACACCACTTGTCGAAAACGTATCATCGTCTCGATCCTCATCTCATCAGTCAATCCCCTCAGATGTAAATATACAATTACCTACCTTGAATTTGCCTACTTTTGATGGGACATACAATGAATGGCTATTTTTCAAAGATACGTTCAAATCTGTCATTCATGAAAATACATCTCTATCGAAAGTTAAAAAATTCCATTATTTGAGATTATCGTTAAAGGGGGATGCTGCAAATATTATAAAATCTCTCGAAATTTCCGAAGCTAATTATGATACGGCGTGGATTTGTTTAACAGAAAGATACGAAAATAAACAACTTTGGTTTCGAATCATATAAAGGCACTTTTCAACCTACCTTCAGTAACAAAGGAATCGTGTACTATCTTACGTCATTTACTTGATGGTACAACTCGTCATTTGCGTGCACTGAAAAATCTGGAGTTGCCGACAGAGCATTGGGATACTCTCATAATTCATTTAGTCGCTACCAAACTTGATTCTATTACTAGACGGGAATGGGAAGCAAAAAATACAAAATCGGATCTACCAACATTAAAATCTTTTCTTAGTTTCCTGAATGAGAGATGTTGCCTTCTGGAAACACTGAACAATGAAAAAACTCATTTTACCTCCACCCCCACCAAATCTGTCAAATCATTTGTGGGAATTAATAATAGAAAATATGTAATCTGAGGTCAAGATCACGCATATTATAATTGTTCAAGATTCCTCAACTTAGATCCTACTGGTAGATACGATGAAGTAAAACGCCTGCGGCTCTGTATCAATTGTCTACGGAAGAATCATACAACTAAACAATGCACTGCCAGCAAATGTCGCAAATGCGGTAATTTGCATAATACTTCATTACACTTCACGAGCAAAAATAATACAGCCTCGAAGTCATTAGAAAATTCTAATAATGCTAATACTGAAGCTCAATCTTCATCCGAAAATGAAAATGCTAACGTTTCAAATTCTACGTCACTGTGTTCCACGCAGGACAAAAAATTAACTCTTCTTTCAACGGCCGTTATCGACGTCATCGATAACAGTGGCCAGACACATACTTGCAGAGCACTTCTTGATAGTGGATCTGAGAGTAATTATATTACGAAACGTTTATGCGAAAAACTCAAACTAAAAACAAACAAATGCAAAATTCTCGTCACAGGTATCAATCAAACTTCAGCTTCTTTAGATACTAGAACCTGTGTAAATATCCAATCAAGAATAAATTCATATGAAAGCACTTTATCTTGTTCCGTAATTGAGAAAATTACAGGTAATATTCCCTAGATAACTTTTAACTCAAAATTGATTAACATATCGCCAAATTTAATATTGGCTGACCCATGCTTCAATATGAGTGAATCTATCGATATGCTTATTGGGAATGATATATTCCATGATTTATTATGTACCGGACAAATAAAACTAGGGCCAAGATTACCTACGTTACAAAAAACCTTATTTGGATGGATAATCTCCGGTCCTCTATTTTTTGATAATTTTTCAAAGTCCGATACTCATTGCAATCTCAGCATAAATACAATTGAGGAAATTTCCTCTGAACAACCATTTTCTCCAGAAGAGTCTTTCTGTGAAAATCATTTAAAAATAAATACTGTTAGAGATTCCTTGGGTGAATGCGTAGTTAGTCTTCCTTTTGAAGAAACCGATTCTCTTAAAACTGCTGAAAAACGTTTTTATTCTCTAGAAGAAAAATTAGATAAAAATGAAAATCTGAAGTCACACTATTTAAATTTCATAATTGAGTTTATTGATTTGGGTCGTATGTTTCAATTGAATATAGAAAGCAGTTTGACAACTGAGTGTCGAGTTGCATTCGACGGCTCCGCAAAATCAACCTCTGGTTTTTCGCTCAACGATATTTCAGCAGTTGGCCCAACTATACAGGATGATTGGATTTCAATCATTTTACGATAACGAATTCATAATACTATTCTTGCTGGTGATATTGAAAAAATTTATTCGCAATTTCTAATAAAAAAGGAAGAAATAAAATTCAAAAAAATATTATGGCATTCTGCTTTGTCAGATTGTTTATCCGCCTATGAGCTCAATGTAGCAACATATGGCACTACACTTGCGAGTTTCTTATGTATTCGTGCTTTACATGAAATTTCACTTGATATCGAAAATGATTATCCTGATGTAAGCTCCACCATAATCCACGATTTTTACGTTGATGATCTTCTTACAGGTGGTAGCACCTTAAATGATGTGTTGAACATCAAAAATCAAATTTTGGAGAATCTTGCAGAATATAGATTTTTTCGATTAAAATATTCTAATTTTGAATTCATTAAAATATATCCAGCCGTTTTGCCAAAGGCACATATTCTATCCATTTTGATAGCACATGATGAACATGTCAGAATACTACATTCAGGTCCACAAGTTCTGGTGGCATCTCTCACACAGTGTTTTTGGCCTATTTCTGGGCGTAACCTTGCGCGTGATCTTCCAAAGGAAAGGCTTACGCCCGCTCGTTCGTTTACATTTACCGGGGTTCATTACTGCGGACCGTTTCCTTTGAAGGATAGAAAATTACAAAATTGTAAATTAACTAAATCATACATCTATATATTAATTTGCTTCGCGACTAAAGTCATGGAGGAACCCTTTATCGCTACATTAAGGCGCTATATTGCGTGATTGCGTGGAAAAATGTATAATGGCAACAACTTTGTGGGAGCAAGGGCTCAGTTGAAAAAATTCTTCGAAAATTCCAATGACATTATTCAAACTATATTGAGTCAAGAAAGTATATCTTGGATTTTCATTCGTTAAAGTCGTTAAATATCGTTAAATATCACTTAAAAAGGATTGTTGGTGACACTTCTCTGACTTCTGAGGAGCTGTCCACCCTTGCAGCACAAATTGAATCCTGTCTCAATAGTAGACCTCTTTATGCCTTATCATCAGATCCAAATGATCCTTTACCTCTGACCCCGGCACACTTTTTAATTGGTGCCAAGCTGACTGCTGTTCCGGATCGTGATTGGCTATCAACTCCAACCAATCGTTTGAGCCGTTACCAACACATCCAGAAAATGACACAACATTTCTGGTCTAGATGGAGACGAAGTGGTTCGAACCGTGACGATAAAGACAGTCAATGGAATTTATCAGCGCCCTACATGTAAACTTTGTGTTCTTCCTATACCGGACAATCAAGACAATTAGTGATGTTATGTTTAGTTTAAACCCTCATGGCTTTCAAGGGGCAGCTATGTTCTGTACAAAGTGACTTTTTTCTTAAAAGACTATATTATTGAATATCTTCCCAGCAATGTGTACTTTGGGTGTATCATCTGTTCATTATCCATAATCCGTACGGGTCGTCTAAGTACCTGCTGTAGGTTAACCTCTTCACCATGTGGCAAGAGAAAGTTTATGCCCTTTTTGCTGCTCTTGTTTAAGTTTGTTATTTAGTTCTGAAATGTCTTTCGCAAGAGGCACATTAAAGTTCTCGTTATCGTTACTTTGAATTTTATTCAAAACCTATCAAATTAACTAGATTGTAGTAATCAACCCACATACACAACAGCAAGCTTTTGAATCTGTTGATTCAAAAGCTTGTCTCACAGTATAACATCAAACATAAAGATTCTGATGAATGATTTCTTTTTTCATTAAACATAAATTTCGGGAGTTCTTTTCTAATTATTGAGAGTTTATTCAATATTGTTTTCCCAACCCCACCCCACGCCATTATATTATAGGTCAAATGAGGTTCAACAAGCGCAAAGTAGACTTTTTTTAGTTGTTATTTGTTAAGAATATCTTTACGGTTTTGGAATTTATATACCAAGAATTAAAGTTTTTTTATTATGAAGGTAATGTGATTTTCCCACTTCAAATTATCATCCAAAATTGAACCCAAGTATTAAATTTTTGGTGGAGATTTGATGGTTAAATTTGTATTGATATGCAGGTTTGGGATTATTGGTTGGGCCAGTTTATTTGTAAAAGTGGGGAGATAAAACAATATACTTTCGTTTATGGTTAGAAGCCTCGTTCGTAACCATGTAAGAATCGATTCAAGATATTTTTCCGCTTTGTTTTTGAGGGATTTCCAATCAGTGTCAGTATAAAATATGACAGTATCATCTGCATATGCTATGATTTTACCACAGCTATTCATTGAGAAGAGTCCATTTATATAAATATTAAAAATGATTGGGCCTAATACCGTTCCCTGTGGTACTCCGTATTCTATAACCTATTCTGAACTGATAGAGTTTCCAATCCTAACCCTTTCACTGCGAAAATAATTTTTGGAATATTACTTCACATGCGCAATATTCTAGGTTGTGCGTATATAAACGTCTAGAGCAGTGTAAGCCAATTCATCGGATATTCAAAGGAAACAAATTATATATATTTTGGATTGACGTTATTACCTGGAAAAAACATACGAAATACCATAACTAATAAAAAATTAAAATGTTTTTGTATGTTATGTTTCTGAACAAGGAATGAGGCACGATGGTACCTCACATGTGCGACATATATGTCTGATTTCCCGTCTTTTGTGCTGTTTCGCGCAAACTTTACATCGTTGTAGTTTTAGTCCTTGGATTCAATTTGAGGGAATGTCTTTCAGTTAGGAGTAATTCTCGAACCGGTGTAATATATTTTAAAATATTGGAACGTAGTTCCTTATCGCGCGTTGCGAAAGAGGGCTAGACGGAATAAATCAAGACCAAAAGTTGTAACGAGACGTTCGCTATGGTTGCGGCGTGCGCGTGTTTCTCTGTCTGTCTCTCTCTCTCTCTCTCTCTCTCTCATAGAAAGCAAGCCAGTTATTTTCGTTTCGTCTTTCTATTTCACATTGAACAGTGTGGTGTCGCGACGATTATTTTTGTTGAGTGTATACAGGTTTTTTGTACATGATAAATAATAAAAAATAATAACAATAATGAATCCTAACAGTGTTTCTGCACAAGTTCCGGATATTGCTGATAGAGTTAGATAAGTAGAGATTTTATACAGACAATAATAAATGCTTATGTATTTTTAGCAAGTACGCATTATAACCTCTGTTAACTATTGTGCTAACAACTCATACGCGTTAGAATCTCCCCATTATTGTGTATTTAGCAAGTGAAGGCGTCATAACTTCAATAAATTTAAAAGCAAATTATATTTTATTATTACAATATCAATGCGTATGTATTTAGCAAGCCGTGCGTGTTCTAACCTATACGCTGTTGTGTTTACGAAGTCGAGAGTGTATATATATATATATATATATATATATATATATATATATATACACAAACTCTGTTGTGTTTACAAAGTCCCGCACATCTATTACGTGTACGAAAGAATAGACAGACAGAGTGCATATATATATATATATATATATATATATATATATATATATATATATATATAAAAAATTATTATAACTTGAAAAAAATAAAATTTTATTACAATTCCTTCGAATTTTTTTTTCGTACAAGCTCCTCAAAACTACATCAAGATTAAAAAAAATCCAAAAATGCTTCTTTTACTGACTTGTTCGTAAAGTATTGCCATAGCCATGGCAACACTCCACGGACAAGTTCGTAATAGTTGCAATTTTGGAATTTTTTTCAGTTCCTAAAGTTGCCATACTTGATTGATTATTATTATTTCTTTATTTTGATGGCAGCAATTAAATGCTTTTATATGAAACATTCTTTGAAAAACTTGTACAAAAAAATATTGTATGTAGCACGTAAACAAATGGCTTTCGCGGACTCATCTTCATATTACGGACTCAGCTACCACCTTACGATTCGTCCGCGAAAGCTTGATGCGTACTTGTTAAAGTTTATCCAATGTCAGTCGAATATGTACAGGGTGTAAAATTCGATACAAATATTTCACGGGCGCATTCCTTGGATCAAAATAAGCCTTTTTTTTCCATAAACATGTGTTCTAAAATTCACCCCCTACAAGCTACAGTCATCGCAAGTTGCGCGAAAAAAATCGTAAGTTTTGAATTGTGGCTACAATTATGCATTAAATGTCCGGAAAATTCAAAGGCTCTTGGTTTTTTGTAAGTCTTTCCTTGAGAAGTTTTTCAAATATTTTCGAAAAGTTTGTGATGACTGATATGGGACGGTAATTGACTATGAGTTGTTTATCGCCGTTTTCAAAAATGGGGAAAATTATGGATTTTTTGAATGTTGTTGGAAAGTGACCTTGGTGCATGCATTTATCAAATATATCTGCAAGTGGTTCACAAATCAGACTGCATATCTCTTTTACTGTTCTGGTTGTTTTCATTTTCATTTTCATGATGATATTTTACACTTCTTTGTGATCTGTACCTTCAAGAAACAGTGAGTTAGGGATTTTTTGAGGGGTAAACGTTTCGGAAATGGGAGATGGAGGAAATTGTTCTGCCATTTTTTTCTATGTTGGTATAGTGATTGTTCATTGCATCTGCTATCTTTTGTGGATCTTCAATATCGGTACCATCCGTATGTATTATTTTTAAAGGTGATAGTTTCAATTTTTTGCGAAAATAAATTTCATTAACAATGTCCCTCAGACGTTTAGAATCATTCGGGCTTTTGAATCTAATGATTCAAAAGCTTGCCGCGGATACAAAATAAGTAATCTTGCGCGGCAAGAACAAACAATGAAAGAAATAATTTGTTCCTTTTCAGTGCATTTGTATAAAAGCTTGTCTTAATTTTTTTTTTTTATATATAATTTCTATTCCATATTAGATTCTTGACCGAATAATGCTGAAGTCAGACTTCAACTCGACCTGAAAGGTGTACCGAAAGGTGAAACTAGCTTCACACATTCAAAAACTGACACGAAATAATTCGTTGAAATCAAACTCGATCTGATTTTCACGGAATTTCTTCAACGGATAATCGTTTCCGTGCGCGGAATTTCGGGCCGAAGTTCAATACAAACCACGCTCATATCCCCATTCAGGTCAGATATGGTCGAAATCGTCATTGAAAAAATTCGTCCTACTTCAGCGGAATTTTCCGTAACGGAAATTAATAAAAACCAAAGCTTTACTCGATTGGCCAGGTTTACTGCAACGCGCTCTTAGCCCATAATTACCGTTGAATTCTTCCAATGATGGTTCATCCCCACCAAAATCTTTCGGCAGAATCTTGGGAGATATAATATCTGCAATTGTTATTGCATCTCTGTGAAGAAAAATCTGAAAAAAGAATAGTATAATTATGTTGGAAACTTATATTTCGTCAGTTAATAGAATACTTTCAATAAGGTCTAGTAAAATATTTATATATATATTTATATATATATATATATATATATATATATATATAATACGAAGTGGAAAATTGCATCTGTGAAATTTTTTTATGGAGGAAAAATTGTGGCATATCAGATAAATCAGACAAACTGACAGGAAAGGAATCTTGTAATAATGAGGCACTAAAGGAACTAAATAGAATGCGAAATATCAGGTAACTAGATAAAAAACGGTTAAACGGTTTTGTTGTAAAGAAACATAATAATAATGCATATAATGTACTGAACGCTGAAGAATAATGAAGTAGGTACCAGGTACCAGTCATCACACCCCTCACCTCATCAATATAGGGCCTTGATCAGACTAAAATAGAATCGTGGGGCCCGTCGACTTTCTATTATCTACAGTCAACCGCTCATATCATTATATTCTTTGAATGCATCTTCTCAATAGACAACTTATCCAAAAGGTGTGTGAAATTAATTCCGTCACTATCATCGTGCGACATCACAGAACGACATTTACATATTCACTCAGGTTTCGCTACGGCCCACGATTTTATTTCAGTCTGATCAATGAGGAGAGTGGTGTGATGACTGGTACCTGGTACCTACCTAATTATTTTTTAGCTTTCAGTACATTATCTGTATCATTATTATGTTTCTTTACAATAAAAGCGTTTACTTATTCCATTTGGATGTTTTCGTTTGTACGAGTTGTTTCTCGGGCTATCCATTTTGGTGTAGGTCCTTCCTAATGTGGTGACTCCTGTTTGTTGTACATGTACATCGCTCTTTCCATCCTACAATCCCTCTCTTTTTCTCAAACTTGGATGATTGGAGCTTCAGCTGAGATACTGTCCCATTTGTATCTCTTTTCTCTAGACAGAGATGCGAATGCCATTGCCTGTTCTCTCGACATTCACATCGCGAAAAGATGAGGTACAGTTGATTTCCATTTCCATCGTGAACTTCATCGAATCCCTGACGCTGTTTATTCTGGCAAAGAATTTCCCAAGGCGTGTATCTCCGTGATTCCATATAATGAAGATCTTATCAACGTATCTCAACTACAATTTCAGTTTGTTTTGCGCTTTCTGTATAGCTGATTCTACAAACCATTCCATGATGCCGATAATTGGAAAAAGGAAAGATCCCATCAAAGAGGAGGAACCTGTCCTTTTCTTGGAAAGATGGGTTGAGTTGGCAACACTTATTTTTGATAATTTTCTGTTTTTCACCCTATGCTATACATAACTGCAAACCCATGAAGAATATTTAAACGCTATACTTATTTTCACGCCAACTCATGGAAACAAAATAAAATTGTATTCGATCAGAATTTCAGGGATCACAAATAGGACACTTCTTACGCCACTGATCATTCGAGTGATCACGGACCACGTGAAGCTGCTAACTTTTGGATGTCAACTCTACATCAGTTTTCCCAAGTATCTACTGGGTGATTCAAAAGTACTTTGACAAACTTCAGGAGGTGATTCCTCACAATATTCTGATATGAATTGTCCGAATAAATATATGTCCGGAAACGCTTCGTTTCCAAGATACAAAGTGTTAATGTTTTATTTTTATGTTCTTTTTTTTAATAACTTTCGGAATACTGACCTCAATCAAACGAAAATTGGTATTGAGAGGTTTTTTGAGGTGTCGAATTCGAACCTGAATATTGCTCTTACTCGTGAGGGGCGCCACCTATACATCTTTTTCTTTTTTGAAGATTCATAACTTTTTTGAACGACTTCTAGCACATTTTTCAGTAGAAAAATCAATTCCTCTATTATATCTACGTAAAAAAGCTACCCATGTTACTAGTCGCTATAAGCAACCGTTTTCTAGATATCTGGAGAATCTCAAGTCGATTATTCCATAATCGATGCGTGTTGAAGTTATTACCATTATTCTGCATATTTCACAAGAATACTCGAAAAATGAATTTGACGTTAAAGTAAGCCGATATGGCTTTGCGGATGGCAATACGCGCGAAGCAAGACGAATCTACCAGGAGCAATTTCCTATTCGAGTACTGCCTTTAGCACCAACATTTACCAGTCCCCACCGTCGTTTGTCAGGAACAGGTAGCTTTAAGAGGGCAGCTGATATTATTGGAAGACCACGAGCAGTTCGAACCCCAGAATTGAAAGAAGCTGTTTTGTACGCTCTCGAGGAGATTCCAGAAACAAGTACAAGAATAATTGCTGAAGCTCTCAATTTTACTGGGTCCACAGTTTGGAGAATTAACCACAATCAACAATTTTATCCATACCATATACAAAGGGTACAAGTTCTTTTGCCAGGAGACTCTCCCCAACGCATTACTATGTGTCAGTGGTTTTTGAGAAAATTGGCTGAAAATCCTCAATTTTTAAGATATGTACTTTCAAACAGGAGTCGAACCCACGACCTTCTCATCTCTAGTCAGACGCTCTACCAACTGAGCTATTTGAGAACATAGGAACCGCGTCAAATAGCCGTGGGTTCGACTCCCGCTTGAGGATGTTTTTTTTCAAATTTAATAATTTGTCTGATATGCTCCAATTTTCCCTTTTCATACAATTTTCACAGTCGTAATTTTCCTCTTCGTATTATATATTTGGCCAAATCTTATCAGTGGTTGGTGATCATCTTCCTGAACTCCGATTGAAACCGTCACGTCGATGGTGATGTCAGGGTGGAAAATTAACTGGTCTTGATTGCCATTGATAAGTACTCGCGATCTTTTCTATCGGTCTAACACCCACATTAAATTAAATTATGGAAAAAAAAATATTCACAAATATGCGGCGGTTCCTTTGTCCTCAAATAGCTCAGTTGGTAGAGCGTCTGACTAGACTAGAGATGAGAAAGTCGTATGTTCCACTCCCGTTTGAGGATGTTTTTTTTCTTCGATTTATTAATTCGTCTGATATGCCACAATTTATATATATCGTGGACTACTCCCAGTACGATGAAGTAAGACAGAGGGTTGCGTCAACTGACGATATTCAAACGTGCATGAAAGATGAACGGATCAAAATTATATTCTGTAGTTTATGAGACATACGGATTCCCAGACAATGAAAAAAAATCATGACATCATGTGTGTAAAATTGATATAATTCAGAATGGGTTGTTCAACGACAACAAAATAATATCAGATGAACTCACCTTTCTTGCTACTTCGGAACTAATTATTTGTTTGGACACTGTGAGCAAAGGTTCCATAAAAGAAGGGTAGTTGACTAAATGAATTTGTTGAATATTATTATTGAAAACTTTCTGAAAAAGAAGAATGTTATGAGAGACTGGTAATTGTTTAGTATATTATATAAAGTGAGGTCCATAAGTTATAGATGAATTGATTTTCCACGTAATTTACATTTCATGAGTAAAATCATGAAAGAAGTCTATTTTCAATTCTAAAATGAAAATTTTTAAGCATAATTTCATACCTCCCCCTTTAACCCACTTGGAGTCACTGCAAACCTCTTTTGAATATCAAATAGAACGAGGTTGTGTGTGACAGCTCATTTGAAATGGTTTTCAATTCTCTATCCAGGAATATAGGGTATTTGAATTCTCCGTTTTTTTTCATATTACATTTTTAAGTAAACAAAATAACATGAAACATTTTGAATCAAATGTTTGAACTGAGCGCCCGTTGCTTCTTGATAAAAATGGAAGCTTAGCAGGAATTCTTCTAAAATATTTTGTATCGTTTCCGGGGTGATTTGATTCTGCCTTATTCTGACTTTCTAACCATCGACGTTATTTGTTCTTTTGTAGTAGTCTCAAGATTCAGAATTAACCCCATAAAAATATTCGAGCAGGGTCAAATCGGAAGAACGGGCATGTCACTCAATTTCACCGAGTCTACCGATCCACCTATTGAGAAAAACTTGATTGAGATAGGTTTTACTTCCAAAATGGTATGGAGCTTCGTCAACAACGAAGCGAGTAAAGACACATATTTATGGGAAAAACTAATTACTTTTACCGAAATTCCCGATCCTGAACGTTTGGCGGTTTAACTCTGGGTCACTCTGTATATATAGCTATTTTAAATATACAGGGTGTTAGTGAATAAGTGCGACAAACTTCAGGGGGTGATTCTGCATGAAAAAATAATGACAGGTTGCTATACAACTTTTGTCCGCTAATGCTTCGTTTTCCGAGATACGAGATATTAAAGTTTTTCTCAAAATCTGACTATTTATTTATTGCTCTGAAACCGGTCGAAATATGCGCATGAAATTTGGTGAGTTCCAAGAGGTAGTTATTGTGCATTTTTTGACAATTTTATGTTCATCATTGGCGCGCATACGGGTAATGATCTCAATTTTATTGGAGAAAAAAATGGTTCGCCACTGAGATATTTCAAATTGAAACATTTTTGAATTCCCCGTTCAATTTGTGACAAAAAATCTCTCCTGCCTTTTTCCGTATGGGGCGCCGTTTTTATGCAAAAAAATTAAACATCTTAACTTGTATTTGTCATTACTTCAATACATTATCTAGTAGCGATGCTAGTAGGGTACTGTCAACATTCTGTTAGATACGAATATTTCAACGAAATGTCAAATAAGCGTTTCTTCATTTTTACACGCTTTATATTAGCTTCACTTGTATGTTTGTTTGTAACCGACTCCTTTGGGCGCGATATTGACCCACTTCCAGACGTACGAATGATTTGAAATTTGGCAGGTGTACATAATTCCGGTGACAATGCATTAAGAAATTTGTGTGTGGAAAAAAAAACAAAATGGCGGCTCCAATATGGCGTAGGAGTTTTGTGATTATAGTCCGATTCGCTTCAAAATTGGTATCCGAGGGTTTTTGTAGTCGGAAATTATGATTCTTCTGTCAAAATTGAAAAATTCAAGATGGCGGCTCCAAAATGGTGGTCGAGTTATGTGATTATGGTCTGATTCTATTCAAAATTGGAATGTGGGGTTTTTGGGGTCGAATATTATGATTCTCTTGTCAAAATTGAAAAATTCGAGATGGCGGCTCCAAAATGGTGGACAAGTTTTGTGATTATGGTCTGATTCCAATCAAATTTGGTATCTGAGGGTTTCCGGGTCGGAGATTATGATTCTTTTGTAAAAATTGGAAAATTCAAGATGGCGGCTTTAAAATGGCTGCCGATTTTGTGATTATGATCTGATTCTATTCAAAATTGGTATGTTGGGATTTTTGGGGTCGAATATTATGATTCTTTTGTGAAAATTGGAAAGTTCGAAATTGCGGCTTCAAAATGGCGGCTGAGTTTTGTGATTATGGTCTGATTCTATTCAAAATTGGTATGTGGGGGTTTTTGGGGTCGAATATTATGATTCTTTTGTGAAAATTGGAAAATTCAAATTGGGCTTAAAATGGGGCGAGTTTTGTGATTATGGTCTGATTCTATTCAAAATTGGTATGTGGGGGTTTTTGGGGTCGAATATTATGATTTTTTTGTGAAAATTGGAAAATTCAAGATGTCGGCTTTAAAATGGTGGCCGAGTTTTGTGATTATGATCTGATTCATTCAAAATTGGTATGTTGGGTTTTTGGGGTCGAATATCATGATTCTTTTGTGAAAATTGGAAAGTTCGAAATTGCGGCTTCAAAATGGCGGCTGAGTTTTGTGATTATGGTCTGATTCTATTCAAAATTGGTATGTGGGGGTTTTTGGGGTCGAATATTATGATTCTCCTGTAAAAATTGAAAAATTCAAGATGGCGGCCGAGTTTTGTGATCATGGTCTGATTCTATTCGAAATTGGTATGTGGGGGTTTTTGGGGTCGAATATTATGATTCTTTTGTGAGAATTGGTAAATTCAAGATGGCGGCTTCAAAATGGCGGCCGAATTTTGTGATTATGGTCGGATTCTATTCAAAATTGGTATGTGGGGGTTTTTGGGGTCGAAAATTATGATTCTTCTGTAAAAATTGGAGAATTCAGGATGGCGGCTTCAAAATGGCGGCCGAGTTTTGTGATTATGGTCTGATTCTATTCAAAATTGGTATGTGGGGGTTTTTGGGGTCGAATATTATGATTTTTTTGTGAAAATTGGAAAATTCAAGATGGCGGCTTCAAAATGGCGGCCGAGTTTTGTGATTATGGTCTGATTCTATTCAAAATTGGTATGTGGGGGTTTTTGGGGTCGAATATTATGATTTTTTTGTGAAAATTGGAAAATTCAAGATGGCGGCTTTAAAATGGCGGCCGAGTTTTGTGATTATGGTCTGATTCTATTCAAAATTGGTATGTGAGGGTTTTTGGGGTCGAATATTATGATTCTTTTGTGAAAATTGAAAATTCAGGATGGCGGCTTTAAAATGGCGGCCGAGTTTTGTGATTATGGTCTGATTCTATTCAAAATTGGTATGTGGGGGTTTTTGGGGTCGAATATTATGATTCTTCTGTGAAAATTGTAAAATTCAAGATCGCGGTTTTAAAATGGCAGCCGAGTTTTGTGATTATGGTCTGATTCTAATTAAAATTGGTATGTGGGGGTATTTGGGGTCGCATATTATGATTACCTGATTTGATAAGATTATTCCATTTTTTAATTTGCAAAAAAATTATAAAAATAATAGTTTTAAAAAAACGAAAAAAAAACACGCTTTCATAAATAAACCACACTAAAAAGTAGGAAATAAATGATAGTTTGAAAAAACTAAAGTACACGCTTTTATAGAAAACCAGACTAAAAAATAGAAAATGAGAAAAAATATATTTTATTTAAAAAAAAGCGTGGGGTGCATGGTATCAATTACCTGTGATCTGAGACATTTCTTACTTTACTGCCCTAGGTGTGTAATGTACTATATGATTATTAATACCATGCACCCCACGCTTTTTTTTTAATAAAATATATTTTTTCTTATTTTCTATGTTTTAGTCTGGTTTTCTATAGAAGCGTGTTTTTCAGTTTTTTCAAACTATTATTTATTAAGCTTTCAGTTTGGTATGACATTAATGATGATAAGTAATCAATTTTTCTTTAATCGAAAAGGATGGAAAATTATACAAATGCGGAATTGTCAAACATGCATTTTGTCTATGGCCGAAGTAATGGAAATGGTCGGCAAGCTCGACGATTGTATGCTGAGTTGTATCCAGGACGTAGGGTACCCCATCACACAATATTTGCTCGTCTTCACCAACGCTTGCGCGAAAATGGTACTTTCAAGAAACAAACGGCTGTGCAACTGTGCAACTAGAAGAAGCAGTCCTCGAGTTAATTGCGGAGTCATCTGAAACAAGCACTCGAAAAATTGCCAATTTTCTGAATGTAAGCAACTTCACTGTAATTAAAATTCTCAAAGAACAGCAATTGTATCCGTTTCATATTCAACGTGTGCAATCTCTACTACCTAGAGCCTTTTTTCCGCGCCTAGTTTTTTGCCATTTGATTCTTCATCAAATCGTTCAAATTCCCAATTATTTTAATGGCGTTTCGTTTACTGACGAGGCTAATTTTGGACGACAGTGTATACGAAATCTCCATAACAATCACCTCTGGGCTGAGGAAAATCCACATGGAATCTTTGAAGCTCATCTTCAGCATCAGTTTTCAGTAAATCTATGGCTTGGGGTACTTATGATCATTCAATCGGTCCATATTTCCTTCCACAACCACTAACAGGCGACTCTTACCTCAATTTCCTACAGGAAGAGTTACCTTTTCTTCCTGAAGAAATTCCTCTACGGCTGAGACAACAGTTCTGGTTCATGTATCATCGTGCACTAGTCCATTCTATCATTATTTTACGTAATCACTCAGATACAGTTTATCCAAATCGTTGGATAGGTGGGGGAGGTACAGAGCATTGGCCTGCTCGATCTCCGGATTTGAATCCTCTAGATTTTCGCATTTGGGGTTTTCTCAAGTCATCAGTTTATTCCACTCCCCTCGAAAATATTGAAGACGTGAGGAATCGAATTATAGCCGGCTGTGAGACAATAAGAAATATACCAGGAATATTTGCGGGAATACGACAATCAATGAGGCAAAGAGTTGAATCTTGTATCACATCTGAGGGCGGTCATTTTGAACATTTGTTGTAGCTTTGCTCCTATTTATTCATTAGTGTTATTTTCTGATATTGTTCTGGTTTAACGTTATTGTAATAGATAGTCCTTGATAATGTATTGAAGAAATGAAAAATACGCGTTAAGATGTTTGTTTTTTTTTGCATAAAAACGGCGCTCCATACGACAAAAAGGCAGGTGAGATTTTCTGCCACAAATTGGAAGAATTCAAAAATGGTTTTCTATTCGAAATATCTCAGTGACGTACCCCGTATCTCGTTAAACGAAGCATTTGCGAACAAAAGTTATATAGTAAATTGTCATTATTTTTCGTACTTATTCACTAACACCCTGTGAATGTGTATACATATTTCAGAATATGGAACCTACCTGAGATATAATGGAAGCATTTCTGACGATTGTGGGAGTCACTTGCGAAATAGTACCAATTTTCAAGTTTTTCAAATCATAAATATAAATTTCGCCAAGATGGCAGTCTTCCTGTAATCTTATGTCATTTATATTATTCGTGTGTGCAAAAAATTCATTGACGCTGAAGCAGTCAGGTACATCATCACGTATATAGAAGATGGTAACACGATAGCCTTCTTCGGTCGCTTTCGGTAGGGGAAAGTAGTATCTGGAAATCCAAAAGAAATGTTTAGATGAATTATGGATGGATCATGTTCTGTGTACCCAAAATGAATGAAAAATATCACAATTTTTTTATTTTTACCCTACAATAAACTCTATTGAAAATGAAAAAATATGGTAAACATTTTTTTTTATACGTCTTATATTTTTCGAGATATTCAATTGTTTACCTAGGCGTGCGACGACGCGGAGTCATTGGCCGCTGTGACGTCACTGTACAATGGTCGGTCAGTGCGTGCTCTGCTTCCGAGCTGTGTGTATGAAGTTTGCGTCGAAAATTGATAAAAATGTTGAATCCAGAAACTAGAAAATCGTGTATCGAATCCAGAAACTAGAGAAAGTGTTTAAATAAAACTAGTAATGCACCCCAAAAGTTGTTTTTTTCATTGTTGCTTACATACTATCTATACCTCTTATGGGCATATTCAACCTAATTTCATCGACTAGTGCCTTTCCTGAACTGTGGAAGACAGCTCGAATATGTCCGATTTTAAAAAAAGGCGACTCAAGTCAAATCACAAACTACAGAGCAATTTCTATTTTATGTAATTTTTCCAAACTCTTTGAAATATGTATACAAAAGGTCATGTACTCTCATGTTCAGAAAGTTATTTCCCCCACCCAGCACGGCTTTGTACAACAAAGATCGTGTTCAACAAACCTTGCATGTTTAAACCAATATCTCTGTACTCATTTAGACAAGCAGAATCAAGTCGATGTTATTTACTTGGACTTCCAAAAGGCATTTGATCAAATAGACCATTATGTTCTTCTTAGCAAATTAATAAAATTGGGGCTCTCCAGGCAACTGCTCACTCTACTTGAGTCATACCTAGTTGACAGAATACAGTTTGTTGAATACGAATCTTTCAAATCTGCTTCATACGTAGTTACGTCTGGAGTACCACAAGGTTCTAATCTAGGGCCACTCTTGTTTTTAATTTTCATTAATGACTTGGCAACCTCTTTGAAAATTCCCAGCCTCCTATTTGCAGATGACCTTAAATTATACTACAAAATCGATAACATTACTGATTGTCACTGTGTACAGTCTGAGTTAGATATAATTGAACTTTGGTGTAGTAATAATCGTCTCCAACTAAATGTATCTAAATGCAATATTATATCGTTTACAAGAAAATATAAAACCATAATGTATAATTATACTATCAACAATAACACGATCAACCGGGTACATGAGATAAAGGACCTTGGTATAACATACGACAGCAAATACACATTCACAACACATATTAGAAAAATGGTTGCGGATGCAAATAGGATGCTTGGTTTCATTTACAGAAATAGCAAAAACTTCGAAAACGTTGCCACCATAAAATTGCTATATTTTGCCTTTGCTAGATCTAAGTTGGAGTATGGCTCTTTGATATGGAATCCATTCTACGATTACCAAAAAATGTCAATAGAAAGTGTACAGAGGAAATTTTTGGAATATTTATGCTTGAAAGTTGATGGACAATATCCTGTGAGAGGCATCGATCATGATATTTTATTGTCACGTTTCGAAATGACATCCTTGGAAATACGGAGAATTATTCTTGGCATGAAATTTTTGCATAAATTAATTAATAACAATATTGATTGTGCTGCTCTTTTAAACGAAATTGATTTCCTAGTACCTAGAATCGGAGGTCGGCACAATGCCAAATTTTATTGCGAAGCATCACGAACAAACGTTATGCTACGATCACCGTTGAATTTCATGTGCGGTAGCTTCAACAAAATTTGTGAAATTCGTGACATTCATTTTGACTCATTGAATGATGTTACATCGTGTATTATTGAGTATCTATAATGTTCATGTCTACTACAGCAACCTTACAGTACTTTGGTGTTTTTTTTTTTTTTCTGTATTTTTTCTCAAACTTTTTTTTTTTAAATTAATTAAATGTTCTTTCATATATACCATATATATATATATATATATATATATATATATATATCTAATTGATTATTGTATTAACATTTCCTGTTACTTTTTTTTTTTTTTTTTCGAACCTAACAGTCAAAGGAAATGGATGCAAATCATGATGTTCTGGGGTGATTCGGCATTTCACTGTACAAATATCTCTTTTAACTTTTACATATCCAATAGCGTCGTCGTCGAAGCTGTTTCTAGCCGATCTAAGATAAAATAAACATAAGTCGATCTAATATATAAAAAATAAAATACGGTAAATATAAAGTTACTCTACACATGTACTCTGAATATTGGAAAAAAAACGTTTCTTACGTGTTTTTGCCTCCCGAACACGATTCCGGAAGAAGAATGCGGCGGTCTCATACCGTTCCCAAGTTAGAAAACTTTAAAAAAAAATTACCTCATTTTCAAGCACCGTTTTCTTGCGCAAAAATCACTCAAAATGCCCCTTTTTTTAACCAGCATTAACAATACACCCTAAATCACTTATTTTCGGCAAAAAAATCCTGCTTCTTACACAGTTCCAAATGAAGAAATGTCATACTTTGACAGATGGAATTGAGTAACTTTGCCTTATTTTTCATGTTGGTGATAAATTAATTCCCGCCAACTTTTCGAATTCAAATGTGAGCAATAGTTTCCCCTTTATTTACGTGTGCGATTGTTGTGGGCGGTGATTCAATTATTACCAACATGGAAAATAAGGCAAAGTTACTGAATTCCATCTGTCAATATGTAACATTTCTTTATTTGAAACTGTGTAAGAAGGAGGATTTTTTTCGATAAAACGGACGATATTTTGTCCAAAGTTGTGCCGAAAATAAGTGATTTGGGGTGTATCGTTTATGCTATTGAGAAGAACGATGACGAGTGATTTTTGTGCGAAAAAACGGTGCTTGAAAATGAGGTAATTTTTTTTTTAATTTCTCTCACTCGGGAACGGTACGAGACTGCCACATTTTTTTCCGGGTTCGTGTTCAGGAGGCAAAAACACGTAAGAAATTTTTTTCCCTATATTCGGAGTGCATGTGAAGAGAGCATTTGTTCACCTGAAATACATAAAATGCACTTATCCACGATCATATTGAAGAGGAAATTAATATGAGAGGTTTTTCATCTTAGCTCAATGATATTTAATAGGTGTAGTCGCGTGCATCCTAATAATAACCTACTTTTGAAAAAAAGGACGTTGTGTTGTGGAATGACGCCACGCGAGCATGGCGCGCTCACCCGAAATATTTGAATAGAACGGAAACTAAGATTGTCGTAACTTCAACACTACTCGCTTGATTGAAATGAAACAAAAACATGTGTATTTCTAAACATTTAGGCTACACGGTCATGAAGTTTCAAGTCATTTGACAGACCCAGTGACATTCTTCATTGTCATGATACCATACAATATTTCTGAATATTATCGAAAAGGAACTTCGTTCATTTCAAAACAGACAAAAAAATCAGTATTTTTACGATAAAACACGTTCCAACCGATAATATGCTATCTTTGTGAACGGAATATTATTTCATGGAAAAAAATAAGAATCTCTGAATAACTTAGATATGAGCTCTTCCAGTATTTCTAACAATAATGAAATGTCAATCTCATAATTTACCAAAAAAATATATATTTTCACTAAGGCCAAAAATCTTAAAACAATGATAACATAACATCTCACAGGGTGTTACACTACCGTATCGATGGTGATTGAAAATGTATGCACGGCGAGGAAATATGTGTGGCATTTCTGCTCTGTTTATTTGGAAAGCTGATACAAAAAAAATGTTGTATGCAACACGTACGCAAATCATCTTCACATGCCGGACTCCGTTAACATTTCGATTCGTCCGCTAAAGCCTCACTTCGCGAACTTATTACATAAACTACAATTGTGGAATGCACGAAACTCAATTGTAATTGCAAAAATCAATAATCTCATTCCAATATAGGCTTCAATACTCCTCTAAATTGAGCCAAAACAGTTTTGGTATTTGGATCGTGATCCACACTGGACTGAAAAAAATATTTCCTCCTTATACATTGAGTCATGAAAATTGTATTTTTCTTATGATATGGTGCTTTCAAAAAAGTTGCATAATTATGCATTCATGCATATAATAATAACCATATCGATACCAACCAGAAACATACAGTGCTTCTCAAAAGTCCTCTCCCCCCTCTTATTTTCGGAACGATTATACATAAACAAGTGAAATTTGGAAACTGAATATTAAAGGTTGTAAACTTCCCTACTAGTGATGATAGATGACGAAATCGTCAAAGATGACGTCACAAGGCCAGTGTGACCAATAATTTCGAATGGAACCCTACGGCAAGAGACACCTCTTTTAAAAAGTTTCGAAAAAACCTATTTAATGATACTTATTTTGTTTGTGTTTATGGCAGTTTAAATGGCTCATTAGTAAACAATAAAATTAGAATTCCATTCAGTATGATATTAATTACAGATTAAGGAATCAGTATCTACTTAAAGAAATTGCTCGAAGTGACCTCCATTCACTTCCTGACAGTGAAATATCCTATTTTTAAACTCTTCTCGTACAGCCTCACATTCTGCAACAATACGTTGTTTCAAAACGTCAATATTGTCAGGTTCAGTGGCGTAAACCTTCGATTTAAGGTACCCCATCAGAAAAAAAAAATCCAAAGGTGTGAGGTCCGTTGATCGAGCTGGCCATTCTGTTGAACCTCGTCGTCCAATTCATCTACCACGACACTCCTCATCCAAATACCGTCTCACTGCACCGTCATAGTGTAGAGGAGCACCATCCTGTTGGAATGTTACTTCCAAATTGCCGAATTAATCTGGATTATCTTCCAAAATTTCAAGGATCAAGGTTCTATTGCGTTTTGCAACAGCTCCAGATAAACCTCACCAGTTAAATTGGTATTTAAAGAAAGAGGCCCAACGATGTGGTTTCCCAGGAAACCTGCCCAAACATTCACTTTTTGGGGAAATTGGGTATGTGTTTCATGAAACAGGTGAGGATATTCGTCACTCCAATACCTCACATTCTGTGTATTTACATTTCCATTTAGATAGGAAGTACTTTCGTCACTAAAACAAATTGTTTTGACATAGTCTGGCTGTTGGTTAATTTTAGTCTCGATATTTTCACAAAATTCTGGTCTTCGGTCTGAGTCGTTGTCTGAGAGTTGAATAACCATTTTTAATTTGTATGGATGAAATTTGTTTGTTTTCGATCCTCTGTGTGCTGTACTTCGACTGACTTCACAGGTAGATGCAACGTGAGTTGTTGAAGAAGTAGGATTAACTATCACTTCTGCCAGTATATCAATTCTTTTCTTATCAGAAATTTGTGGTCTGCCAGATCGTTTCGCATCATTGATACAACCCGTTGTTTCAAACTTACGGAGAAGCTTCCTTAAATAAGTTCCTCGAAACGAAGGGGGAAACCTCTCATTAAAAATGCGTTCTGCTGCATGAATATTTTGTTCAGTTTCACCGAGAATTAGGATCGCTGCTACTTTATCACCTAAAGCACGTACCATTTCGCTCCTTGAAGCACTTAAACGTTCGGCTCACAACAGTTTAACGAATTATTAAAATATACAAATATATTGAAAGTACCAAAAGCTGCTAAAACAGTCGAAAGTTTGATCAACAATACACAAATTATTAAATGTACAAAAACTTGGACAATTACAAAAACGTCGAATTAGGGAGACTAACAAAAACGTCAGCTTCTTTAAAACTATCCAGAGGCGGAGCTTGAATTTGAAATTTTAGTATTAACTGATTTAATTCATAACAGCTTTGCGTTTTTTAAAAGCGAGTTGCAAAAACTGCCATAAACACAAACAAAATTAGTATCATTGAATAGGTTTTTTCGATACTTTTTAGAAGAGGTGTCGCTTGCCGTAGGGTTCCATTTAAAATTATTGGTCACGATGGCCTTGTGACGTTATCTTTGACGATTTGACGATTTTGACAAATCCTGATTTTCGATTTCAAAAACCCCTACATACCAATTCTCATTGAAATCGGATAATAAATAAAAAAGCAAGTCGGCCATATTGAATGCTCCATCTTGAATTTTAACAATAAAATCATAATCTGCCACCCCAAAAACCTTCAGATTGCAATTTTGAGTGGATTCGGACCATCAATGATAGAACACTGACGTCTATTCCATATCGGAGCCGCCATCTTGAATTCATGAATTTTTTCAACAAAATAATAATATCCGATACAAGAAATTCCCACATACCAATTATGAATGGAATCGGACCCTAAACACATTAATACAGCACATTGAATAAACACTTTTAGGAATATTTCGAAAAAAATTACATGTTCGTAAAAAATCGTATGGGCCCTCGGTGAAAAGTTTCCCGGCCCCCAAAAGTGCAGAGAGTTCAACACATAGAGCTGCGTAAAAATCATAGTAAATCATTATTGAAATTTCTGTCACTTGACGACTGGTCTGGCCAGAAGGCACTCTCAGTCAGAGGAGTCATACGAATATTAGTTCTTCAACTATAACTGTTTTAAATATGTGTGGAAAGACTATTCATCTAGTTTCTGCATTCAGGGAAAAATATTTAAGCTCTAAACTCACTTCGCAACGCAAAACATTGAAACCAAGGCTTTTATCTGTAATCTCTCGAATATCTATAATATAAGGGCACAGACGCGTTCAGTAGTTCTTCATGTTCCGAAAACATTTATAGATTCACAGCTAAGGGGAGGCTTAGTGCTTGGTAATCCCGAAACTTTTTGAGATTACTAAGCAGTGAGCTATTTCTTAAAATGCTCGAAGCACTAAGCCCTGAGCACTGATTCAAAAAAGTGCTCGGAGGCATTGTGCTCACGAGCACAAAAGTGCTTCGAGTGTTTTCATGAGCAGTAGGCACGGTGCTTTGGAACAGCACCGTACTCCCATGATTAAAATGAGTTTCATTAAAAATATTGAAGGCGTATTTCAGAACGCCCATCCTTTGATGCGACGCCATTCATAAGTGGTGCAAGATTCCTCGGAATCATACCTTTTGTATTCGCTTAGTTCAATAAGTTATACCAAACTGATTCACCGTTCCACTCTGTAATGCTCACAACATGAACTCTGACAATTTTGAGACAGCAATTTCCATGGAAATATTGCAGAAGGATCATTATCTACACACAAATATTGGAATTCTGAAAATGACATTTTTATCACCATTTTTTATTTGCAACAATAAATTCAGTTTAAATGAGTGAACCACTGCCCAAATCCTAGGACTTTCCTCATATATTCTCGATCCTGTTTCTGCGTATGTTTATGAACCATCTGTGTATCAGTTTTGTTTCCACGTGGAAGTATATCTACCACTGAACCCCATTCATTTGTCTTGAGCAGTGTTTTGAATGTTTTTTTGTATGAGTAAGAAGGATTTATGTAGTCCAATGTCACTTATGTCGGTAGTATGAACCACAGAACTCATAGAACTAGAAGGCCAATACCGTTTTGCTGGAACGAGCCCTACTGTGCCGCATGGTACACACATGGGCATGCGTAGTAAAACCACTGCCATGTCAGGGGGGGTTCCAGTGAAATGTATAACCTCTATCAACTGAAACATACTGACTTTTACCATAGAACTTTTTGAAGATGGGTGTACTCGAGATCGAATTGAATAGTGGAGTGCAACTGAGATTATGAGGCATTTCTGAATTCAATATCCGTAAGGTTTCGGGAAGACACTGAATTGGTTTCAATAAATATCGAATCTAAAAATCGTATATTTATTGGTTGAGGCTGGGAAGCCTTTGGGCTATAGTGCATAGAAATAAATAAAATCACAAGCTATTCTCTAACGTTTTCGATCATCAGATCATCATCAGGAGAATTCTGGAAAGTGAAAGGAATATAATTAAATGTTGAAAAAAATTAAAAAAATTCCCAAGGGATGTGATAATAAATTCCACTCACTTGTCAGAATTTTACAGAAAGTACAGCTTATCGAAGAACAGAATTTTGTGAAACATTATCAAATATGATTAACTATGTAATGAATAAACTATTCTGAAATGAAACAAACAACAACAAATCATGAGCAGCAAAATGTCTGACCATACAATGAAACCAGAAGGGGGATATGTCAACTGAGAAACGAAACGCGCCAAATTTAAATATAACCAAAGAAGTAGGAATGTAATTCAAAGGATAAAGAATATCAGAGAAGGAACAATTATGTTATTAATTTTATAATGATTTGAAAATGGGATTAAAAATGCTCTGGTTCAAGTGAATTTGAGTGTTGACACAATCTTTATTATGATCTTTATTATGATATCATCACTAAGTTGATTAACAAAATATCTCTAAAAAGAGAAAGAAATATAGCATACCCTTCTATCAATTCCCCTACAGATATAAAATATTTTTCACTTGCATTCTTAAAAGACATTTCTTTAGATATTTCTAAATTCTTCTACAGAAAATTCGACAACATCAGAATTTCCTACAGAACTTCCAACACTTTGGGTTCTTTACTGGTAAACACCAAAGATAAAATTAATCCCAGCGACAAAAGTGGCATCTATAAACTTTTCTGCAATAACTGTAATACCTCTTATATCGGAAAAACTATCAGAAAAATTTCCACTAGAATTAAAGAACACATAAACAGGCCTTCTACCTCTAGTTTTGGAGCTCATTTGAAAGACCACAACCATAACTTCGATTTTTCCAATGGTTTAAGATATTACATAACGTCAACAATAATACCTTAAATTAGATCTGTTGGAAGATCTGAAATATTAAGAGAAATTTCTAGGAATAAAGATTGTGTCAACACTCAAATTCACTTGAACCAGAGCATTTTTAATCCCATTTTCAAATCATTATAAAATTAATAACATAATTGTTCCTTCTCTGATATTCTTTATCCTTTGAATTACATTCCTACTTTTTTGGTTATATTTAAATTTGGCGCGTTTCGTTTCTCAGTTGACATATCCCCCTTCTGGTTTCATTGTATGGTCAGACATTTTGCTGCTCATGATTTGTTGTTGTTTGTTTCATTTCAGAATAGTTTATTCATTACATAGTTAATCATATTTGATAATGTTTCACAAAATTCTGTTCTTCGATAAGCTGTACTTTCTGTAAAATTCTGACAAGTGAGTGGAATTTATTATCACATGTCCCTCAGACTATCAGAGAACATGCATTTTTATTAATTTTTTTCAACATTTAATTATATTCCTTTCACTTTTCAGAATTCTCCTGATGATGATCTGATGATCGAAAACGTTAGAGAATAGCTTGTGATTTTATTTATTTCTATGCACTATAGCCCAAAGGCTTCCCAGCCTCAACCAATAAATATACGATTTTTAGATTCGATATTTATTGAAACCAAATCTAAAAGTGCATACAACTCCCCTCCTTTCCATTAGACACTGAATTGTATGCAGTATTTCACATGATAATTTCGAAGATAATTTGGTTTTATTCTTTGTTATCATTTCAAGAGAATGGGTAGGTATGATGGAGACTAAATAACAATCACAATTCACTTCTCCCTTGCAGTTTTGAAGTTAAAGTAACAAACAATTTTCAAGTATTTAGTGCCTAAAAAATATTTTGTCACAAGTAAAAATATTGGGGGATTTAAATGTGAATGCTATGAATATAGCGTGTCATCCAAAAAAGTCTGAAATTTATCCTTGATAAAAGTTGGTGCCTATCGAGAAACCTGTAAATGGGCTATCGAAAAGAAATGTTAAGTTTTTCGTTGGTGAAGAAAATCGTTTTTTAGAAAAGTCATCAAGAAACTTTGCTTGAGTGGGCGGTAGTGCGAAACTAATATCCGTGGGATTATGCCTGAAGGTCATATCCTTTCTTGTCATAGCTTTCGATATTAGAACTCGGAGTTGTCTGTTGACGAGTCGCGTACCTGGCAAGGTGTTGCACCTGGTAGAGCTGTTTCCATGCTGTAATCTTGCAATTGAGACCCCGCCCTTAGCTTGGAGATTCGTCTGGTCGTTTAGACAAGACTCCTGAATTCATTACCCATGCGCGCGCACTCATAAAAAACCATTGGGAATATTTCATCGTCACCCAATGGCCAACTCAGATTAAGAATATAAGAGGTATACTAATGAAGTAGATCTTTCATTAATTTTCAAGTTACTTGTACCTTTTGGTACACGCTATAAATAAAAAAATATTTAACATAATTATTGGTATAATATTATTGATGTGAAAAAAAAGTTTAATTTTTTCATAGATTCTTCCTATTTAGTTCTTTTCTTACATTTTCTTCTAGGAACCAAGCAACACTATGGTAACGTATTTTATAGTAAATTTTATCAATTTCATTTTGTGGTACATTTCGTATATAGCTATATCAAAGACATGCTTATCCAATTTAGGAAACAATGTCTTTATCTCCGAAAAGAGTTCCCAAAATAGTTCTACAAAAACATCCAACTTTTTTCTGCCATTATTTGCTTGATTTTTTTCTTGGTAAACATACAACACTTCACAACATCTGCAGAAGTCTTGATTAATCCAGAAAAAGAGGCAGTTCTGTATTTTCTATGTAATAATTTGAAGTAATCAAGATCTACACTGGCTTTCCTTTCTTCTTCCAGTACGGAAAGGCACACTTTACACTGTTTTACTTTTTCATGCTCTTCACTACAAAACCTGCAATGTATCAACATTTTCTGTCAAGTTGGATAATGTAGGAAGGAACTCAATATTCCTAAAAATTATTCATTGTCAATAATCCTATCATTAATATCTAAATTATATTGTTAATTAAAGACATTCCATGCAGTGTTATTTCAGGTTGGATTTTTTTCTGGGAACAATTTCCATAAACATTTTTTATATCGTGTTGCAACATCAGCCTCAGTGTAATGAAACTGAAATGATGTTGGGTTATTATTCCAACCATTTCTTTCCCTGAAAAGTCTATCATTGCTATTGTAAAATACATTCGTACTTGGAATGTTGAGTTAACATGTATTTCAACATGTTGATGTTTGTCAATGTACTCTTCACACATTCCAATAATTCAATTTATTGTGATAAAATCTGAAATTGGAGTCCTGTTTTTTGAAAAATGCAGTGGTTTACCATTTGTATGTTTGAGACTTCTCAAGTATCCTAAGGCATTTTCAAAAAAAGGATTCCAGAATTCTTTGTTGTCTTCCTTTATTGGAACCTTGTAGAATTTGCCAAATGGATTTCTAGAATTCCGTAGATCAAATATACTATCAATAATACAAATCAACAGCGGACGCAAGACCGGCTCTGAATAAAAATGTCGTCAGACTACATAACAGGTGTTGATGTAAAGAACGTTGCCAAATGAGTTTGTAGGAAGTCATAATTCTTATTACGATTCCATCAGTTGTTAAGTGATTCACTTGACTTGTATATTAACTTCTGAATACATATGACAAAAAAACTTAACGATCCTGAGTGATCGATAGTCGAGTAGTTTCGGATCTTTCAGAGGGAATATGATGTAATACAGTAGTTACATCATAATACCGTTATATTAAATTCTCGTACAAGTACATGAACTGGCAATGTTGTTGATGATATGCCCATGATAACGTGTGTAACATCTATACATGTGGTTATGAATCATATCAATTTCTTCCACTTATTTTAGCCATCTAGTTCTATGAGTTCTCTGGTATGAACTGGATGAGTGATCCTGAAATGTTTTTTCAAGTCTGTATGCAATAATCCTCGCCTCTATGACGAATTGCTCTTGTCATCACATATTACAGATGTGGATTCTAGATCAGTTTATTATCTGTGAACAGTTTTTCGTATTCAACTCGATCAAAAAATTCCTGGTAAATGCTCGTCGAGCCAGTTTTGTTTGCATTCGCCTTCAAGCTTTCCTTGTCACACCATTCCTCTACTGCCCCCAGTGCATTTGGCATCTGGTCAGAGGTGATTTGGGAACACTAACCCTGTACAAAAACGACAACATCATATGTACACCCCTGTGAGTGATGGATATTATTGATAGTTCAGATTTGCAAGCATTTCAGCCATTACCTTGACCCAGAGTAATGGGGATAGTATCTCGCCCTGTGGGGTTCCTTTGACAATTTTCACCTCATTGGTATCTTCAATCACAGTTTTCTCAACCTGTGTCAGTTAGATAGATAGATAGTTCTGAATAGTTCTAAATAGTTCTAAATAGTTCTAAATAGATAGTTCTAAATAATAGTTCTAAAGCTTTCAGTATTCACCTTTAGTAGATCAGTTCTTCACCTACCGTAAATACTATATTTTCGAAGGCTATTTCGATGTCTAGAAAGATAAATGAGGGATTTTTTTTTCTGCAATAGAGATTTCCAGCCTTGATACCAATTAGTGTAGAGCCGTCTCCCTTGATTTTCCTGTGAGTTGGGCATGTTGGTTTAGGTGTGAAGACCGCTTGTGCAGAACCTGTAAGTCCCTACCTATCTGTTTTTCCGGTTCCTTTGGAGGAAAGGATGATAGACTAATTTTCATATATGCTTTGGTTCGATCGCATAAGTTTCAAGCAGGTTTTGGGATGAAGACACACTGAACAAACTGAGTACCAGGCTCATTAGGGGAATTTACCTTCCTGGTTCTAGATTTTTCATACCATGCTGGAGAAGAACAGGTTGTTAGTTATAGATATATAGATCGGGCACTTTTAACCGTCATAAGAAAATAGGCCGGAAAAACTGTAAATGTTGTTGGGAAATTGTTGCTTTTTTCCTTGAGAGTGTATTGAAAGATTTGTAGTATTGCGTATGCTCGAAAAACAGAAATTCAAATTACCAAGGATATCGGGGAAAACTACTTCAAAATAAGTGCTCCTCAGAACTATATCAATTTGGAATGGATATATATATATATATATATATATATATATATATATATATATATATATATATATATATATATATATATATATATTGTTATGTTAAAAAACCAGTTAAATATTTAAAAAAAGGAATAACACCCAAAAAAGAATAATTATTGATTAGTTATTAGTTCCAAGAGATTTTTTTTTGAATAACTTCTGAAGTTCTATTTATTTATAAGCCTTTGTATAATATGGATAGATAAAAATGTCGAAATAATATAAAACAATCAATTTCATACACTGTCATAATGATCATAAACCATAATTGGAAAAAAGCCAACAAAAAGTCTAAATTTACAAAATTTGCATGAATAAAAGGTGTTCAACACATTTGTAAATTTGAAACATATAGTATATGAAATTGGAGATAACTAAAAGTAACCAATGGTAGAACAGCAAACGTCTTCATGATAATAGCCAATCACAGAATAGATGGTCATAGGTAAAAATTGGAAATTGTGAAGGAATAGCAATTGGTTGATATCATAAGCAATTATTATTAGAATTTGTAAATAGTAATAAGTATGGAAAAATAATTGGATATATAAATTGGGTAAGATAAACCTAAACAGTGAAATGTGACAATTTAGTGCGCGAATTCAAAAACTCAAATAGGAAAACAACAGGAAAAAGATGTATCTAAGCGACAGAAAACAAAGCCTCGAGGAAGATGAAAAAATATTTCCAAGCAGATAGCACGCACAAATTTTACTAATAAAAAAATGGAATAATTTCATCATTTGGGAAACAAAAACAAATATTACCTTAATGATATAATATAACCACGGATCCTGATGCTGATTTCCGCATCTATATCGTTCCTGATACTGGTATTGCAGTCCTGACAGCGAATGAAGAGAGGAGACATCCTGTTTTATGGTATAGTTTGAACACCAACAGTTCCAACCAGGTATAAAAACTTTCATAGTGTATTTCCGGTCCAGAACTATTTCACAAATAACCAATTGCACATTCGAAGAACGCTATTTCACTTTATTTTGAACAATAACAGAAAATTTTACATTCACGAAAAGTGAGGTTCTGTTATCTATCCATGATCTGATTTTTTATTATTATTCGTGAATATTTGTTTGATTCACTCTAATATAAGTTATTTCTCGTAGACCAGGTAATTTTAAGTCTTCCTGAATAAAGGAGATAATTGTTTTTGATATTTGGTTGTTTATTTTCTCACAATGATCAACTAACATAACAAAGATCATTCAATAAACTGAAGTTAGTCACCAGTGGCAGTGTATCTATTGCTTTGAACCGGCCACCTTTTGAGATAAGAGCGTACCAACTGTTGACTAGCCGTGGCAAGGAAAATAATAATTGTTGGTAGCGTGACGAGAGAACAGTGACGTTCGCTGGCAATTATTATTACAGGGGCAGAAATATCTATTTATATCATATCAATTTGGCTCAAAGAATAACCAAAAATAATTAGCAATTTCAATATACAAATACAATATATATATTTCTAAAATTCTCATACCGGAATAATATATATATATATATATATATATATATATATATATATATATATATATATATATAAATATATATATATATATATATGAATATATATAAACTTACAGCTTGTCCATCAGTTTTTGCATATTTGGTGAGAGAGGATGCTTATTTTCGAAGAAATCAGGAAACAATGATCTCATTGTATAGTACAAATCCAGTTTCGGTTTCGTGTTCTCGATGCTGAATTTGTTGATCATCAGAAAATTCATTATGGTGTTATTATCTGAAAAAATATAATATAGTTCAGAGTGATATACAGAAATATTGCATTCCAACCGCTGTTTGGAAGTTATTCTTACGCGATTCCAATTCTTCTAAATATTTTGAAGGTTTTTTTCTCTTTCATTATCTTTGTTAAGCACACGCCTATTCAAGATTGGTTTGAATTTTGAAAGACATCTTGGCGGTTTTTCTCGGTGACATCATTCAGAATAATTCTTTTTATTGTTCTATGTGTGGGGGGTGTGGGGTTGGAGGGGACTATTAAAAGCCGCACTGTATATATACATGGTCGTTGATATATCTCCCAAAGTGAGATAGCTAACGAAAAATGTGAGGAAACAAAAGTTTTAGGGGTTTTCAAAATCTATCACAAAAATCAAGTATACAGGATCAGTCGAAAAGTCATGACGAAACAAAGTTGCTTTCTCTCACACTGTATATTATTCCATATTTGAATTCTTCCCAAAATGCTCAATAAAATTGATATAGCACATCAGCATAACTTTCTTATGATTATACAAAAATATATTTTCATGCAATCGCACGCGAAGTGAGTATTTCGCGATCTCAACATGGTCCACGAAATTTAATTTCGCGGCCGTTACCCATAGCAACGTCTGCCAAACCAAACGTCACCAACAAAGTTGACATTCCTGAAATACGACAATGACAAGGATGATTTTTTATTGAGCACAGCATTAATTTTCAAATGAACAACAAAACCATACTTACTTTTATTATTTTTCAGGTATTGAAAGGGAAAGCGCCGAATTTAAAATACTTTTTAGGTCTGGAAGAGTGCAAGATACTTGAATATCACTATCAATATCAGACATATTCGCGTTTTGTCAAGATTTTCCAAAATTGATTTGTTGAAAATATAAACAGGATGTTCATTAAATCAGATGTGGAATCATCTGCGACTGAAAGATAAACTTTAGTCACTATCTTCCATCGTCAAGATAACCTCTTGTGGGGTATTCATGTTGAAAAGGGAAACATTCTCAATTGAATATTGATAGAAAGATTTTTCTGTGAATTGAAAAATCCACGATTAAAATGAAGGTATTTTTTGTGAATGTCTAACAGGAAACAACTACTTCCCCGGCTAAAGCCACGCTGGACATTGAACTACATCTGATATATATTCTGAAAAGGCCCTAACTCAAAAGAAAAAATCTGAAATTGAAAATTTGCATTTTCATTCAGATAGTTATTTGAATTTTCCATTCCAGTCTCAATTAGGAACTCATAAAGATGAATGAGGCAAAGAAGAATGTCTTCCAAAAGGGAGTACTCACCAGAAATCATTCGTAACATTGACGCAGGAGAGACATCGCATTCACTAGGCCTTCTATATATTTTTGTCGACGAAAATCTATTTCACGCTTCCACGATCATCAGGAAGACCGGAGGAAATAGGAAACATATTTTCAAGAAGCAATCTCACTTTGCGAAAATGGAAAAAGTTAGAATCATTTCTTTTGGAGAGACACTCTGAAATTAGTGTTTCCTGACATTAAAACCTGTCATGGGGTATGATAGATTGATTTGTTGGAAATATAAACAGGATGTTCATAAAATCAGATGTGGAATCATCTGCGATTGAAAGATAAACTTTAGTCACTATCTTCCATCGTCAAGATAACCTCTTGTGGGGTATTCATGTTGAAAAGGGAAACATTCTCAATTGAATATTGATAGAAAGATTTTTCTGTGAATTGAAAAATCCACGATTAAAATGAAGGTATTTTTTGTGAATGTCTAACAGAAAACAACTACTTCCCCGGCTAAAGCCACGCTGGACATTGAACTACATCTGATAGATATTCTGAAAAGGCCCTAACTCAAAAGAAAAAATCTGAAATTGAAAATTTGCATTTTCATTCAGATAGTTATTTGATTTTCTATTCCAGTCTCAATTAGGAACTCATAAAGATGAATGAGTCAAAGAAGAATGTCATCCAAAAGAGAGTACTCACCAGAAATCATTCGTAACATTGACGCAGGAGAGACATCGCATTCACTAGGTCTTCTATACATTTTTGTCGACGAAAATCTATTTCACGCTTCCACGATCATCAGGAAGACCGGAAGAAATAGGAAACACATTTTCAAGAAGCAATCTCACTTTGCGAAGATGTAAAAAGTTAGAATCATTTCTTTTGGAGAGACACTCTGAAATTAGTGTTTTCTGACATTAAAACCTGTCATGGGGTATGATAGATTGATTTGTTGGAAATATGAACAGGATGTTCATAAAATCAGATGTGGAATCATCTGCGATTGAAAGATAAACTTTAGTCACTATCTTCCATCGTCAAGATAACCTTTTGTGGGGTATTCATGTTGAAAAGGGAAACATTCTCAATTGAATATTGATAGAAAGATTTTTCTGTAATTGAAAAATCCACGATTAAAATGAAGGTTTTTTTGTGAATGTCTAACAGGAAACAACTACTTCTCCGGCTAAAGCCTTGCTGGACATTGAACTACATCTGATAGATATTCTGAAAAGGCCCTAACTCAAAGAAAAAATCTGAAATTGAAAATTTGCATTTTCATTCAGATAGTTATTTGATTTTCTATTCCAGTCTCAATTAAGAACTCATAAAGATGAATGAGGCAAAGAAGAATGTCATCCAAAAGAGAGTACTCACCAGAAATCATTCGTAACATTGACGCAAGAGAGACATCGCATTCACTAGGTCTTCAATACATTTTTGTCGACGAAAATCTATTTCACGCTTCCACGATCATCAGGAAGACCGGAAGAAATGGGAAACACATTTTGAAGAAGCGATCTCACTTTGCAAAGATGGAAAAAGTTAGAATCATTCTTTTGGAGAGACACTTTGAAATGAGTGTTTTCTGGCATTTAAATCTGTCATGGGGTATGATAGATTGATTTGTTGGAAATATGAACAAGATGTTCATAAAATCAGATGTGGAATCATCTGCGACTGAAAGATAAACTTTAGTCACTATCTTCCATCGTCAAGATAACCTCTTGTGGGGTATTCATGTTGAAAAGGGAAACATTCTCAATTAAATGTTGATAGAAAGATTTTTCTGTGAATTGCAAAATCCACGATTAAAATGAAGTTATTTTTTGCGAATGTCTAACAGAAAACAACTTTTTCCCCGGCTAAAGCCACGCTGGATATTGAACTACATCTGATAGATATTCTGAAATGGCCCTAACTCAAAAGAAAAGATCTGAAATTGAAAATTTGCATTTTCATTCAGATAGTTATTCGATTTTCTATTCCAGTCCCAATTAAGTACTCATAAAGATGAATGAGGCAAAGAAGGATGTCTTCCAAAAGAGAGTACTCACCAGAAATCATTCGTAACATTGACGCAGGAGAGACATCCCATTCACTAGGTCTTCAATACATTTTTTTCGACGAAAATCTATTTCACGCTTCCACAATCATCAGGAAGACCGGAAGAAATGGGAAACACATTTTTAAGAAGCAATCTCACTTTGCAAATATGGAAAAAGTTAGAATCATTTCTTTTGAAGAGACACTTTAGAATTAGTGTTTTCTGACATAAGAACCTGTCATGGGGTATGATAGATTGATTTGTTGAAAATATAAACAGGATGTTCATAAAATCAGATGTGGAATCATCTGCGACTGAAAGATGAACTTTAGTCACTATCTTCCATCATCAAGTTAACCTCTTGTGGGGTATTCATGTTGAAAAGGGAAACATTCTCAATTGAATAAAATAACTTCATTTTTATCGTGGATTTTTCAATTCACAGAAAAATATTTCTATCAATATTGAATTGAGAATGTTTCCCTGTTCAACTTCCAAAATATTTTGTATATATTCAAACATATCAATTCCATAGAAACGCTGTGACTTTGTTAATTGAATTGAACTGATGTTGATTTTGAAACAGTAATATATTTATTTGCTATCATATAGTTTGATAATTTTGACGATTGCACGAAAAATAGTGTGTATACCACTGCCGCGAAACTTTTTTGTGACCTCATGATTATCCTGTCTTGGCCGCAATCGGTCTCGGCGATACCTTTTCTTGCGGTAGGCTAAAAAGTTATTTCGCGGCCTTGGCATACTAATAACTATTTCTACTTTCATGCATAAAACAAAACTTCATTGAACTGTATTTAGTGAAGAAAGTGGTTCTTTATTGCACTGTGCACTCATCTATCATTCTACATCTGTCATTTGTGATCATGATAAACATAAACGTCAAATCGACTCAATTTTTAGAACGCTTTTTATTTTCCTACATTCAGTGCCATCTGAATTGAACATGTTCTGCTTTCTGCATGGACGTAGAAAAAATATTGTATGTAACTCGTGCAAAAAGTGTTTATTGCACTCGATGTTGTCCAACTCAGCCTGGCGGCCTCGTCGGACAACTTCACTTCGAGTGCAATAATTACTTACTTTTTGCACTTTTTGCATAAATAACTATTAGTCCATTAATTTTATAGTCAATCAAGTTACTTTTGAAAAGTTTCTAGCTCCATAACAACGCCGCATCTTCTTTCGTCTAGCAATGATGATCTTGACAACACAAGTCAAAAAAATACATTTAGTGTGAATAATTTTCCCGCAAAAATGGCAAGTAAAACCGAGCGTATTGAAATGTTAATGATTATAGGATATAACCTGTGGTAGAAGTCCATTGTATCTAAAAGTGGAGTGGTATGATTTTACGAAGTAGAAAAACTCAGTCATCTGCACAATTTAATATCGCAATCGATTAGTTATGTGATGGTGGATAGGTAAAAAACCAACGATTAGTACATGTTTCGTACCTCTATAGGTTCATCATCAGCGGAGTGTAACATTCTACAATAAAAGAAGAGCAAAGAGTAAAACCATGGGTTGTGCAACACGAAATGTGTTACTAACATGGAGAAGAAAATATGATGGGTTACGAATTATTATTAATTATAAGTCAAGAGTTCATAATTGAAACAAATCACAAAATGAAGATTTGCCTTTTTGAATCCAGGGAGGCTCAAGACATAAGCCGATACAAAATAACCCGACGACATGTGGAACGTTGAACAATGGTAACAATGAGTGGTGATTGACGCACACAAGGATCCATCCATCAAGCAAACTGAATTGTCAAAACACCACCATGGAGCGATGACAGGAGAACAACATGCACAGAAAAATGATGAAATAGAAGCAAATCCAACCGAAGCAAATAGTATTCTGTGCAAAGAGCTCAGATGTCACCTATCCATATTTATAACAAATATGTAATAGCTAAGAGTAGAACATTTATGTATTAAATTTAAGATCAGTGCGTATATGACAAACTAGTTATTCCAACGAACGCCATGAAGTGTGACCTGCCAAAAAGGGTCTCTACTCAATTTTCTTGAAATTTTTTAAATCAATTCTGTTATAAACAATCCGAATGTTGTTTCTCCGAACGAACAAGTACAATTTGATTGCCGAAAGATTTTTAATTCCCTTACATTTCATTAGAATTATTTCTTGCCTTGATCTCCGATAAACGGATTGTTTTATGTCATTGTAGATTTGTTCGTTTGGACAGGTGTTAGTCCGGTTAGCTCCGTGTTGTGGTATTCCTTTCTTCAGTACAGGTCACACTTAATGGCGTTCGTTGGAATAACTAGTCTGTCATATACGCACTGATCTCAGGGGTCTGCAACAAAATCCTCCTTCGAAAAATTATCTCATAAATATGAAGATTTTGATGCTCTGAATTTTTTCCCTGCGGCCAATTTTTTCTATCGCGTCTAGATTTTTCGATATTAATTTTTCTCCAAAATATCGTAAATTTAGGTTTTTTTAATTCATTTCATGCGTTAACATTATAAACAATGTATATATATATATATATATATATATATATATATATACGAAATAGGTTTTTGCTAGTCGTAAGAGAAATAAGGAAAGTACCGGAAGTGATTTCTATGGTAGTTCATATGCGCCTACGCAGTATACACTGTGACTTTACAACAGTTAAGGTAAAAGCACCATATTCGTATATATATATATACGAAATAGGTTTTTGCTAGTCGTAAGAGAAATAAGGAAAGTACCGGAAGTGATTTCTATGGTAGTTCATATGCGCCTACGCAGTATACACTGTGACTTTACAACAGTTAAGGTAAAAGCACCATATTCCGACGTATGCTGAATCGAGCCCTAATCCCGCCCTATTTCATAAGGCAAACTTTGTCAGTCAATTTCTTTAAACTGGCAACGAATATCTGAACGCGATCAAATGTATCCGTTACAGAATTTTTTAGATTGCGCAACAGCGCCAAAGTGGTGGGGTAAGCCACTCTCGTTTGGATCTAGTTTGCATTTAATTCCGACTGGGTCTGTCTGTTGTCACAGTGAGTGAAAAAACGTCTCCATTTTGGTAAGTAGATCGATTGAAGTGATTAAAAATATTTCGAAAATTAAAAGTTTTGTTCACCCAAGCGGGTTGCATTTTGCTTTTATGTCAAGGAAATGATTTTAAAAATAATTTTTTATTGGTTTTGGTTTATTATTTTGACACAAACTTGAACAAATACGTTCACAAAAATACGTTGGAATAAGGGCCCGTTTTTGTTACCAGAGCTAATGTCGCCGTAATACGTCAAAATAAGGATTCTCTCCTGTTGTATTCAAATCAAATTTTAAAACCTATTTGAACTGCAATTGGAAAAAAAAATATTTTAAACTGTAAATTAGGCCTTCATATATGCTAGGAGCAAAATACGTCGTATAGATTTCTCACTAGAAAACTAAGTTTTTTATGTTAAGTGTAAATTTAAAGTTAATAAAACTAAAAAAAAACTCTTCTAAAGTGAAAACATTCTTAATTTAGGCAAAAAGTGAGTTTAAATTTTTTTTTTTTTATTTGTTTTTTTTCAAAATAATTATTGAACAAATCTGACAGAACCTTAAAAATACGTCGGCATAAGCATCCGCTTTTTATGGTCCAGGAGGTAATTCCGCCTTAAATGGGCTCATATACCTAGATGAGTAAGTAATGTTTGAAATATTTTAATTTTAAAATATTTTGTTTGATTGTATATTGGGCCTTTGTATGCCTAAATGAATGAATAGATGAATAAATGAATAAATGAATGAATGAATGCATGAATGAATGAATAATGAATGAATGAATGAATGAAAGAACGAACGAACGAAGGAACGAATGAACGAATGAACGAATGAACGAATGAACGAATGAACGAATGAACGAATGAACGAATGAACGAATGAACGAATGAACAAATGAACGATTGAACGAATGAACGAATGGACGAATGAACAACTGAATAAATGAATAAATGAATAAATGAACATTTTGATACTTAAGTACTTCTTTTTTTTTATTTTCAGCAAAATGGCACCTACAAAAGAAGTAGGTAGACCAAGAACAAATAAACCAAGAACAACCGCAAGCAGAAGAAACACAAATTGATAGAGAACATGAGAACGTAGCGACCGGAAAAGAACAGTTAGAAGAAAAATCAGAAGATATTACAATGAATTCAGACAAACCAAAAGACGAACAAGTAGAAAGTGAATGCGGTTATCAAAAATATGATTACGTGATTATTATATATGAAAATAAATATTTTCCTGGACAAGTTATTGACAGAGACAAAACCAAATTTTTTATTAAGGTCATGGAACGAATTGGGATACATTGGAGATGGCCAACTATTGAGGATGTCATCTGGTACGAAGAAGATGAAATTGTTTCTCGTATAAGTGCTCCTCATCTTATAAATAAGAGAGGATTTTACTCTGTTCCTGAGATAAAAGATATGGACTAGAAGTCTTCTCAATGAAATACTAAGGTACACATTTCCAGTACTTATTACTTAAATACTTTTAAGTTGTTACAAATTTGTGTTTTTTTTATCATAAAAGGATTATTTTTGAATGTTGTAATATCTTTATTACTTTAAGAAATATATCGTTCTGCATATTTTCCTTTAATTTTTTTTGTGTTAATTACAACCATATTTTAAATAAAAAAAAATAAAAAAAATGTGTCGGAATTAGGGACCTCTTAGGTCGGAATTAGGGTCAAAGTCAAAAATTTACGTCGGAAATAGGAGATTTCGACATTTAAAAAAAAAATATATATTAACCAAAAAAGACATTATATTATGTAAAAAAAATATATGCCTATATTTCAGAACATATCATTTCACTTCCTAAAAATGCCAAGCATGATATAACTAAATCTGTTCTTCTAATATTTGAACTCAAACTCAAAAAACCCTTAACTACGGCGGAATATTGTACTTTTACCTTAGTTGAAAACTTGTCTTTCAATTGTTTACGTTCTATATCCAATACTTCAGTAAGTTTTGCACAAAATTCATATTATATATCTATTTTGAATATTTTATGTGTAGGTTATCCATTTTTTCATGAAGAGAGATAATAAATATAAGATATTTTTTTTTATAAATTTCATTTTTTGAACTCGCATTTAGATTTCTTTCCGGAAAATCTCGGAGCTGTACCAGATGAGTATGGATAAACGTTTCATCAGAATATTATGCATATTGAAAGACGCTACAGTGGTAAATGGTCAGCAGCAATGCTTGCTGATTTTTGTTGGTCGATTCGCCGAGAAACTTCGATGGAAACGATGGAAAGAAAAAAACTACAAAATAACTTGAATTATATAACCATAATGCGATAAATATCCTCCTGAGATCCCAGGAAAAACTACTCAACACATTGCAATGAAAACTTCACCAATGATTTTACATATCGCAAAAACCTTAAATAATTTTTTTTAGATTTTTTGACCGCTGTGATCTTTTGGTGTGCTTGATGGAATGTTCATTTCTTGATCAGATTCATCTGATTCGAAGTCTGACTGAATTTCCAAATCCTCTTCAATGTCCTCTTCATTCAAGTTTTCAGCATTGATATCCGATTGTTCTTCAACATTTTTTTCGCGAATTCCATTTGCGTTACCATTTTCGTTTTCGGAGTCATCATCTTTGTTATCACAGCCCTCAATATCAGATAACTCCAGACAAGTCAATAATTTTTCATGGTCCTCGTCAAACCGCAAGTACTTTTTGTTGCCAAAAATTGTTAAACAAAACAAGTAATTAATTTTCAGGTTATCATAATATTGTTGTAATTAAGATTCCATGTCCATCACAATGGACACGAAACTATTTCGTCTCCAGGAAGAGAATGTCACTACAAATCAACATAAATTTAATTGAATAATAAGATTAGATCTTCCTAATACTAGTCCGGATTTTTCTCTTTTAAATTTCAAAAGGATTAATAAAAACTTACACTCAATCATTTGTTTTCCAAAGGCACTCATGATCACATCACTTTACTTGTTTACCCAAATATATTACGTCAACTGAACTCGCTTGATAAATGCAGAGGTGGCAGCGCAGATATGTCCACTGCGTTGGACAACCGGCTTTTACAGCAAAGGAAAGGTAATTTATTTTTCAATACGAAAATAAATAGGTGTCCATTAAAATGGACGTTGGATCTCAGGAGGATATACTAATATTTCTATAACTTGTGACCGTAAAATTAGCATTTTTCGTTGTAAAACTTAGATCGTAGTCTTTTTTAACTTTTTTGTAATTGTTGTTACTGTGATAATATCGTTTTTTAATTAAATGTACATTGTATTTGAAATCTATGTGCTGTATTTATTAGCATGTTAAATTCCGTGTTTAGAGCACCAAATATGATGTCATCATGCATGAAAACAATGACAAGAAAGAAAAAAATCTGCAGACCAGTGTCTTTAATTTAATACATGAATGTTCCACTCTTAGCTATTATATATTTGTTATAAATATGGATAGGTGACATCTGAGTCCTTTGCACAGAATACTATTTGCTTCGGTTGGATTCGCTTCTATTTCATCATTGTTCTGTGCATGTTGTTCTCCTGTCATCGCTCCATGGTGGTGTTTTGACAATTCAGTTTGCTTGATGGATGTCTCCGTATGTGCTGTAAATCACCACTCATTGCTGCCATTGTTCAACGTTCCACATGTCGTCGGGTTATTTTGTATCGGCTAATGTCTTAAGCCTCCCTAGATTTAAAGAAGGGGATATACAACTTTCAAAGGCAAACCTTCATTTTGTCATTTGTTTCAATTATGAACTCTTGACTTATAATAAATAATAATTTTCAACCCATCATTTCTACTTCTCCATGTAAGTAACACATATTGTATTACACTACCTATGGTGTGACTTCTTTGCTCTTCTTTCATTGTAGAATTTCACACTCCGCTGATGATGAACCTATAGAGGTTCGAAACATGTACCAATCGATGGTTTTTCACCTATCCACCATCACATAACTAATCGACTGCGATATTGAATTGTGATGACTTCGAGTTTTTCTACGTCGTAAAATTATAGGATATGGTGAGAGAAGACGAAGTTGTGACCAAGTAGTGGATATTTTAAATGAATTGCATCCCGATCGAGAACTTCTTTCCAAATCAACCGTTTTCAAAAACATTGTGGCGTTTTCATGAAACTGGAGGTGTCAAAGATCAACCAAAAAGTGGAAGACCAGTAAGCGTTACAAATTAAGGAAATTCTTTGAATGTCATGTTAGATGTGGTGAAAAATCCAATTAATTCGACACAACAGAGGGCTTTCAATCATAATCTATTCAAAAAATTTCCAAACTGCAGAAATTCCATCCATATAAAATTCGTTCGTTACAAGAATTGAGTGAAGACGATTTGATAGTAGTTCTATCAAAAATGTCAACTTCGCCAACCACTTATTGTTTTCTGACGAATTTACATTTTGTTTGAATGGGCACGTAAACCGACACAACTATAGATATTGTTCAGACCAAAATCCACATTGGATGGAGGAAGTTCAAACTCAACGACCACAAAAAGTAAATGTTTTGTGTGGCATTACTGGTGGACACGTCATAGGACCCTATTTTATAAACGGAAATTTTGTTCAGCGAATTCATTAGGAAGTGAATGGTAAACACTTTGAGCACCACAATGAATAGAATTCCAAAGAAAATATTTGTTGTTTATTAAAACTTGTTTCCTGTCTTTTTTCTGGCATAAAATTGAATTTTTATCAACCTGAACAATTATGCTTTATTATTATCTCTAAAAAAATTATAATTAGATTTCAATCATATCCATAATACTCCACCTTTGTTTTTCAATAAATTTGAGGGTAGTAAAATGTTATTTTTAAAATTCGATATTTCGAGAACGTTTCAATTATGGATATGATTTGATATACCTATCAATTTAATTCTGAATTTTCACCAGAATAAAAATATGGAATAATATACAGGGTGTTCCATTAAAGAAAAATCAACTTTCTTTCGTCATGACTTTCTACTAATCCGGTATGCTTAATTTTTCTTTATTGTAATAGATTTGACAAAAACCCTAAAACTTCTGTGTCTCGTAATTTTTCGCTAGCTATCTCCCTTTGGGAGATAATCGATCGTTTCCATACATATCAGCGACCCTTTATATAAGGATCCCAAAACATTTCGATTGATAGACACGCAGACATAAAATATGTATGTGACACTGTACTCACCGGGTATTTCAGGTAGATGGGGCTGGCTTTCTATCCAATTTACAAGTATTTTAATGTCTTGCTCCATATTCTCCTTGGTTTTGTTATTGTTTTTCAAACCTTTTTGTACAACACGTGAAATATTTTCGAAATAAGTGGATTTTGAACTCATATTGATCGTATCGGGAAAAACTTGGATCCAACTTCCATCTATCGATACCATGAACCTTATATTTCTAGAGCCATAATTTCTTACTTATATCTGAGTTATCTGTTATTTTCAAGTGTACTTGTGACACTTCAGAGTCCGAAATTATCATTGCATTGATTCTCATGGAGTGTTATTCGGTTATGTTATGATATACCCTGGCTTATGATGACGAATAGATAAAATGAAATTAAATGGACGCGTATCATGTTCAGAGTTCAGAGAGTTCAGAAAAAACGCAAAATTACATATTGCTGCATGATTTCTCGGTTCATAATTCTCCACATCGGACACCATTGTACTTTGTATTATGATATATCTCAAGGTGAAATCGCGTTGCAACGATATGAATTCATCCAACGTAGTGTCACTTTGTGAGTGCCTGGGTCTCTCGAATCGGAGAAGGGGACTCGCCTCAAGCATTAAGACCGATTCGTATCAAGCAGCATCGAACAGCGCGTCGCAGCAGAATGCTGCTCACAATTTTCTACATGTAATTGAATGATATCGTTTCCACCTAAGCAGAGCGTCACAGCACATCGCAGCGCTGCACGCCGCAGCAAAGTGTTCAGGTGAAAATAGGCATGTGAAAACGCTGCTACGTGCTGCGCCTCGACGCTCTGCTCGATGCTGCTAGATGAGAATCGGCGTTTATCGACAGCATCCCTCACAAGGGGATATTCCTTAAAATCGCCTGATTATCGATTGGGATGACCTGCTTGATAGAGGAGATCCCCCTTTTTTTTGGAAATTCTCCTCAGGGTTTTCATATGGACCTTTCCAGGGTGGGAATATGGCGCTTGCCGACCGTTTTGATCATAGCTTCACATAAAAGATCTTCCTATGTTGGTTGATGAGGGGGTGGATTTGCGCTACCCTTCTATCACCTATCATTTTGGCGTTCACCATTTGCAGCCTTCTATGGTGACTACCAAGTACCTCACCTCTGATGATTACCCTTTCTGAGAACAATAAGTTATGTAATGATAATGAATTATTCAAAATAAAAGTCTTGCACGTTTTAGAAGAAGGAGGCGAGGGCGAAGAAATAGAGGAAGAAAGACCTAGAAGTGACCCTGGTACCCCCACTGTAGAAATTCATGAAACTCCAAATCGAAGAATCAAAACGCAAATACAGGGAATATTGAAAGCAATCAACAACTACCCAAACAACAAAATCATGCGAAACCACAATCATTCAAAGATTCCAAACAAAAGCTATCAGGCAACCAGCACCAACTTCCATTCCAACAAAATCAACCAAAAAACGCAGTTCGCACCAGACTTCAAGCACAAAACGGCAACTCAAGGAAAAATTCCGCAAGTTGAATAAAACTTTTTTTTTATTAGGATAGATATATGGATCCTCACATGATTGAATGCAAAGCTGTTCAAATAAACATCAACATTATTGATGAAAATTAAATGAAAGATATACTTAATACCAACAAAGCTAATTTTAACATCTACCATAACAATATTAATAGTATTAACAAACATTTTGATGGAACTTCGATCATTCTAGAGCCAATTTTGAGTATTTTAAATTGTATTGTTCTTACTGAAACTTTCAATATACTGAATATAATATATATCATATAAAAGGTTTCACAACTATCTATAATCAAGGAAGACTCAATAAAAATGATGGTATATTAATATATATTGAAGATGACATACATTTTGCTTATAATATAGTAATGCTTGGGCCTAATACTGCTGTTCATGTTTTTTCTTAAAATTCTTGATAGAACTGTTGATTTCATAGCAGTTTATAGATTTCCGCCCTTACCTCCTGCCGATTTTAATAGAGACTTATACGCATACCTGAAAACATGCAAAATATTGACTCGATAAGAGATGAGATTGACAAGAAAGAATACATCAATACATTAGCTGAATTTGGATATATTCCTGGTATCAACTAACCGACGAGACCCCAAGGTAATTCTTCTACATGTATAGACCATATCAATATTAAAACTGATTTGCTTCTTGAATCTCTCGAATTTATTGTCAGTGATTATTTAATAACTGATCATAATCCATTACTTCCACATGCGGTTCTTTCCGAAAATAAGGAACAAAGTCTTAAAAAAGATAGGAACAAAAAAATTATAAATTATAATGAACTTAAAGAATGCGTAAGCGAGGAAAACTGGTCGAGAATATATGATACTGGTGATCTAGATGATTCAATAGACATTTTAATAAAAAAATTGAAAGAATGCTTGAAAAAAAATACTATAAGTGAAAAAAGTAAAAGAGAAAACATAAGGAGAAATAACTGGATCACAAAGGGTCTAGTTGAGTCTATAAATACAAGGAATCATTTATATAAAAAAATCAAACGTGAACCTCCTAATTTGAAAATGGAAAATGAATTTACAATTTGACAAGCATTCGAAATACTCAATGGAAAAGGCTTGACAAAATTATTATAAACAGAAAAAAGAGAAGGAACAGAATAATCCTGAAGAATTATGGGAAATACTTAAAGAAACTGGCAAACAGAAAGCAAATAAAGAAATAAATGAATTAAGATGCGATGATGGGAAAATAACGAATCCCTCAGACATTTCAAACAAGTTAATTGACTTCATCACTCCAGTGGGAGAAAGGTACGCTTCAAATATTGAAGACCCGAACAACATTTTTCCAGGGAAAGCTAATATAAATAGCATCAAGATTTCCCCGATTACTAAAGATGAAATTAAAAGTGTAATATTGAAACTAAAGTAGAAAAAATCCCCAGGAATTGATGCACTCACATCGGAAATATTTATCGCTCTGGCGGATGAAATCATAGAACTTCTCACTCATATATTCAATAAGTGTATCAGTACGGGTTATTTTTCATTAAAATTCAAAGAAGCTGTCGTGATACCCTAACATAAGCTGGGTGATGAGAAAAACTGTAGTCCGTACAGACTGGCTGTACTTGAATTTATGAATTTTGACTGATTATCATTGTTTTGAAGCATTGAATAATTCACAAACCACTATCAGTACATAAAATACATCAATGCATAAAATGAATGCATAAAATGGACCCTACTAATAGATTCACATGATGGTCTCAACGTTAGACACGTTTTGTTGTAAATGGCACCCTGATTCTGGTTAATGATGATTTTATTTTCAAATATGACCATTGTGCGCTTATGGCTACTGAGCCCCGCTCACCCCTACTGCATTAAAACCACTACCCGCAAGTTATTTCTCATAGAAAAATAATGTATCTTGACGTGACTATCCACTTAGACGACCGACTGGTTGATTTTTTCGCAGATTGAACACCATTTTATCCATGAAGTTATTGGAGAAAATGTAAGGGTAATTTGGGAGGACTGCGACGGCGGGTGAGCTAAGACACACCCATTTGTAATTTGAATTTACCGCGAAATTCACATTTTCCGAAAGCTGCCCCTAGAAAATCAAGTAATAGAGAAAGAAGGAGAGGAAAACCATCATCTTGACACACTCCAGAAAATAAGGCCATAGAAGGGGCAGTTTTGAAAAAGTATCTTGTCATCGTCCCGAATTAGTTTGTTAGAGGAATGCCAGGAAGCAACTTCCTTAGAACAAGAAAGAGAAGTATGAAAGTGACTCTCATCATCAAGTGATGAAATGTCTGACGACAGAGACGTGGACATAAGCGAATCAGAAGAAATCGAAGTACATTAGACTCCTTCAGAAATCAGTGACTTCGTATTAGTGACATTTTTCACAAAAAAGAGAGTAATTCATTACGTGGGTAGGATACAAGAAGAAATATATAATTCAGAATTCAGTGTTTCTTTTTTACGAGAGAAACCTGAGTCTTACAGATTTTTTTACCCGATGGTTGATGACATTAGTATTGTAGAGAAACACGACATTCTTTTCAAACTACCAAAACCATAAACTGTTGGTGGTAGAGAACGGGCAGAATCACTTCTGAAATTCAATATTGACTTAACAGATTACCAAATTAATTAGGTCCATACCACCCGTAACGGTGCAATTTCACCCGACTCAGCGGGATGAATGGAACATTTGACACTATAGTTTGAATATTATTTTTTTCTCTTTTATATACTCTTTGAGCAATTTTGTTCACTTCATACCAAAGGAGTATGTTTAAGTTTCATAATAAAGTAGAAAAAGTAATAAAACGACTTCGTTTACTATTTTTACATGATGCTTTCCACCCACTCTTCCCCTACTTATTTGCCTCCTTACACTTTCATATATTTGTGGATTGATTTTATACTTTTTCCAGATACCATGCTCCTATACTCTATATATTATTCGATATCCTAACATGAAATAGTCTATTGCAACAATATATGTATTTTTACTATTGTTAAAATATACAATATGTATTGTATCTATTACATATTATTGAATTGATATAACGAAATGGCATCACAGTGAAAATTCAATATTATTTTACGTTCGACATGGACAGAATATGAGTTTGGAAATCATAATCGATATAGATGATGAATATGAAAGTATGGGTATATAATTATTTAATTCCGAAATCCCAATATCAATTATGAATACTGGAAACAATATGCAAACAATATTACCCTCAATCCAAACAAATTGTAATCCAATGTAAATTAAAATGGTTTTTGTAATATTCAACTGGCTTTTTATCGAAGTTGGGATTTCAATATGGTTTTTATTTCCCAAATAGAAAGGATAAGAACATTGGTATTTCAATATTCTTTATGAGTTTGAAAGAATGGTTTCTGGATGTTGGTAGAGGAATATGATTCTCAATATTTACGAATATGGTTTTCTATATTACAACGAACTTTTTTGGAATATTGTTAATGATTCGTGAACTGAATGAAAACATCGAAATAGTATTCGGAATCATATTGATAATGATTTTCAATGCCTATTCTTTCTGTTGGAAGTTTCGAACGTTGACTATGCAACTCAAGCGAGTCTTCACAGAGTTGTCAAAAACTTTACCTTCAGATATCTGATTTTTGGGAATATTATGTTGTTCATCTGGTGAGATTCATTATTGCATTGTTTTCTCAGAATGAAGACCATTTTCCTGCGGCTTTACCTGCGTTTCAGAAGATCCTACTGATAAATTGCGCCAGTTAACAATCATTCCTCAACGTAAGTTAACCGAAAACAAGAAAACCATATTAGTTAGTGCAGATCACACATTCCCTCCTCCAACTTCCAGTTTTTAATTCTTTATAGTTGATTTTAGGCGGTGAATCGGTTAAAAGGGCCAAGGTTTTTGACCTATACGGCAAAATTTCTGATGACTGCCAAATAACTTATTCTTTTTTCGAAATCTCGTGGATCTGGCATAATTATGACATAAAATTCACCTTAGCTAAACGCCAACCTATTCTAAGGTCAAAATGACGTCAATTTTACCTACCATAACTTTTGTTAAGATAATATATACTTAATGTATAAACACATACCTCTAGATTCAAATAAAAATTTTGAAAGTACACTAAAAAATTGTCACTTGGAACTGACAATTGTCAATTTGAAGTGACAATTGTCACTTTGAAGTGACAATTGTCACTTCGATCTGACAATTGTCACTTCGAAGTGACAATTGTCACTTCTAACTGACAATTGTCACTTCAAAGAGACAATTGTCACTTTGAAGTGACAATTGTCACTTCGATCTGACAATTGTCACTTCTAACTGACAATTGTCACTTCAAAGTGACAATTGTCACTATGAAGTGACAATTGTCACTTCGATCTGACAATTGTCAATTCGAAGTGACAATTGTCACTTCTAAGTGACAATTGTCACTTCAAAGTGACAATTGTCATTTTGAAATGGAAATTCCAGATGTTTTTTAAGTGACAATTGTCACTTCGAAGTGACAATTGTCACTTCAAAGTGACAATTGTCAGTTCAAAGTGGCAATTCCAAATGTTTTTGAAAAATGTTTTGTTGTTGGCGCTTCTACGCCTTCGTAAAAAATTAACGACTCCAATGATAAAAAATATTCAGGAGGTTGTTTTAACGCTTTAGGATTGCAATTTTGGGAAATATTCCTTCAGTATGTACGTGTATGTAACACTAGAATGTATCCGTCATACGACATTCCATTATCTTGTTACCGATTTTCTTTGAGATATAATGTTTTTCATGTGGGGGGTACATTTTTCCAGCAGTGGAGGGAAATTCACATATAACAAATGTACTTTCAAGCCAAACAGAAAATGGCGTTTCGTGCAAAATAGATAGCGCGAAAATATTCTCCGTGCTCAAATAATTGTGTATACCAATTTTCATCGAGATCGGGTGAACGGTATAGAAGTTGATGCGCTGCAGCGCCATCTAGTGGCGAGTTAAAGTGAAATGCAAAACACAGAAACCTTCTTCATGAATGCACACTGAGATGTGCCAACATTCATGGTGATCGGTTGATCATTTTCGGAGGTGAAGATTTTGTATTTTAGTTTTCTACATTTTGAAAAAATAATTTCTTTTTCAACTACCTCACAAGATACAACGTTATCGATATTTTTTTAAACTGAAAGGGTATATTTTATATCAAAATTTGAGAGTGCAACCATACCACATATACGTCATATGTAACACTTCAAGTTACAGTATTCTGAGTATAAAGGAAACCAGTGGTTATATTTTTTTCATTATTTATTTTCCAATGAAAACCTGAGAATTACTCAGTAGTTAGTACGAGTATATTGCCGAACTTGAGTACGCAATGAAAACATCTGAAAGCCCTCATCAACCAGACAATAAGTTCTTAGTTACTATTGCATATGTAGTATCAAATTGATTTGTTGTGTAATATATCGATTCATAAGTCTTCAACAATAACTTTCTGAAAAATATTATCCTGAAAGAAATCATTTTAAATAACGATGGTGCTGTCAGAAAATCCGCGAATAGAAGTTTTGATGATCTTAGGTTAGGCCGATCGTAAAAGAAGTATGGCCGAAGTATGCGACATCTTTAATGAAAAATATCTTGATCGAGAACCAATGAGCAAATCAACGGTAAGCAAAATATTACATGAATTCAATGACATTGCCAATGTAAGGGATGAGCCTAAGAGTGCCAGGCCTACCGTTGCCGAAGACACTCACTTGAATGTATTACTTGGAATTGAATAAAATCCTCATTGTTCAATTACAACAATGAGATCTGTCGTGGTACTGTGCATAAAATACTAAGAGAAGCCAAATCACATCCATAAAAAGTTAAACTTATACATGAACTTAATGAAGACGACTTCGATAGAGACATGAAGTTTTGTTGAATTATGCAAGGAGAGTGCAATCAAAATAATGGCTCTGAGTTTAATGTCTTATTTTCCGACGAATCAACTTTTCGTATGAGCGGTACCGTGAATACGCAAAATTGTCGTTGACGATGGAAGCTTATACCCAATTTGTCCAAAAAGTAAGCCCATATTTTTTCGACGGTACTGTGACGGGTAAAAATTATTTGGATATGTAGTTTCATATGTATCTGTAATATTTTCAGACATTAATGAACCCGGTTGAATAGTTTCTACTATTTGGTTCCATCAGGATGGAGCAGGTCTACATTATGTTCGAGTGGTTAGAGATTTTCTCAATGAAACCTTTTCCAATCGCTGGATTGGACGACGCTGTGAGATTTAATGGCCTGCTAGGTCCCCAGACTCATCTCTCATGGATTTATTTTCTGCGGTTACTTAAAAATGGGGTGTACATAAATAAACCTACCAATTTGGAAGACCTTAAAGAAATAATTCGAACTGAAGTTCAACGAATTACACCAGAGATGTTGGCGAACGTAACCCAAGAATTCATCAGACGTCTTGGATATTGTCAACTAACCCAAGGAGCTCAGTTCGAGTACTTGTTGTGAATTTGTTATTTGTTTGATTTTACTACTTACTTATGATATTTTGATTGCAAAATAAATAATTAAATGAATGTTAAGAAATATGAACACTGGTTTCCTTTATACTCAGTATACTGACACTTAAAGTGTTACATATGACGTTTGTGGTATGGTTGAACTCAGAAAAGTATGAGCTTTGAATTTTTAATATGAAAATATACCCTTTCAATTTAAAAAAAATATTGATGACGTCTTATCTAATGAGGTGATGGGGGAAAAATCAAGTAAAAATAAATAATAGTTTAAAAAAACTAAAAAACACGCTTCCATAGAAAACAAGACTAAAAAAATAGAAAATAAGAAAAAATATATTTTATTTGAAAAAAAGCGTGGGGTGTATGGCATAGCCTCGGCCAACAATTACCTGTGATCTGAGACATTTCTTACTTTACTGTACTATATAATTATTGATATCATGCACCCCACGCTTTTTTTGAATAAAATAAATTTTTTTGTTATTTTCTATTTTTTTATCCATGTTTTCTATAAAAGCGTGTTGTTTAGTTTTTTTGAACTATTATTTATTTCCTACTTTTTATTTTTTTGTAAATTATTATTTTTATAATTTTTCTGCAAATAAAAAAATGGAATAATCTTATCAAATCAGGTAATTATAATCTACGACCACAAAAACCCCCACATTCCAATTTTGAATAGAATCAGACCATAATCACAAAACTCGGCCGCCATTTCGAAGCCTCCATCTTGAATTTTTAAATTTTCACAGAAGAATCATTATATTCGACCCCAAGAACCCCCACATACCGATTTTGAATAAAATCAGACTATAATCACAAAACTCGGCCGCCATTTTGAACCCGCTATTTTGAATTTTTCAATTTTGACGAAACAATCACAATATATGACTCCAAAAACTCCTACATACCAATTTTGAATAGAATCAGACCATAATCACAAAACTCATCCACCATTTTGGAGCCGCCATCATGAATTTTCCAATTTTGACAAAAGAATCATAATCTCCGACTATGAAAACCCTCAGATATCGATTTTGACGCGATTCGGAGCATAATCACAAAACTCGTACGCCATATTGGAGCCGCCATTTTGTTTTTTTTTGCACACAAACATTTCTCAATGTATTGTCACCGGAATTATGTACAGCTGCCAAATATCAATTCATTCGGAGAACTGGAAGTGGGTCAAAATCGCGCCCAAAGAGTCGGTTACAAACAAACAAACATACAAGTGAAGCTAATATAAAGCGTGTAAAAAAGGTGGATAACTAAAATACAAAATCAACCTGTCCGAACTCTATCTCTAAAAATGATCAACTCGGGAGATAATGAAGCGTTTCCACACTTTATGAACTCTGGAAACATGGCTCTAGAAAATACGTTGACACCCGTTATATATATACATATAAAATAAGAAAAAAAAAGGCCGTACTCACCAGGTACTTCAGGTAGGTGGGGCTGACTTTCTAACCATTTTTTGAGTATCTTAATGTCTTGCTTCAGATTTTCTTTTGTTTTCTTATTATTATTCAAACCGATTTCAACAACATGAGAAATGTTTTCAAAATAAGTGGATTTGGAAGCCATATCGAAAAAATCGAGAGACGTATAAAAAACTGTAATCAAACCAGTTTCTATCAAATTGATTGAAATACTGTTTTTTTCCAGAGTGATATTTTTTTGTCATAACTTCATTATCTGATATTTCCAAATGTCCTCGGGAAATTAGATTGAATGTATTATCGCATTGTTTCAAACTAGATTATTAGCATTCAGAGGCTTATCTTGGACCAACGAATCTTTTCAATATTATCAGTTTACGTTGACGTGTTTTTCAATGTTTCAGTATGGTTTAACCTTCTCATATAATTATATCGAGTGAATCTACTCGTCGGGATCATTAATAACCAACATTATTAGTGGATCTCAGATCACAAAACGAAACGATGTACTTGAATAGAATCAACTCATATCATTCTCATACTCATAGTTGAAGTGGTTCAAAGAGCGCAAAATATCATCTTCATATATATATATATATAATTGTACTGTACGTGTGTTGTCACTGCACTCCTAAACCACTGGACCGATTTGAATGATTTTTTTTGTATGCGTTTGGTGGCGCCCTGGATGGTTTAGATTCACAAATTGTCCCCCTAAATGTCAAGGGTGGTCCACCCCTTAATTATATTTTTTATTTTTTTGGCAAAATGTTTTGTTTTATTTTTTTATGATACAGCATTCAAAAATACATAGAACGCTGAATTTTCACCCTTCTACGATCAACCCCTATTTTTTTGGCAAGATTTTTATTTTTATTTTAGCATGACTCAGAATTAAAAGAATCATATTACTCTCAATTCACCCTTCTACGATCAACCCCTATTGTTTATTTTTTTTTAGGAAAACGGGAATAACGGGATAACGAAAAACCGGAAAATGGGATAACGGGATGACAGGATAAGGGAAAAACGGGAACACGAAATAACGGGATGAATTAAAAACGGGATACCAGGAAAAAGGGGATAACGAAAAAACGGGAAAACGGAAAAATGGGATAACGGGATGATAGGATAAGGGGATAAAGGGAGAAATGGGGTGACGGGATGAAGAAAGAATGGGATAACAGGAAAACGGAATAACGGGATAACGGGAATAACGGGATAACGAAAAGACGGGATTACGGATTGACAGGTTAAGGGGATAACGGGAAAACGGCATAACGGGGTAAAGACAAAGAGGGGTAACAGGAAAATGGGATAACGGGAAAATTTTCGGGATAAAAATTTTAGGGAACATATAAATTTGGACAGGACAACGTCTGTCGGGTCCGCTAGTATCAATATATATTTTTCGTTTCCTATATCTTGGACCTTGAATCAATTAAGTTGATCTTTTTTTTTTCGCCTTATTTTTTTCGCCTTTTAATCTCGTTCATTGCACTTGTGCGAATTGAAGTTTGTCAACGTTATTTCATAATTATGACTAATTTGATTGATTTTTAACCTCTTTTCGTTTGGTTTGGATTATGTTAAAACTAATTTTCTAAAACTTATAAGGACATGCCTGAGTTTTCATGGTGATTTGTGGTTTTTTAATTCAGTTAGCAGTTTGTATTATTTGGATTTGAGTAGGAAATACTTCTATTATAGCTTTTTTATAAAGTTTCCTTGAAATAATATAATCCATAGGTTTGGACTATAACCGTTATTAACAGCAATTTGTTCAATTGTATTGAATTTTTAAATGAAATTTTAGCAGATTATTAATTTATCTATGTATCATATTGTTATATGCGGCTAATTTATATTGGTATGGATGCGTTGATCTACAATACAAAGTATAGAAAGTTAAATAAAGTTCCGTATTCAAATGACACAAAACTTACAATTCAAACTATATACTTGAAAATTTTAAAATAATATGTATTTGGAGGATAATTATACAAAAAATCAATTGCTGCAAATAATAAAATCATTTTCAATAAAAAAACAATATTATTGTGACACATTGGCAGAAGAAATGGAAAGGCTTTCTCGGTAAGGAGGAATAATGTTTCGGCAACTTTAAATTCATCTGTGGTAGCTTTGATTCAGTCAGAAACGCAGAATATTCTAAGTGAAAGCTGAGAAAATTGTGTAGCGCATGTACAAAAAGTGGAATAATTATATTTAAATATAGATCAGTTGCCAGAGAAAACATTGTTGGCGAGTTGGATGACGATAGTGACAGGGAAACTGACTTGGGATGAAATTTATTAATTATTTCTATGACACTCAGTTTGAAAAAAAGTGGTTTATAAAAACTCATTGTCTACGAATTTACCACAAAGTACCACTTTCCAAACTCGTTAGTAAATATAATATTTCATACCAACGAAATAATTTGTTAAACCGAGCCTTCAATAGAACATATCATCTTGTGAAAATTTCAATATATCAAGTCCGTCTCTGCTTCTGGCCGGTTCCCTGTTGAGCTTTATCGGCAATCAATAATAATGAGTCTCTAAGACGTATTACAGTACTATACTATATGATAATGTTGTTTAATGTATGTATCTGCTCTAATTATATCATTTGAAAATACCAGTGCCTATATTTTTTCCATCATAACTTTTCTTAACGTAATTTTTTGTTCGGATAGGAGGTGTGCGCTTACGTTGTTTCGGATCAACTCGTGAGGATTCGAATAATGGAACATCTTGTAATAATTTATTCAGGTTTCGGAATACATGTTGGTCTATTAAGTATTTGGGTTGGATAATACAGGTACCAAAAGTGAAGTGGTACTAGTCAACGTTCAATTTCTTGAAATTTCCGTGGAATCCGAGTACCTCATCGTTTACCAGGGGGGTTGGCCTCAATTTTTCATTGTCCCTCAATTTATCCAATACATTGAATCGATCTTCATATTCAGCAAACTTCTTTCGCCAATTCACTGAAAAATAATTCAACTACTGTCTGAACAATTATATTATGAAGAATCGGTGGAAATCAGTAAAAAATATGCATAAATTTTTCTAAAAACGAATCACAAATTAAAACAGCGATATTTCAATGAATGCATATGAATATGGCTTCCACACTTTCCAATATACCATTCGCACTATATTCGTTCCATAAGGATCAAAATAAACATTTTCAATAACAAGAGTGTTCACAAGTTGACCACAGTCTTATCGATACCTGAAGTTGAGCAAGATCGGGAGCGACCAGTACTTGGATGGGTTACCAACTGCCAGGGAAGACTCGCCTTTGAAAAGCCACGAATGACTGCAGTGTAGTAGCATATTGGATGGAGGGCATTAAGATGGCGGTCCTGAGTTCATGGATATTGAGCTTGTTGGAGTTCCTTACTTCGGGTTGGAAACACTAGAGGATTTGACAAAATTTTCCGTTCGGGGGAATGAGGTCACTGTTAAGAATTAATTTAGTATCTCCCTCTAACTCGAAAACGAAAGAGACGCTGACAGTTAAACAGAAAAGTTGTCATGTAAAATAATGTATGAGTTGTCTTATTTTGAATTAATATATTTTTGTATTCAGTGAAAATTCGTTAGTTTCCAATCAGTTTAATAACTATCGAGTCATTGAAGTGTTTCACGAACCCCGGCTATTATCATTATCAATGTAAAAAAACTGTGATAACAGCTGTCAATCTCTCTAAAATCTTTTGAGTTTCGCCAGTAACTAGAGCCCAATAATTGTTCATACCTACAAGCATACTTATGCCTTCGATTGGTTCAATTCCTTCAATGCTGGCATCCGCTAAATAGAAAGATTTCTAAACATTTCTATTGCATAAATCTGCAGTAGTTGGAGTTAAAAGTGTGTGTATACAAATTTGAGGAATTTCAATGACACTAATAGATATTATATTATCATTGTAAAGACTACGCCAATTGACTGATACTCGGGGGATAATCGGGGCTTCTTTTTTTGATCCGAAAGAATTTGTGCTTATTAGCCGACGAAACCAAAAATGTGGAGGTTCTCTATTCGACGCGTATATATTTTTTAGTTTATTTTTATGTATGATCACGCATAACTTTTCACTTATACGTCCGATCTCGATAATTCTTTTTTCAGTGGATAGGGTGTACTTCGAATGGGACCAACATTTGAATTCAAAAGATGAAATCCACCCCCTAAGGGTAGCAAAATGAAGGATATTAATCACTCACTCTCTGAATCCCTTTTTTTTGGATGATTATTTTTTTAATAGATAGAATATACCTCATATTTGGATTTCAATTGAAATTATCCACCCTTACGGGTGGCAAAATAGGGGATAATTTATTTTTCACTTGTGAACATTGGCACACACATATGTAGATGACAATGACAAATCGCTAGTGTCATTATTTTTGTTCTACATCCGTCACAATTATTATATTCTATGAGAGGATGGAATGATATACAAGTAATGAAAATACTAACCAGAACCACAAAAATAATTTATATGACAACAAATAGTAAAAGTAGATAATCATATTATTTAACTGGTAATAGTTGAAGGAAGGTGGGTAAGTAAGTATTTTGGAAGTCATAAAAAAACAATAGGTAGTAATTAGTAGATTTCAGCCACAAAAAATTAAAAAATAAAAACTTCTTTACAAAAAATTAAACCGACGAAATAGGGAACTGAAAAGTAAAAAATAAAATAAACCTTCTTAGTCTCAATAACTAAGCTCCTAAACTAATAAAAGTAACTAATTTTAAGTCGGCGCCAAACGAACAATCAACGAAGATCATTGAATTACTTCAAAAAAATTATCAGAATATCACCACGAATCCCGATGCGATTATGATTCTTTTGTCAAAATTGGAAAACTCAAGATGGCGGCTCCAAAATGGTGGACGAGTTTTGTGATTATGGTCTGATTCCATTCAAAATTGGTATGTGGGGGATTTGAAGTCGAATATTATGAATCTGAATCTCTTGTGAAAATTGAAAAATTCAAGATGGCGGCTCTAAAATGATCTGATTCTATTCAAAATTGTTATGTGGGGATTTATTTGGTCGGAGATTATGATTATTTTGTTGGCCAAGGCGATACCATGCACCACACGCTTTTTTTGAAATAAAATAAATTTTTTTCTTATTTACTTTTCAGTTCTGTATTTCGTCGGTTTAATTTCTTGTTTAAAAGTATTTATTTTATGTGTACCAATGATCGGTAAGTTGAATTTTCTTCATATATTTTCCTTGATGAGAGTTAATTGGGCACCCCCATCGATAAAAAAACGTATCAAATTATCTTTCATTCTGAAATAACCAGAAATAAATGCACAAGCAGTTTGCAGCCCCACATTCGTTAGTAGACACGTTGACGAATTCGGATTACAAGAATTCAACTGAATCTGGGCAGAACTACTAGTGTCATTGGAATTATTCGATTTTATGAAATTTGGATCGCACATGCTCGTCGCATGCATCCCTTACATTTGTTTCATTTTATGAAATTGTTTCGGCATTGACGAGATGTGTGGTTAGCTTAAGTGCATCTGAAACATCGAGCGTTCTTTTTTAATATAATTTTCCGCTCCTGAAGAGATTGAGGACCATCACACTTCTGTAAATCATGAGTAGTTGAGTTACAAAATGAACATTTGTTTGATACACCAGTCAAAAGTCCAGCTGCAGTGCAGTGTTTATTTTTATCACCTTTTTCAAATTTTGATGTGTCAACTATCTTCGAATCGGAAGCTTATATTGTTACAATAGACTCAATTTCAGGAAAAAAAAACATCAATTTATTGATTATTTAGTTCTCGTTGTCTATTGCTCTTTCAGGAGTAGACTCGTTTTCATCAATATTAATTTCAGGATGACTATCTACTACTGCGCTGTGATATTCGTTATTATGGATTCTGGAAAAATCGACTTTCATTTGAAATGGTATCGTTCTCAATTGACTTGATTTCAACATCATTCCGTATCCTTTTATCGGCACACTCAAAGCATTGAAAGTTCACATGATAGAGGACACTGTATTGTATAAATTACGGA